>VWZS01009703.1:0-23506 GCA_013397075.1 Rhabdornis inornatus
GGTCTTATTTCCAGTGAAGACTCTCTGTCTCCATCAATGACCGAGGTGTAACCTGCAGGTAGTGCAAGTGCATTAAGCTTGGGGTTATGTAACTGAGCAGGTGTTTTCCATAATAAGATGTTAATTAAGTCCCATGCCTGGAATCATCCCATTTTGGCCCATTTCAAGGTCAAAACTTTCTATTTCTAGATGCTGCTTTTCAAACCTACATCCTTCTACAATTCCCTTCTAACATCTGGAGGATTCTGTCTGCTTTGGCTCACTTATTTCCTTTCCTGCTTTGTAACAATTATTCTCTATCGATTTGAGTACAATTTTGCTAACATAGTTACAATNACTCATCTCCTTTTTGCTTTGTAACAATTATTTTCTATTGATTTGAGTACAATTTTGCTAATATAGTTACAATTTAGTTAGCACGAATGACATTTATCACAAATCTAATAGGTTAAGAAGTAGTGGTTCGATCTTGTGTCTTAGCTTTTTGGGAAGTTTCTATAAAAGAACATGTATGAGGGAGAGCTGGTGCTTTCTGCCACTTGCTTTTTATGCCATGTGCTTTTGCCATTGCTTTTGCCATTGCTTTGCTTTGCTTTTGCTTTTGAGACTGATGTGGGTCTGCAATAAAAAACTTTGTAGCAACTTTTAGCTGCTTGGCTCATGAAAGAAAATAACCCGACAAGTGGGTGCCTAGAGAAGCTGGAGCTCCTAACCTCACATAGCTTGGCTCCTATCCCAGCCCTGCCTGGCCCTGGAGTTAACGAGGGGTCGTGGCAGTGGCACCGGATCAAACCTGAGCTCATGAAAAGTAATTGATACAGAAGTATCAATTGCCGCCTTATAGAAAGAGCCCTGCGGCTGGAACTGAGCACTGCTGGGGGAGCTGAACTGCGTCTTCAGGGGCCTCACAGTGCTGCGCTGGGTTCTTGGCAATACTGAGAAACCCAGCCCCTCTGGATCTCTTATAGAGCTCACACACATTTGAACATGACACAAGGGTGCAAAGAGCCATAACTCCAGCTTGGCACTAAATGGAAAAACTTAACTTCAAAAGGAGATTTCCAAACCCTGAAGAACTTGTAGACCTCTTTGTTCACTTGTTCACATTTGCTTTGGCCTCCTTGCTTTATTTAATTTAGGGGCACCTGAAGAATGCAATTAAGCAATACACCATAATGGGAATTAATTCATTGGTGCCTCTTGATTTTCAGAACTCCTGGCAGGCAGTTGAGGCTTCCAGACTGGTGAAATCTGCAGGGAACATTCTGAAAATCTCATCTGTCAGGGAACAAGTGTGAATTTCAAGAAGCAAAATGATCAGAATAAATATGCAGCTGTATAAATGTTTCTTTGAGGGCAATTTCATCATGCAATTTCAAGTTTCAGTTTTGCCTGGAATTTTTCTGGAATGGTTTTCAACATCAAAAGTGTAGGGAAACACATGGCTATCTCTTTCAATGAGAAGCCTCCACCCTTCAAAAGGAGGCTGAGCCTTCAGTAATTTATTCTAAACAAGCATGTAGTTGTAGATTTCAATATTAAACTCTTAAGGTGGGGCAGCGTTCTTTATCTCTTCCATGGCACATCCCTGATAACTCCCTTGGTGGAGGGAGAGGCAAAACAACCCTAGAAGGATGACCACTATGACTAGCACTCTATCCATCTGTACTGGCTTTTCCTCTGAGCACAATCCAGCAGAAGCTGCCACATAACTTCCTTTGATATCTTCACTCCGTGGTGCTGGTCAGGGCTTGATTAAGGACTCAAAGCAAGAGCTCCTGTTGGGCTCATAGCTGAAGGAGCAGTAGCAGTGTAAAATCTTTTCACAGAGTTGCACTCAGAAGTGTCCCTGGGTTTGGCTGCAGGCTCACATTACAGCTCCTGCTCAGTCTGCGGTAGGGGAACCTGGAAATTCTGGCAAGGATGCATGGGAATCTTGGCTAGGCTGCTCCCTGCTCCATCAGTCACAGATCTGGCCCCAGTTACTGTGTCTGGCTGCAGCCACCGGGGCAGCTCTGGGCTCCAGGGGGGAACGGGCTCTGGAAGGGAAGAGGAATACAATCAACCATAATGTCATGTGGCACTGCCTGGTCTCAGAAGCGGGTTGAAGGGAACACAATGGTGGAAATTTATCCCAGCATCTTCTGTCCCGAGTAGATTTCTCTGTCCTGAGCTCCTTTGCCACACCTCTGATATTGTGCTCATCATGCCACAGGATTGCTGTCAGGGTCAGGCACTTGGGAGGATGTTGAAGTTATCCAAGGTACAGGATAGGTGTGTGAGAGTTGTCATTTCATTTCTCACAAATCCTGCAGCTTGCAGAAAACCTACATTTCCTGCAGGCAGGTCTGGGGAGCTCCTGGCATGGAGGCAGGGGCCTCAGAACCAGGGATGCTGGGAGGGGCAGCAGAGACTGGCCTTTACACAAAGTGTAAGGTGTTCTCCTGAGACAAACACATGTCATAGGGCAATTCTTTCAGCCTCCTGCACGTGATGTTTCATTAAGCCTTCCAGGTACTGCCCATGTCCTCTCTGATCCAACAGTGCCTGTTTGGATAAGATGGATTTGGTCCAGGCTGTGTTAACTCCTACTGCACACAGAATGGCTGCTGCATTTGCCTGCCCAGTCTGATGCTGAAGGCTTGTCTGTTGATTCCCATTGCCCTGAATCTGAAAGAAACTACAGTAAATAAATTCCAAATGTATTCTGTTACACAAAAAACCCTAACTGAGCTGGAGGGAAGTAACCATGCATTTGCTTCATAGGCACCAAAACAGCCACCCTGAAACCTGTTCTTTCCTCCCTCCCTCTCACCCTTGCCCAGGAAATCCCTCAATAACATGCAACATGGTTTCAGTGTTGCACAGTAAGCAATAGTTTTTGTCCAGAAATTATGGGTGTAAATCAATGAAAGGTGGGATTAAGACAGTTTGGCACTTCTGCTGATGTTTATGTATTATTTTGAGTTAGTGTGAACCTTGATTAATTTTACAACACTAAATAAAAAATCTAAGGATTAATGGTAAATTAACTGTAACTGATGTAATTTGGAGATGTTAAGGTATTGAAAAGAATCAATGGATAGAATATATGCTATAGCCAAAAAAGCCATTTCTCTCAGTTATTCTGGGCTTTCTCTCAAAGCTTGTGCTGCATCATTTGTGTTTTGATGAGGAGATGATGGTGCTCCTTTCTCCTCTGCTTGGCAGTTGAAATCAGTGTGCCTTTGTGAGCACCCTGGTGAATGGAGCTGCACTTATTGCAGCATGGCTCCATATAGAAAAAGCATGGTGTCTTAGGTTACGATGTAAGATATAACCAAAAGTATGTATTCATTAACCATCTTCATAAGGTGTTAAAAAAAGGTGGGGCAGCGTTCTNTAAACTAGTACACATGGGAATAGGTAGTGTATTTAATATGTGAAAGACAGACCAGCAATCTAGGACTTGGAGTGTTTGCAGGAGACAGCTGGGGCTTCTTTTTGGTCCCTTCCCTCTCTGTGTGAAAAAAATTCCCCATATACTTCCAATGCTTTCCTCTTTTGAAGATGAAAATTATCATTGACTATATAAATTCAAAGAAATTTCCTCCCTTGACTGAAGTGTTTGCAGCCTAATTGCTAGAAGAATTTGAAGGACCAGCTCAGCTGTGTTTGGGGGAGGGTACTTCAGTGGAAGTGGGATTAAGGAAATTTTACTAGATGGAGCTAGCAGCCCACAGCAGTTCAGTAAGCAGGGAAGGGCACTTTCAGCAGTGAAGCACACTGAAGGCTGGCTGCTCTGTACAATTAGAGTGCTGAAACCAGAGAATTGTCATTGTTTTCATCTTCTGCTTTCACTGAGGGACATTCACAATATTTAACATCTTTCTAGGAGATTTCTGTTCAAGGTCATGTCTTTAAGTGGGGGTTTGATGAAGGCATCTGCAGTGGGATGGAAGTGCTAGAGGGGGAAGTGGGTGTAAGGAGAGATAGGCAAATACAACTGAGGGATTAGATGGTTTCTTGGAGCCGGGAATAGGCTTTGGAAGTGGGTTTAGCCTCAGGCCACCCAGCAAATGGGCTGCTGTCCTTAAAATAAGACACAGGACAACGGAGGAGATTTGAGGAATATAATCCCAAAATTTTGCTGTGATAAAGTTTCTTCCTGTGTTTGAACCTTCAGAAGTGGCAAGGATAAGCACACAGGTCAGTGCTTATCCTGAAAGACTGTTCTGCAGAATGGGTGCTGGTGCTCAGGATGTTATGTGGTGCAAAACTGGGTACCCTTGCACAAGAGAGAAGGGGGAATAGCAGGAGTGAATGATTGAAACAGTGACTGATAGAAACACCAGGACAGGATGTTCTCAGTGGCCTTCCAAAATTCATGTTGTCATTGTACTAAATAATGGCATGTTTTTGTGCAGTGATAAATACTGCTTTTCTGAATGCTATGCTCTTTTCACTGAACTATTTGTTATGAGTTATATTAATGACCTGTCTTTTATAATTAATTTGACATGCTCTTCAGTGCCCTTGGCAAGTGTTACTCAAAATAATGCAAACTAAAATAGCATATCTCAGTCTCCAGGGATGGAATTTGCATGTTAATGCTCTTCCAGTGATGCTCTTCAGTCCTCGATTGGTGACTGAAGGTAAAATGCTGTGGGAAGAAGTGGCAGTGTATTGTTTGGGAATAGCACTGCATTTCTGTAGTTGGGGTTCCAG
This sequence comes from Rhabdornis inornatus, assembly GCA_013397075.1. NCBI lineage: Eukaryota > Metazoa > Chordata > Aves > Passeriformes > Rhabdornithidae > Rhabdornis > Rhabdornis inornatus. The sequence continues at coordinate 4,708 of VWZS01009703.1, forward strand.
GACATAGCTATAGTTTTGTTTCTTCTCTTTCCAGCCAAAAAAGTTGCAATAGATTGTTGGAGATAAAATAATGACAAGGTAGTAAAATGCCAGCAAAGTAATTGTTGAGACATAGCTTGTCATTAACAAATAATGTTGTAGCACATAGCTACAAACCTCCTCATATTCAGCAGGGAGAAATAAAAAGAACACAAAAAGTAAAAGGAATAAGTAATTGAGTGAGGAAAACCAAAAGTGTTCACAAACATTGCAGGGGAGGAAAGAATAGAAAGTTAAGGAAAGGAAAATAATTACATGAGAAATCCTGAGAAAAATTTTGGGTTGTGTTAGATCAGCCCCATGTCTATTCATATTTCCTGAAGAAAGCCCAATCCCACACTGAAAGAAACATGAACACAGAGTTGTTCACAACAGCCCTCTAAAGAGAAAGGATATGTTTTTCACTAAGCTGCTGCTCTAGTACCCAAAGGAGCTGAACTCAGTTTCTGAACTTCTAAAATTTCACACGTCACCTTGAGCCAAGTCTTGAATCCCTCTTGTCTGAGGGTTTAATGACACATTCCTGTGCAGAAGGAGCTGTGAGCGGATTGATGGTGAGAGTTGGCTGGGAATTTTTTAGGAGCTTGTTTGCATTGCAGGAGCAGGACTGTGAGCCTTAACTTCCCCAGTGACAGACTCCCGACCTGGTACAGCCAGGACATTGCTGCTCTTGGCCTTCTTCCCTGCCAGACCTATTAACTACCTAGTGATCAGCCAGGCTACTGATTAGGGGCTGGCTGGTTGGGCAATTTGGGCTGGTGATAACAAAGGCAGCAGAGCTCACCTGAAGGCTTGTTCCCAGGGAGAAAGGGGAGCTGCATCCTGCCTTGTGCCTCCCTCTTCCCCCTGGCTATTGTCCCCTGTGTTGCACTGGCCCTAGGCCCCCTTCACCCTACCATGAGCCAGTTCAATGACATACTAGAAAGTTAGTTGCGCTTTTTTTTTTCCTCTTTTGCCTGATTGCTGTTTTCCATCATGTTAGTGTATCCAGACAGGGCTTTGCTCTGACCTAGAGCCAGCAGAAGGCAGCAGCAGCAAGCATGCAGGAGGAGAAACTGGGAAGGAGGGGGCATCCTTTTTGGCAGCAAAGCTGATACAGTCTCATCATGTCCTATGGAGCCATACTCTGCCAATTATCCAATTAAATGGTTCTACTAGGAAGGATGTGGGTGAAAGGCAGAAGAATAACACTGGGAACCAGAGCAAAATGAGATAAAATACTGTCCTGGAAGCAGTCCAGCTCTGTGCTATGTAAACTTCATGCTTTGCAACCCTGGCATTACCTTCTTGGTGCGTGAATAATGAATTTCTTGCCATTTGCACAGTCTGTCCCAGATTTGGCTCACCTCACAGTAGCTAACTAAGAGTCAAGCCTCTAGTGCCAAGGTTGTTCTATTGGCTTCCTTTAGAGATGGAAAAAAGGGTCAGGCACACCCAAGCAGTGATTTTTCAGCCTGGCTGGAGAGGGGGTTTGGAGGTGCTGGAGAAGCCAGCTCATTAGCCTTGCCCAGGGGGAGACTCTTCTCATTTAATGCACTCTGGTGTCCAACTGGGATCACTTGCTTGGAGAGAAACTGCCAAGCATGCTGCTCATCATCCCCAGCCCCTGGTGAGGACCAAGGCTCCTGCCCCAAGCACTGAGTTGTTCAGAAACTTGTTCAGGATCTTGTCATCTCTCCTGGTGGGGTAAGTAGTCCTCCCGCATGGATGAATCATACCTTGAGTGAGTGATGATGCGTAAAGTCTGGTGTTATTCCAGGGAGTGTGGGTGTCCTGGGGTGCCTGTGTCACAAATTCCAGCCTTATGTGGGTGTCTCAGAAATCCAAAGGGCACAGACCACCCATTTGACAAGACTGGGGTGCCCTCCTCAGGTAGCTTCAGTCTGATGGAATGAGTCAACCCCTCTTTGTGTGTTTTCAGCATGGGGCAGGGAGGGTATTCTCCATACTCTGGGGCAGGGCTTTTTTTCCACGGTGTTGGTCTTGTCTGTTCTGGGACGCTCCTTCCCCCCTCCTTTCCTGATGTGTCCCCAAAAGGGAGGATGCTGTGGGGCTGGGGATGTCCTGCTGGGAAGAGCAGGGAGTGTGTGAGGCCACAGCCCCAGCAGAGAATATTGCTCCCCTTTAGGGTCTGGTGATGTCCTTGAAAAGCACAAGTGGTGGAGTTTGGGGCAAGGCTGAATGGGCAATATTGGTCAGCAAAAGATTAAAGTTTGGGTTATACACTTTACTTCCATGCCACTTAAAATTGCAAATGTACTTTTCTGTTCTTGAGTTGTGCTTGTTTTACCTTTGATTTACAGACTCCAACATTCTGTAATGATTATTTTAAGATAGCCCCACTGCTCCAGGGATCTCCTAATTTTCTGAGTATATTTTATCCAAATCCATCCCCAGGACGGTTGGTGCAAGGGCTCACAACAGAAAAGGTAATGAGAATGTAAATGGAGATGTGAGATGTCCACTTGAGAAATCCAGATACAATTGAGTTTTCAACAGTATACAGGTTGTTATTTGTTCTGGCATGTGAACAATGACCTGATCTGCTATAGGGTAAAATTCTAAACTATAATCTGTTACCAGAAAGCTCTAAAAGGTTAGGGTTGGTAGCACAAACATAATTTACTAAGAGGGGGAGGTATTGCCAAATGGAAATGGGAAATAAAAACAGGCAGGGGGCAGGGCAGGAAATGTGAATGAAATCAGGAACTTGAATGCTAAGCAAACCAAACCTTTGGTTACAAGACAGTGCATTTCTGATACCCCACAGGGAACCATTATTTTTGGCCATGATTTGGATACCAGGCAAGTTAGTTCTAACTTTTATTTTGGCAGTGGATATGATGATAAAATATTTTAGGGTTTGAATTAGATTTAAAATTTAATTGTGTAGAAGATTCAGAACACAACAAATAGTAAATAATTCTAGGTAGTATGGGGCTTTTCATTCTCAAGGCTGAAAATTATTTTGAAAGCAAGTCTTTCCTCCTCAGATTATTTCCCTAAAAACCAAAGAGTGAACCTGGTAAGGCTTGTTACAGAAAAACAGAAAATTACCAAGAGGCATTAGTACAGTTGATGTGAGTAAATAATTCTGTTTGCATTTTGGGGATATAATATTCCTGACTGAACTATCAGAGCATGAGATATTTGGGCCTTTCATATATATATATTTGTATGTGTCATCCTGTTGTTGCAGATAAGCATGCCTGGAGTTCTTTGCATGTACAATAACGTTATTATCAGTTCTGTGATAAGACCAAATGAAAGCTTTTCACTTTCTTTCTTTTTCCTCTTGATGCAGCTTGGCAGCCAAAACATTCTTGAGTTCAGCAAACCTGAAAATAGTTTCCTGCAATTTTGTGCAAAGGAAAAGGAGATGAAGGTTAAAGGATGAAATGAGCTTTCTGGTGTGAGGGGTTAGCAAAACCCCCAGGTCCAGCTGTGGAGGGGAGGAGAAATGAGGAATTGGTTTAACAAGTGTTGGTAACTGATGCGCAAATTTACAGAACTGCAGAATGAACTAGGTTGGAAAAGACCATTAAGATCATCTAGACCAACATATGATGTAACACCTTCTCATCAACTAAACTGTGGCACTGAGTGCTACGTCCAGTCTTTTTTTAAACATGTCCAGGTTCGGTGACTCCAACACCTCCCTGGGCAGATGATTCCAGTGCCCAGTCACTTCTTCAGTGGAGAATTTCTTTCTTATATCTAACCTAAATTTCCCCTGGTGCAGCTTAAGACTGTGTGCTCTCGTTCTGTCAGTGGTTGCATGGGAGAAGAGACCAACCCCCACCTGGCTACAACCACCTTTCAGGAAGTTGTAGAGAGTGATAAGGTCACCCCTGAGTCTCCTTTTCTCCAGGCTAAACAAGCCAAGCTCCCTCCGTCGTTCCTCATAGAGCTTGTGTTCCAAGCCCCTCACCAGCCTCATTGCCCTCCTCTGGTGTCGCTGTTGAGATGGACACGACATACAAAGTAACACGTAACAACAGGTAAAATGGCTTTTTTTTATTATGGCTGCACATTCTCTTTTTATACATTCTTCAACACAGTGCCTACTTCATTCATTAGTTACAATAACACAGCTCATCATGTACCATGTTCATTGGTACAAAACAGTCAGCGTCACCGTTTTTGGGCAGGCTTTTTACAAGAATTTTACAAACAGATAAAAGTCCTGTTTTCTAACTGCAGGTGTCCAGTGTTTATCTCTGTTCTCTCGGTTCCCATGTGAATGACTTTGTCTTCTTCTTCTCTTCATGGCTAAACACGAATCTTATAAATTTCTTCTTCTGTCAGCTCACTCCTCTGGCTCACAGACCAGTTGTCAGCCCCTTCCACACTGGATGCATTTGAGAATCTCAGCATCTCTCCTAAACTGAGGGGCCCAGAACCGGATGGAATACTCAAGGTACGGCCTCACCAGTGCCGAGTATAGGACAAGAATGACCTCTCTGATCCTGCTGGTTACACTATTCTTGATACAGACCAGGTGTCATTGGCCTTTCTGGCCACCTGGGCACACTGCTGGCTCATGTTTAGTCGGCTGTTGACCAGTACCCTCAGGTACTGCCTGGGCACTGTCCAGCCACTCTGTCCCCAGCCTATAGCATTGCAGGAGGTTGTTGTGGCCAAAGTGCAAGACCTGGCACTCGGACTTGTTAAACTTCATGTTGTTGGACTCATCCCATCTATCCAGCCTGTCCAGGTCCCTTTGCAGAGCCCTCCTACCTTCCAACAGACCAACACATGCTCCCAGCTTGGTGTCATCTACAAATTTATCGATGGAGGACTCAATTCCCTCATCCAGATCATCAATGAAGATATTAAAGAGGACTGGCCCCAGCACTGACCCCTGGGGGACACCACTGGTGACTGGCCACCAGCTGGATGCAGCACGGTTCACCACCACTCCCTGGCCATCCAGCCAGTTCTTAACCCAGTGAAGAGTGCTCCTGTCCAAGCCATGGGCTGCCAGCTTTTCCAGGAGTATGCTGTGGGAGACAGTGGCAAAGACCTTGCTGAATTCCAGATAGATAACATCCACAGCATTTCCTGCAGCCACCAGCCAGGTGACCTGGTCATAAAAGGAGATCAGGTTGGTCAAGCATGACCTGCCCCTCCTAAACCCATGCTGGCTGGGTCTGATACCCTGGCCATCCTGTAGGTGTCATGTGGTGGCACTCAAGATGATCTGCTCCATAACCTTGCCAGGTACTGAGGTCAGGCTGACTGGCCTGTAGTTTTCCAGATCCTCCTTCCAGACTTTCTTGTGGATGGGTGTCACACTGGCCAGCTTCCAGTCATCTGGAACCTCACCAGTGAGTCAGGACTGCTGGTAAATGACGGAGAGTGGCTTTGCAAGTTCATCTGCCAGCTCCCTCATAACCCTAGGGTGGATCCTATCTGGTCCCATAGATTCATGAGTATCCAAGTGGCTCAGCAGGTCTCTGACTGCTTCCTCCTGGATAACAGGGGGGCTATTCTGCTCCCTGACACCATCTACCAGCCCAGGAGGACAGTTGTCCTGAGGATAAGTTGTCTTCCTGTTGAAAGCTGAAGCAAAGAAGGTGTTCAGTACCTCTGCCTTTTCCTGATCTTTAGTTACTAAATTCTCTCCCGCACCTATTAGAGGACGGAGGTTGTCTTACCCTTCCTTTTGCCATTATGTATTTATAAAAATATTTATTTTCCTTCACAGAAGTTGCCAGTTTGAGTTCTAACTGGGCTTTTGCTTCTTTAATTTTTTTCTACATTCCCTAGCAACCCCCTCTAAATATTTCCTNGTTGTCTTCCTGTTGAAAGCTGAAGCAAAGAAGGTGTTCAGTACCTCTGCCTTTTCCTGATCTTTAGTTACTAAATTCTCTCCCGCACCTATTAGAGGACGGAGGTTGTCTTACCCTTCCTTTTGCCATTATGTATTTATAAAAATATTTATTTTCCTTCACAGAAGTTGCCAGTTTGAGTTCTAACTGGGCTTTTGCTTCTTTAATTTTTTTCTACATTCCCTAGCAACCCCCTCTAAATATTTCCTGACATATCTGACCCTCCTTCCAAAGGCGACACACCCTCTTTTTTTCTTAGCTCCTTGCCCACCCAGGCTGGTCGTTTTCCTCATCGACTCATTTTTTGACATGTAGGGATAGTCTGTTCCTCTTCCCTCAAGATCTCTGTTTTGAAGCATGACCATCCTTCCTGGACTCCTCTGTTCTTAAGGTCTGCTTCCCAAGGAATTCTCTGAATAAGTCTCTTGAATAGGCCAAAGTCTGCCTTCCAGAAGTCCAGTGTGAAAGTTTTATTGATGCTCCTCCTTATTTCACCAAATATTGAGAACTCTATAATTTCATTATCACTATGTCCCAAATGGCCTCCAACCACCATATCTCCCACCAGCCCATCTCTGTTTACAAACAGCAGGTCATGTGTAGTCCCCCCCAGTAGGCTCACTCACCAGCAGTGACAAGAAGTTGTCCTCCACACACTCTAAGACCCTCCTAGACTGCCTGGACCTCCAGGTGCCTATTCTCTGCTGTGTTGTTCCCAACGGATGTCTGGTAGGTTAAAGTCACCTACAAGAACAAGGGCTGGTGATCTTGAAACATCCTCCAGCTGCTTGTAGAGTAAGTTATCCACCTCCTCTTCCTGGTTGGGTGGTCGACAAAAGATTACCACCAGGATGCCAGCCTTATTAGCCTTCCTCCTGATTCTTACCCATAGGCACTCGACTTTATTGTCATTAGTTTCAATTTCCATGGCGTCAAGAGCCTCCCTCATATAAAGAGCCACCCCTTCACCTCTTCTCCCTTTCCTGTCTCTTCTGAAGAGCTTGTAGCCATCCAGTGCAGCACTCCAGCTATGTGAGTCACCCCACCATGTTTCTGTGATGGTGAATACATCACAGCTTTGCTGCTGCACCATGGCCTCCAGCTCCTCTTGTTCGTTACCCATGCTGCTTGCATTAGTGTATATGCACTTCATATGAGCTGCCGATTTCACCCTGGCTCTGGCTTACTACACTTGTGTCGTGGTGGACCCTGGGGCAGTGGTGGAGTGCTGCGACCTTCTAGAGGAGCGTCCTTGGAGGACGTCTCTGAGGCACTAGCACATCCTCCAGCTCACTCTCAGGCAGTGAGTGATTTCGCTCTTTTGTGAGCGCTCCGCTTCGGCCAACACAGGAGAGAAGAGACGGGAGTCGCGTGTGGGGTTCCAAGGCAAGATTTATTCCTCTTCCTCGAAGGGTCCAGGGACCCACTGGCGCCCAGGGTAGGAGTGAGCAGGGCAGATATAGGATAGCCAGAGGGCCAGGGTAGAGCAACAGCAAATGATCTGAGGGCTCGGGGTGGTACAAAGGGGGAAGGGCCAATGGGGTACAACAAATTAACATGTAACAGAAAAGCATGCTGGGAGCAAAACTATAGATCACGTGATAAGGAGGGAGTGCCTAAGGGCTTACCCTCCAGGGGAGAGAGATAAGCTCTTTTGTTGTGGGGCTTTCTGCCTCCACACACTTGGGCTTGTTTCTGGAGAACCTAGTTGCATCCTTTTCCCCTTTCAAACCCAGTTTAAAACCCTCTTAATGAGTCCCGCCAATTCATGGGCTAGAATCCTTTGGCCCTTAACTGAGAGATGGAGCCCATCTGGGTCCAGCAGGCCAGGTGCTGTGAAAGTTGCCCTGTGATCAAAGAACCCAAAATTCTGCTGATGACATCAGCCTTTAAGCCACTTGTTGATAACGTGGGCTGTCCTGTTCCTTTCATCATTTGTCTCTGTCACTGAAAAGACTGAGCAGAACACCACCTGTGTTCCTTGACCCAGAGCCCTGAAGTCCATTTTAATTGCCCTGGTGTTCTTCTTCTCAATCTCATCACTGCCAGCCTGGAGTATCAGCAGTGGGTAATAATCAGAGGGCTGAGTCAGCCCAGGGAGTCTCCTGGTGACATCCCATACCCAGGCCCCAGGGAGGCAGCAAACCTCCCTTTCGGATGGGTCTGGTTGACACATGGGGCCCTCTGTTCCCCTCAGAAGGGAGTCACTGAACACAACTACCCTTCTTTTCTTTTTAATGCTAGAGGCAGTGATCCATCTGAAAGATGAAGTGTAATTGGGAGGGTAACCAGGCAGATTCTATTTTTCGATGTCATCGGGCTGACCCTCTGGGTCCATGGCCTCATACCTATTCTGAAGTGGCACCTGAGTGAGTGATGGGGGTTGGAAGGAATTTTTATTTCCTCTCTGAGGAAGGAGGGACCCATTTACACTTCCCTTCATCAACTAGGTCTCCTCCTTCTGCCTGATGGTAGGAGGCATGGGAGTCCTCTGACATCTGGTGGGCTTCTCTCAGGGATGGAAGGGTGAAGCTCCACCAGACTATTTCCCTTTCACTTTCCGTAATACTTCTTAGTCTTTCTACTTCCTCCTTAAGCTCAGCCACCAGACAAAGGAGATCATTTACCTGTTCTCACCACACACAGGGGTACTACTGAGAGGCTCAAACACTCCTTGCTAGAAGGGGTCTGGACAGATGCGTCCTTCTTGGAGGGTTCTGTCTGGCTTAGTACACTTTTACTAGCTATAGCTTTTGATTGTTTAGACACCATTGCAGGGAAAAACGAGAAAAAGAAAAGATGAAAGAAACCACCACCAAAATCAAGCTAAATAAAATAAAAATGCCACTAGCAGGAGGATGCCTGCAACCCCACCTGTGAAAATTGCTGTGCCATGCTCCTGTTTGCCATCTCCGGGTCACTGTGCGGACTTTCTTTTAGTCGCACCTCTGATGGCCGGAGGAAGCCCCGCCCTGCACCTGAATAGCTAGTGAGAACAAGGGAAACACCTGCTCAGCTTCCTGAGAACAAGGGAAGCACTTGCTTCAGCAGAAAGAATAATCTCCATGTGCTTGCCAAGTGCTGTGCTGCTGCAGTCCTTTAAGGACTCAGCTGAAATTTCCTTGCAGTGCAGTGCAGAAATCATGACCTGAAAAAGCAGCCAGAATTTCCAAAGCTCGATGCTGGACTGTTAATAGCTGTGATGGAGATCAGGATCTTTAGGATTCAGTCTGAGTGCAGATACCTCTGACAACACTCTGCCAGCTTATAAAATCAATCTGATAAGGACAGTCCCCACACAAGAAGCGGGATATTAGGACTGTTAGGAAGTTAGGACTGGGTATTAGGAAGAAAATTAACAGATAAAACACCTTTTTTCAGCACCTGTGAGATGCTAGCATGGATGCCAACATCTTTGCTAATCCTCCTGCCCCTACTTCTGGTTGTACAACCTCTTACTCAGGCCCCCTTACTTTTCCCCTGGCTTAGATAAAGATTGAGATTTATGGAAAAAATAAATTTGTCTACAGTGCTCCGTGAAGAGAATGACTTTTATTTTATTTTGTTGGTGGTGGTGATGGTGGAGATGATGATGGTGATGGTAATGTTGTTGTTTTGAGCCCATGATTAAAATTCTGGAAACGCAAAGATCAGGTTGGATGATCAAGTTTGAAATCTTAAGCACTGAGAAGAGATCTTGGAAACAGGGAGAAGTAGATGGAGCCAAGTAATAACAACACTTAAATTAGGCAGATATTGATTTCACTGAAATGACCATCAAGTTTTATTGATCTGAGGGATAAATATTGACTGCAGCATCCTCATGTGTTCCCTAACGTGTGCAGTTGTTTTTCCCCTGAAAAAATTTTCCTTCTTTTCCCTTGTCCCTTCCCAGGGAATATCTTACCTCAGCTGCTCTAAACTTGTGCTGTTTTTGCAAAGCCAGCATTGTTTTCCACTTTGCTGTTGTAAACATCAGAGACAGGATAAATGGCTGTGACTTTATAAATCAATAAAGCCCTATGCCCAAACAGCTATTAACAAACTAAAAAGGTGCTTGGAAATCCAAACAACCTGTTATAAAGTAATAACAAAAGGCTCTGCAGCACAGTCATGTTCTTGGCTCCCCTTACAGAGAAAATATTTTTAAAAAAATGTGAAATTGCACTTTGAGGAAGTGATGATTTTAAATTTTTTTAGGGGAAAATTATTACCTAATTCCTAATGCTGTCTAAAATATTTTATTGAACTTATCCTTTATTTCTTTAATGTAAATGCCAGTTTACAAGGGCACCTAATCTTTGCAAGTAGTGGAGAAATGAGAATTTGGAGGGAAGGAGCAAAATAGACAATATGGGCCAATAGTGAAGCAATTACTTTTGAACTATAAGGGTGGGTATACCTCTATGTTAAAGGGATGAAAATTCAAACATTTCAAACCTTGAAGAGCAGCTACGTGATTGCAGCATGTTCATCTGGACAAGTGCAGGCTCCAGGTGAGGACGGAGGGCTTTTACTATGGATCTTACATGTAGATTGAAATATTTAGAAATGTACAAAATTCTGAAATAGTTTTCAGGATTTTATAATACTTGAGGTTCTGCATGCTGCACATGGAAGGCTGCCCAGGAAGGCAAATGAGTGAGGATCATATGGTAACACAAATGGAAGGAGGAAGAGACAAATGACTACAAATTCTCTCCAGGCAAGTTCTTACCTTTTGAAACACTAAATCATTTTGTTTCCCACTGAAAACAACTTCACATTGTATTTAAGCAGTCGTGAAATATGGAGACAGAGAACCCTCACTGACTTTCTCCCTGCGGATCAGGGAGAAAGAGGTAACTCTTTCCTTGGGTGTCTGAAATTGCCAGTTTGGGCAGCTAAGGAGAAAACCCAAGTGGAATTTAGACCTACATTATGATAACTTAGATTTCACAGTGACCTAATTCTGAAATTGGTTATCAGCTAATTTCACCCTGAGGAAGTGAAGACAAATGGCCCAGAGGGAAAGGAGTGGTTCACAGCAAGCTCCTGTCAGCAGCAGATTGCCAGTAGAAGAATGAGTTTGGATTCATTGTCTCTTTCAGATTGAAAGACAAGTTTCGAGTAGAAAGTCCAGAATAACAGAACCACTCAAATGTGGGGTAGAAGTGCCTGCCACTAAGAGAAATCAAACAGTGGGTTTGGAAAGAGCCCAAGGTGGAAGGGCCCAGTGGGGTGCCAGAGAAGCTCTGTCCATCAGGAAGTAGGAAACAGGTGTGTTTTTAATTACTAAGCAGCTATCTGTACAGAGCCTTTCAAAAACAGCTTTTTGAAAACCTGTGATTGTTTGGGACGAAAAATTGTGACAAACAAATATCCTGCTTTCATATTTTATGTGAGATTTCCTTCATGGTTTTCCTCATCAGAACTCCCCCAATTACCAGTTGCTGTTTTTCAGCGCTGTAGTTGTCCCTGATGTGAAAGCCCCACAATTTTCTTTTAATATCATTTTGTCAGAAATATTTTCTTTGTATGTGGGGAAAAACATCTCCTTTGCTGTATTGTTCCAGAGAGCGTCCAGTATGTTCCTGTGTTCACCATATGCACCTTTTCTGGTATAATTATTGTGATGATGCACAGCTCTGTGTGCTCTTGTGGAAAAAGTTTATCAGAAAACACTATTCAAGTAAAGGGAAGGAATCCCATTTAAAACCCACTGACATTTTCCAGGTAGTTTTTCTGCTTGCTTGGCACATTTAATGTCCCCAGGTATAGCATTGGTCTTGTAAATGATAAGCCTGCATTAACAGAAATGGCCTAACAAACCTGGGACTGGAGAAGCATTCAGATTGGCAGCAAATGTGGAAAAAGAGCTACAGTTTTAGAAGAATCATGACATGCTAAGACTATGACATTCCTGAAACAAACTGGCATCCTTAAGCATGGTCATACTACGATGAGCTGGGAATCATTCCCACTACATTCTCCTTAAAATTCCTCTGCCCAAGGTAAGATGGATGAGTTCTGTGTATCTTGCAGAACTGAACCAACATTTTTCTTATCACCAGGTACTTTTACTGTATTTCCCCCTTAGATTTCATAAAAATAGCCCTGAAGGACAAAGTTTTATGCCTCCCAAAATTATCCAGATTCTTGGAGCTTCCCAAGCTTCTAAAAAAAACTTGAGGATTTTCTTCCCTCTCCTCTCAACATTCACTTAGAATTCCACCTGCTTACAAAGTCTCTATCATTGCACAGGCAGTGCAAGCAGAGAGTGGCAAGCTGCTGCAGCTCCTCTCCAAGGGTATAGGATCAGGCCAGGCCAAACTGAAAGTCACTGCCAGTGATGAGTTGCAGATATTTTTCTTTCTGCTCACTGAAAAATGTGTGGTGATTTCCTGAGGCCCTAAATGCAGGCAGGGTTTCTCTCCTTGCAGAAAGCTCTGTGTGTGCACAATTGCCTTGAAACGGGGACACTTGACATAGAGCCCAGCTGGCACCTGTGGTGATGAGGCCTGAGGAGCACGCAATCATCACCTCCTTTCATTCTTCTGACTTTGTCCTTACCAGGTATTTTTTTCTGTTTTCAAGCTGTTTTCTGTGGAGATAAACAGAGGTTTTCACCCAAGGCAGTCTTCCAGTCAGCTGGAGGGAAAGACTGCAGGAACAGACTGGAGGCTCAGGTGATCTTAAAAATCATAGGATTAGTCTTCATTTGTGATGCCTGCATATATGCAGTGCTCAGAAAATATAAGGGCTCCCAGCGAATTTATATCATAGCTGCTTATTTTGTTGTGCTTATTCTTCAGCTGTCTAAAGCTGCATTGTTTTAACAGAGGCATGGCTTTTCCTACAGCTTCCTGCTTCTTCCTTGCAGCACGTTTCTGGATAGGAAAAGGACAAAAGCAAAAGTGTTATGGAGGGACATGTGACTGAATAAATTGTCAGCCCAGGGAAACAGCAATAAGATGGGAGTAGATGTGGATCTCAAGGGAAGACAGAATATTGTGAGTAGATTATTATGGAGACTATTAGAAATTTCTCAAATCAGTCAGTCAATTTCTCAAGCAAGTCAGTAGACATTTGTAAGTTGTTAATTAGTGATTAAATAATTATTTTAAAACAGAAGGTAAATTTAATTGGCTTCTTTGCAAAGTAGCAAAATTTAGAAGACAAAATACTTTTAAATGTGGCATTAAAGCTACAACACTGATTCTGCCCATCACCTTGGGATCTTGGGTATTAGATTCTGCCTTTCTTTCACAAACTGCTGGGTTGTGTCAGATCCAATTTTGGCTCTGTTTCGATGTAGGACACCACAGATGCTTTGAATACACAGTCATAAATAGAACATGAAAGTAATGGAAGGACTAATTTGTAACTTGATATTGCAAGGAAATACCTCCTGATATGCTAACTCTGTTAGTAAGTTAAATTAAATTTGACTTATGAAAATTCCTGTGTAAATCCATAAAGAAAATTAAAATCAAACCTGACTTTGTAAGTTTGAAATATCACATATATTTCTCACTTCCTCCTGTTATTATTCACAATTTCATACTATCCTGGGACCAGAAAAAATAACTTGGAAAGAGAGGAGTTTGTCCCTAATTCTGCTTCCCCAGAGCAACAGGAATCTTTCGAAGAAATCCTCTTCCTGTGAGAATTTGAATACAATTTGCAGCCCTCCAAAGAGTGAGGTATTTCAGAAAATAATTCATTTAGAACCTGGACAGCCAGGTAGCCTTCTGCTTGGCAGTTCTCTTGTTACTGATCTCTGCAAAACTTCAGCAGTACAGATGTAATAAGATTTATTTCAGGAAATGTATCTGTTTGTATTTATTCTGGCTCTTTAGGAGATCCCAGTGAATGTTACAGGTAAGGATATTACTGGAGGGAAAGGACCTTGTGGCTGCACAGCATGCTGCAAGTTCTAGCATGTTTTACTAACATTTGCACAAACAATACCCACAGCCAAAAAGCAATGTCCACATTTTTAAACAGTGATCCACTTGCATCCCAACTTAATTGTTTTATATGAGTAGGTCCTATAATGATTTTTTTTTTTTTGGTAGTCATTCAAGCCAGTCATGTTTGCAAACTAGTTTTGCTATTGGTTTTATTGACTGTTCTTCCAGAATTTCTCCCTTGACAAGTTTCTTATTGTTCCTTATGTGCTTATCTATTAAAACTAGCATGAGAACTTAGAGCATGAGGATACGGCCTTGCTTTATGTTTTCTGGAGGTGACAGCAGCCTGTGCACTGTGATTTCCTGAGCACACATGTATGGAGTGTCCCTGAGGTGCTCCATCACGATGGCTATGCATGGGTTGGCTCAGCAGTTTCAGTGTTTGCAGGAGCCCAGAGGCAGAGGTATTTTTTTCTGCTTTATAGCACAACTCCTGCTGTCATGAACAACAAGAGGAAAAAAGGCAATTGTGTTATTTATCTGGAAAAAATGGCTGAGCTACATCTTCTCTGTGCCCTTATGCTGACAAAATTTCATGAGATCTGTCTTGAAATTAAGATGGGTCTGAATACACTCTTGAATTTTAACATGTTGTTTGATACTCTACCATAAAAAAGATATATTGAAGCTACCAAGTCATCATCATGCAGTTATCTCTTATATTGTAGAGTTTTCAGCTGCACTCTCAGGAAGAACAAACTGGTTTTGAAGCTAAGGGCTCTTTTTATCATTGTAAGTCACATACAGCTGAACATCAGGTGCTTGGATAAGACCACACAGCTCACAGATCTGCTCTTACAAATGGAAGAACTAAAGAGCAATCTCATATATCATTCTTTGAACCTAAGAAAGATAGCAAATTGAAAACTCTGGTACCATGCTTATTATTTTTTAATATTTAAAACAGGATTTCTCTCTTGCCTATGTCTTCTTCCAGAGGAAATGCTCTGAGGTGCTGCAGTGCTAATCCTCATCACGCAGTCTGTCTAAGATGATTTCTGGTGCTTAAAGACAACCCTGGAAATCCAAGTTAAATTAGTTGGAGTAAATGTGAAGTCACTAAAGAGAAGCACTAAAGAGTACTAATAGATCCTTACTATGGTACAAAATTAAATGTATGCAATGCAGTCTCTGTTGCTTTTGTAATATTGAGGTCTATGAAAGGAATACTGACACGAAACCCTAACAATTAAAATAGTTATGTGCGAGGTGTAAGGAATTTGTAACATTGATACAGCTTGAAAAAAATAGGAGATGGTCTCTTTGGAACAGTGAAATCTGTTTTACCTGAGAAGTATAAATGGACCAGCCTTATGTTTCCTTTTAATATCAGTAAAGGACTGTTTAGCCATAGTTCTTTATTCCGCTAATGTTTTCGCTGTAGGAATATTTGAAATTTCCTCATTCTTGCATATGTATGAATCTAGTGTCAGTGAAATCTCCACCAGACACAAAACATTTCAGATATGCTGACATGAATCATTAACATGCTTAGTAATTTTAAAAAGGTCTTTTGAGTATCTTAATCTAGCTGTATCATTGATTGCTACTAGCTCCATCTAGTATATATTTGCATGAAGCTCCTTTGATGAAAAAATTCAGAAAAGAATTTGCAATTTTAGGCGACCTTAAGGTAGGGTTTTCTTAATTTGAAAATAGAGGGTATTTCTAAACAGAGGGAATTCACTTGCTTTCTAAGATGGAATTCCTTGCTGTTGTGATGCCAAAATTGGAGGAATCTGATGACTATCAGACTGTAGAAGTTAAAGAAAAACAAGTCTTTTTATCTGATGAAAATAAAAAGATCTTAAAAGTTTTCTTTATTGCTACTTGAATGGAAACTTTGGAATCATAATAGAAAAGGAATTAAAACAGAAATTGCATTACTTGCTGGATTCTGTGAGAATCGGTATTGAATTAGGCTAGTCCTTTGATTTGTTTTATTCCTGGCTCTGTTAGGAGGAAAAGGACTTTTCCTTCTGTTGGTGTGGGTGATGCCCACAGCCATTTCCACAGTCTAACTCCTTCCTTTCAGCATGTCTGTGAGTCCGTTGGTTCTATTGTGTGGCTGGTGAGGCCAGTGCCCCCAGGAGGAGACACACAGACACAGTGCTCCAGGAGGAGGGACACACACACAGTCCTCCAGGAGAGGACACACACAAGAGTATTCCCAGGAGAAGACACACACACAGTGTCCCCTAGAAGAGCTGCCTTTTGGCAGGGGCCCTGATCCAGCCTCCTCCTCAGAGCTGCCTTTGGGAGGGGAAGCTGGAGTACAGAGGAGCTTAAAGACAGCAGGGTGAAAAGAAGCCAATATTCTGTCAATTGACTTAGTAAAAATGACATTAAATATTACCAGGGAGAAGGTGAAAAGGTGTCACGTAGTTTAGTGGGAATAAGTGTTTATTCTTGTAGTGATTTTGGTTCGCCAATTTGAGATTTCTCGGCTCGTGCACCAATTTATGTGATGGATCTAGCACTGGCTAAATTGCCAGTGCACCCACTAGAATTATTTACTCATTTCCTGCTGTGAGATAGGATTAGGAGGAAGGAAAAATAGGCTCAAACTTTAAAGGGTATAAAGAAAAACTTTATTACTAGAAACTATGAGAAAAAATAAGAATCAGAATAAAACTTTCAGAACACTCCTCCCCCCACAACTCCTTTTCTTTCACACTGATGACGTACAGAAAAATATCAGTCAGTTTACTATCTATAAAATGGCCCAGGCCAGCAGCAGGGCAGGGTTTTAATGTCGGCTCGTTGCTCAGCCGAGCCATGGGCCCCCTGGCTGTGCCGGCATGGTGGGGTGGGAGGCGCACTAGGATCTGAACAGCCGAGCAGGCCTCCCCTCCCCCTTTCTATCAAACGCTGGGGGCCCCGGCCGAAAATGGGGCCCAGTGGGCTTCCCTGAGCCCTAGGACCTGCCTGGCCCTGCGTGGCCCAGCTTGGCCCGGTCTCGCTAGGTCTGCAGGCTGCACGGGGCTTGGCCTGGGAGACTAGGAGTAGTTACATTCTGAGAGGCTGGAAACAGAAAAGAGATTCCCAGGGTTTGATAATTTTAAAATATTAATTTCTCAGAGGTGTGTCCATCTCTTTCAGTGGTTTAACTGGTTGCCAGTTTTCAAAACCAATCACTGATTAGCTTTTTGTCAGACATAGAGGAAGCTGCCCAAGTCATAACAGGGAACTATTTCAGGAAATTAATACGAACCACTGCAACTCTGCACAATCACTACTTAATGAACGGATCTAGCAAAATGCCCATTTTGTGCGTGGAACTGTAGCTCCACTCACAAAGTGAAGTGAAGGAACTGTAGGCTTTGAAATGTTAAAGTTTTAAATTAGTGTGTGTAGATGGGAAATAGATGTTAGTACACGTTAATGATTCTCTGGTGTTACTGAGAAATCTCTTTGTAGCAGAGAGTGTAATATTCCAGTCAGTAATTCCACTCAAAGGGCTCAGAAATAGGTGGCTTTCTGGAGGCTCCTGTCCTTATCCATTGACATTTAGGAAGCCAAAGTATATTACTCAGTCTTAATGGTTCATTTTTGGATGGTGAAACGTAGAGAGCTTAGCAGGTAAGTCCTGTGCTCTCCATGATGCAGATCCTTAGATACTGTTAAGCTACCAAATAAATTTTGAAGTGGAGATTGAGGCCAAACTTCTTGTTAAGGTGTTTACCATGACAAACCTGGATCTTCTGTTAAGCAGCCTGCTTCCTGCTTGGGTATGGAGTTAAGCACCCCTACACTTTAGAATCCTTTGCACTTTTTCTGGGCTCAGTTTAAAGCTTTTATTTTTGCTTTCTCTTTCTTTTTCTCTTTGCTTTCAACTTCTGTTTCCCTCATTTCTTGATGATGGAGTTGTGCCACATCATTAACTGTAAGAAGTATGTCTGTAAATGTTAAAAGAATAATGGATTTTTTATTATGCTGTCATCATAGCCATTTTGAGGAGGCCATCTTTAATGTATTATTGATGCTCTAAACCATTATTTTTAATAGCATTGTGCACGGGGAGAATGCTGCCAGTGGAATGGAAGCACAGATGAAGAAGAGTTCTGGAGCAATAATCCAGTAGAAAGTCAGTCTTGGAAGCATGGTTGAACACGTGCACTCTTTTACTTTGAGCCATTATGTGTGAAGGAAGGATTTACTGCTGGAAATGTGGGATAATTTGACAACTTTTAATTAATTTTTATATAGGTCAAAATAACATGGATAGAATTTGACATGGTAAATTTTTACTCTTTGTCAGACTTAGCTAAATGAATTCCCTGTGGCAGTCTAGCATCAGACAATGTAGGCACATGGCTTTGTAAGTGGTTCATGCATTGTTTCCTCCTTGTCTTGATTTGAAAGACAGGTGTCTGCTAAGGAAGGCAGGAGCCTCTCTTGAAATGGAAAATGTAAACTCCTTCCCTCCAAATTACTGAAATTTTGAAATTAAGGGCCTCTCAGGTAAAGATATGGGAATACGCATAACTGTTCTTTACTAGGAAAAAAATAAAATAAAAATATAGTAATACAAAAAACCCCAAACAAACAAACAACAAAAACCAAAACACCGGCAGTCAGAATAGAACCTGACGCCCCATCAGTCAGGGTGTTGGTAGTAGTCCAACTAAATGGTGGCTGAAGTCCTCCTGGAGTGACTGATGTGGTCCATTTGAAGCAGTGGTCCTGTAGAAGGGTCAGTTTTCCTCCAAAGGTCCAGTGATAATATGGAAAGGTCTGGTTTTCCAGTGGAATCCAGTAGAAAACGCTGCTCTGATGTTCCAAATCTCAGATTTTTTTCTAGGTAGAAAATTCTTGGCTCCTCCCCCTGGGTGGAGCATCTCACAATGAGATGATGTAATTTCATCAATCATGCAGTGGGACTTAATGGCCCATATTATGGTTTTGATTTGCTAATTAAAATATACTCATTTTCTGTTGCAAGACGGAATTAGGAGTAGAAGCAAGGCA
>VWZS01009708.1:0-13338 GCA_013397075.1 Rhabdornis inornatus
AGAAGGAGAAGGAGAAGGAGCTGTCCCGATGTCCCTCTGCCCTGGGCAGGGGATGAGCCGCGTCCTCAGGAGCTGCTCAGGAAAATGCAGCCGGTTTGGGGCTGTTGGTCAGTGCCTGTGGCCGGGGGAAACGCCTCCGTCATCCCAGGGAATAAATAAATGAACAAACAGGGGATGAATGCCCTGTGGCACTGCTGGGCAGCTCCTGCAGCCGGTGGTGCTGTAGGACCACGGGATCCCAGCAGGTTTGGGTTGGAAGGGTCCTTAAAGATCAGCTTGTTCCCACCCCTGCCATGGCAGGGACACCTCCCACGGCCGCAGGCTGATCCAAGCCCAATGTCCAACCTGGCCTGGGACACTGCCAGGGATGGGGACGCCACCGCTTCCCTGGACAGCCTGTTCCTATGCTTAACCAGCCTTCCAGTAAAGAATTTCTCCTTCGCAGTGCAATCTGAAGCTCTCTGGGCACCCTGAGGCCGTTTCCCCTCATCCCATCCCTCACTGCCTGGGGAGAGGCTGCTGCTCCCCTGCAGCCACCGCTAATTAGGAGATCAGTGATGGCTTCGAGCACGAAAGGGGGAAGTCATTTGCAAAGCAATTGTTTTCACAAGCATCTCTCCGAGCTGGGTGTCCCAGCAGAGCCGTTCTGGCTGCCCTGGCCCTGGCCCTGTGCCCAGCCCAGGTGCAGCAGCCACGCTCCGTGTCCCTCTGTAATGGGGACATCCATCATGTCACTGTGCCCAGCCTGCAGCAGCTGTGCTGCGGGCTCAGCCTCTGCCAGCCAGCCCGGGGCAGTGCCAGCCAGCCCGGGGCAATGCCAGCCAGCCCGGGGCAATGCCAGCCATCCCGGGGCAATGCCAGCCAGCCCGGGGCAATGCCAGCCAGCCCGGGGCAATGCCAGCCCGGGGCAGTGTCAGCCAGCCCGGGGCAGTGCCAGCCATCCCAGGGCAATGCCAGCCAGCCCGGGGCAGTGTCAGCCCGGGGCAATGCCAGCCAGCCCGGGGCAATGCCAGCCAGCCCGGGGCAGTGCCAGCCAGCCCGGGGCAATGCCAGCCAGCCCGGGGCAATGCCATCCCGGGGCAATGCCATCCCGGGGCAATGCCAGCCCGGGGCAGTGCCAGCCCGGGGCAATGCCAGCCCGGCAGGGAGGAAATCATGAACTCACCGCGGGCTGCTGAGCCCAGGCTGCTCCCGCAGCCCCTGTCACCTGTGCAGGTGTGACAGCGCTGCTCCACAAGCGGCTGTGGCTGCTCCAAAGGGCAGAGGCTCCTGCCGGGCCCTGGGCTACCACTGGCACAGCTGGCAGAGCTGCTGGGCTCACCTGGCACCCCTCACCTGGCAGCCAGCACGGGCACTGAGCTCTGCCAGCTGGGTGGGGGAGCCTGGGGACCCCTCCTGGGGCTCCCTGTCCAGCAGGGTCTGCCAGCATCCCCTCACCTCTGGCAATATTGGCTTCAAATTCAAAACATCTCCTCCCAACACCACCCTTCTTCACCAGAGTCACTTCAGTTGTGTGTTGTAACAGCTCACTGCCTGCTATAAAGCTTAATTATTGATTGATAGTCCTGTTATACAGCTTAATTATTGATTGATAGCGTTGTAAGCCCCTGCTGTGCATAAGGAAAGGAAAGGAAAGGAANAAGGAAAGGAAAGGAAAGGAAAGGAAAGGAAAGGAAAGGAAAGGAAAGGAAAGGAAAGGAAAGGAAAGGAAAGGAAAGGAAAGGAAAGGAAAGGAAAGGAAAGGAAAGGAAAGGAAAGGAAAGGAAAGGAAAGGAAAGGAAAGGAAAGGAAAGGAAAGGAAAGGAAAGGAAAGGAAAGGAAAGGAAAGGAAAGGAAAGGAAAGGAAAGGAAAGGAAAGGAAAGGAAAGGAAAGGAAAGGAAAGGAAAGGAAAGGAAAGGAAAGGAAAGGAAAGGAAAAAGTTGGTAACCCTGAGGAGAAGGAGAACGGGGCTGCAGAGCCCAGGAGAGCTGGCAAGGAGCCCTTGGGAACAGCTCCTGGGAAGGGTGACTTTTGGGAACAGCTCTGGAGCACAGACAAAGGGACAAGGGGAGGATACTCCAAGAATAGCAAATCACTTGATACTGAGAGTAAAAGATGAGAAAGAAGAAACTGGAGCGACTGCAGGAACAGAACAAACGAGAGGTGAAAGGGGCGAATTTCTCCGTGTGAGAGGGGTGAATTTCTCCGTGTGAAAAGGGTGAATTTCTCCGTGTGAAAGGGGTTTAATTTCTCCGTGTGAAAGGGTGAATTTCTCCGTGTGAAAGGGTGAATTTCTCCGGGTGAAAGGGTGAATTTCTCCGTGTGAGAGGGGTGAATTTCTCCGTGTGAAAAGGGTGAATTTCTCCGTGTGAAAAGGGGTTAATTTCTCCGTGTGAAAGGGTGAATTTCTCCGTGTGAAAGGGTGAATTTCTCAGTGTGAAAAGGGTGAATTTCTCCGTGTGATGGTGGCACACAGAGGCCACTTCCAGGATCCAAAGAGACACAGATTTATAAATAGTGTAGGTGAGGAGCAGGTGGGAAACGAAGGGGATTAAATCATCGGGAGAAAAAAGTGAAACTTGGGGCTTTTAAAAGGAGAGCTGGGTTTGTTCCAGCTGCATCCAAATTCAAACGTCAGCAAAGACAGCAGAAGTGCAGCTGGATTAAAACCTCGCTCACTGGCTGGCTGTTAGCAGAAGGCCCCATTTAAGAGCTGGTTATCTCCCAGCCCGGGGATTTCCCTGTGTGCGCTGCTGGAATTGCCTGTCAGGCTGGTGCCCGTCACAGAGTGACAGTGAGTGACAGCCTGGCTGTCCCCGAGCTCCCCCTGCCCTCCCCTGGCTCAGCCCTCACCTCCTCCCCTCCTGCATCTCCATCCCCCGGGTTATTGCACCTGCCAGGGGACGGCAGCAAACCGGGAACCTGCTCCTGCTCCTCTTCTGCACTCTGCTCCCTGAGATTCCTTCGCACGGATGTCGTTTGTGCTGGGGGTAAAGGGGAACATGCAATTTATTCTCCATTATGTTCAGAGTAATGGCAAGTCTTAAAATAGCTCTCAATTAGCGATTGATTGCAATTAATTGGAACAACATGGGCTGACACGATAGCTTCGGATCTCCAGAGCATTTTTGAGTTCATGAGCTCTAATTTCCAAAAATTCAAGAATTCTGGCTCCCACATTACCACAACCATCTGCCAGCAGTTTCTCACCCAGGCCTTGGAGAAGCAGGAGCAATAAACATTTTGGCTTTGCTAATTAAAGCAGGTGTCCAAAACGGGGCTCATTTAATGTGAGATGGGAGGTCCCATCCAGGTATGGAAATATCCAGGTGTGGAAATATCCAGGTGTAGAAGTATTCAGGTATGGAAATATCCAGGTATGGAAATATCCAGGCATGGAAATATCCAGGTGTGGAAGTATCCAGGTGTGGAAGTATCCAGGCATGGAAATATCCAGGCATGGAAATATCCAGGTGTGGAAGTATTCAGGTATGGAAATATCCAGGTGTGGAAGTATCCAGGTGTGGAAGTATTCAGGTATGGAAATATTCAGGTATGGAAAGGAAAGTAACAGAGAGCAAAAGGAAAGGCTGTGTTAAGGTGCTGGGTTAATATGGCATTGATAAATCAAAAAATATTGACAAAAGTCTTAAATTCGAGGAGGCAAGGCTGAAGTGGAAGAAGGAAGATGCAAACAGTGGCAGCTGTGAGTTCTCTGTGCTCCAAACTGACTCAGGCTGCAGCCGTTTGGCAGAACAGAAAGAGCAAATGCTGTGGGCAGAAGAAAACTGAAGTGTCAGGTTTTCGTATCGACATCGTTTTCCCAGAGGAAAATGCGCTGCGATGCCTCAGTCCTGAGGGCCAAATCTCGTTCCTATTCACAGTCCCGGACCGAGCAGGGGAGGCAGCAGCACTGAATTGTTCCTTCAGGTGCTCCTGCTGTGCTGGAATGCTCAGCCTGAGCCCTCAGCTCTTCCCCACGAGCAGGCTCATCCTTTTCCTGCTCTGCTCCAGGCAGAGTCCTTGCTGAGCCACCAGTGAAAATCCCACTGGGGACTGCAAGGGCTCAGCTCTGCTCCTGCTCCAGCCTGGCCAAAGGGTCACTCTGTGTGGGCACTGCAGGGCAGGGGCAGCTGGGCTGGGGGTTTATCCTGGCACAGNGCAGGGCTCTCAGTGGGGCTGGGGGCTCTCAGTGGGTCTGGGGGCTCCCATTTGGGGCTGGGGTCTATCCTGGCACCGCAGGGCTCTCAGTGGGGCTGGGGGCTCAGCCTGGCACTGCAGGGCTCTCAGTGGGGCTGGGGGCTCTCAGTGGGTCTGGGGGCTCCCATTTGGGGCTGGGGTCTATCCTGGCACCGCAGGGCTCTCAGTGGGGCTGGGGGCTCAGCCTGGCACTGCAGGGCTCTCAGTGGGGCTGGGGGCTCTCAGTGGGTCTGGGGGCTCCCATTTGGGGCTGGGGTCTATCCTGGCACCGCAGGGCTCTCAGTGGGGCTGGGGGCTCAGCCTGGCACTGCAGGGCTCTCAGTGGGGCTGGGGGCTCTCAGTGGGTCTGGGGGCTCCCATTTGGGGCTGGGGTCTATCCTGGCACCGCAGGGCTCTCAGTGGGGCTGGGGGCTCACAGTGGGTCTGGGGGCTCCCATTTGGGGCTGGGGTCTATCCTGGCACCGCAGGGCTCCCAGGGCTCCCTTGGCTGTGCAGTTGTGGCCAGCACGGGCGGCTCCAGCACAGCCCGAGCTGTTCGTGCCGCAGTGAGGCGATGGCCAGCAGGGCGAGCTGGGCACAGGAGGGGGCTCCTGCCCTTTCCCGGCTCAGTGTGAGGGGGTGTCTGTGGGTCCTGGGCTCCCCCAGCTCCCCCAGCACCGCGGCCACGGGAGCAGCTCCTCCCCACCCTGCCTGTGTCTCAGCATCCTGCTGCTCACACTGCAGGCTGCTCCCTCCTCTCCAAATTCTAACTCCACCACATGTTACTTTGAGAAGATCCCTATATAAATATTTTGGCTCATTTAATATGCCTTCTGGTATTTTAACACCAGGTCTCTTTTCCTCCACCATTTGGGGAACTTATTTTTATTCTCAAACAAATTTGATGCTCTTACAGAAGTTCACTTCCAGAACCGAGCGTTTTAGGGAAGATTGCAGGAGTGCTGGTGAAACGACAATGTGCTGGGAGACTCCTGATGGGAGCGTGTGTGCTGCTGGGGCCTGGCTGGCAGTCACAGTGCACAAACAAGGCAGACCAGGAAACACAGGGACAGCAGGGACACAGCAGTGACAGGGCTCTGGGGGATGAAGGCGATGGGAGCTGGGCAGGGGTGTGCCAGAGCTGGGGAGCCCTTGTCCCTCTGTCTGTCCCCCTGTGTCCCTCTGTCCCCGTGTATCCCGCTTGTGTCCCCCCTTGTCCCCCTGCCAGCCCTGCCCACCTGGGCACAGTTAATTAGATGCTCAATACTTTAATTAGAGCCCAAAGAGGGCCCAGCTGCTGCCAGGAGCCCCAGCACAGGACAGAAAGTGAGGAGGAGGAGGAGGAAGAAAAAAAGCTCAGAGGAGAGGTGAAAGTCATGGGACAGGAAGGGGAAAAGGAGCCTGGAACAGAAATAAATCAAACCAACAACAAAGCCCTAAAGCAGAAGGAGCAGGGAAAGGAATAAAAGGCGAGAGGACAACAGAAATGGAGTGGAGTGAATTGAGAGCCGGAGGAAAATGGCTCAAGTGATGATCCCAGGCTGGGAGGTTGTTACATCATTCACGTTGAGGTAAATGAGTGTCTGGGTACAGAAAATGTCCCTGTCTGCCTCCAAAACGGGCACCAGATGTGCCTGAGCTCTTGCCTGGGGACATTGTCCCTTCCCAGCCGTGACACCATCCCCAGCCTGCCCGCAAAGCTCGGGAAGGGCTGTGCCAGCTCAAACTGCACAAACCGAATTAAAGGAGCATTATTGTGAGAGGGGGCCTGTGAGGGCAGAGCTGTGGGAGAGCTCAGTCCCCACCCAGTGAGTGCCCCCCAGAGCTGGGACTGGCAGCCCAAATCCCAGAGCAGTGAGAATGAAAACGCTGAGATTTCCCAGGGAATGGAAATTTATAATATTTGTTCTGAAATATGACAACATTGTGTTTCTGGGCACAGGCCTTGGGGCACTTTTAGAACTCTCAAAGTTTTTCTGCAGCCCCCTGGCACTGGGGTGGCACTGCCAGCTGGGGGGCAGAGGGATGGGATGGGCTGGGATCAATGGGATGGGGTAATGGGATGGGATGATGGGATGGGGTGGGATAATGGGATTGGGATGGGGATGGGATGATGGGATAATGGGATTGGGATGGGGATGGGATCAATGGGGTGGGATGATGGGATATTGGGATGGGGATGGGATGCGATAATGGGATGGGATGGGGTCAGGGGCCCTGCCCGGTGCCCCCAGGACTGTCTGTGCTGGGCTCTTCATCCCAGGCTCAGCCTTTCCCAATCCAAACACTGCTCAGTGGTGTCTGAGCTGGGGGAGGGTCCCTGTGCCATCTCTCACCATGAAAATTCTTCTCTGGCTTTTGTCAGTCTTGGTTTCCACCCCAGCTCCTCGCTCCTCCCCAGGTTCTCACAGCACCTGTCCTCCTGCACAGGGATTTCCCATTCCCTCCCTGCAGCCTGGCTGCTGGGAAAGAGGGAGAGGAGAAAACTGGGTGGCTGCTGGTTTGTGTGTCAATTATACATCAGAGGCTCTGCTGCTGTTTCAGAAGCTTCTAATAATAATTATTATAATTAGGGCACTGGGAGAGAAATGTGCTGAGATCAGGGAGGAAAGCAGGAAAGCCAGGCCAGAATTAATTAGCCACTTTTATCTAAGAATCTCAAAGCATTTAGACATTAATTAATGAGTGCTGTGTTAAGTCAGCGCCGGGCTCGGGCTCAGCCCCTCCTTGCCCAGCCCCGGGGCTGCTGCTGCTGCAGGATCAAAGAGCCACAGCGATGGTTCCTTGATCCCTTTGGTCCTTGTGTGCCACCCTGGCACCCTGAGGAGACACTGCCTGGGCAGGTGTGAGGTGGGCAGGTGTGAGGTGTGCAGGTGTGAGGTGTGCAGGTGTGCCGTGCCCAGCCCTGTTCCCCTGGGCAGGTGTGAGGTGTGCAGGTGTGAGGTGTGCAGGTGTGCGGTGTGCAGGTGTGCCATGCCCAGCCCTGTTCACCTGGGCAGGTGTGCAGGTGTGAGGTGGGCAGGTGTGCCATGCCCAGCCCTGTTCACCTGTGCAGGTGTGAGGTGTGCAGGTGTGCCGTGCCCAGCCCTGGCACCCCCTGGGCACAGGGGCTCCCTGCTGACCCCAGCCCAGCTCCCACCTGTGCCACCGACACTGGCCCTGGGCTCCAACAAAACTCTTCACTCAGGGCAAAGTCCTTTCTGTCTCCTGCTGTGCCCGTTGTTGGTGAATATTCATTAAGTGAAATTAGCATCTAATAGGTCTTAATTGGCTTATAAAAGCCTTGTTTTGTGGTGATGAAATCTGTGCTGTAGCTGTGCTGGGTCCCTCTGGCCCAGCTGCCACCTCGGCTCAATCCCTTCCTTGTCCCCATATCCATGGAGATGTCCCTGTCCCACCCCCGGCAGAGCTCAGAGCCAGCCTGCTGTGCTGGGAGGGGTCCCTGCCCCTGGCACGGGATGGCAAGAGATCGTAATGCCTTCGTACAAGCCTAGAAATTGATAAAAAAAATCAATGTAGCCATTATTGACTGTTTTCAGCCCAGACACAGGACAGCTTTGGAGTGTCTGTAAATGAGAGCAGCCCTGCAGTCCCAGACTGAGAGACTCCTCCATCATTGACGAGGAAGAGGAAGGAGGAGATGAGGAGGTTTCCTGACTCCTGCTTTTCTGCCTGTTCCTGTAAATGGTGTGCACTGTGTTCCTGGCTGGGGAGGGATGGGGACCCAGGACAGCAGGGCAGTGCCAGGCAGGGGCTCTGCCAGGGCTCACAGCCCCTTCCCCAGGCTCTCAATTGGCGCCAGGATCTATTTCTCTTTTTCTTTCTTTTCCCCCATTTTTCTGGAGTGGGGGCAGATCAGCAAAAGTCACCGGAGTCCACGGTGTGAGGAGGATGCCAGGGCTGTGTCTGAGCTGGCAGTGGCCATGCCGTGCCAGGGGAGGATGGATGCTCCCTGCTGGCCTGGCGTGGGCACAGAGCTGCTGCTCCTGGTGCCAGCTCTCCCCTCGGTCACGCATCGCTGCGGCTGGGCAGGGATCCAGCTGGAGAACAAAACCTCCAGCCCTGCACTGGAGGATCAGGAATTGTCACTGTCCTGGGCTTGCCACGGCTGGGCTCAGGCAAATGAAGGAGCCTGTGTGCCCAAATCCTCTGGGCTGGCTGTGCCAGGCCTCATGTGTGGGGAGGCAGGGCTGGGCTTTGGGGAGGGAAGGGGATGCTGGGGGTGATGCCTGCCAGGATGGGGGCAATGCTGGCAATGCTGGCAGAGCTCTCAGTGCTGGCAGTGTTGGCAACGTTGGCAATGCTGGCAGTGCTGGAAATTCTGGCTCTGCTGTGGAGCCTCAGAGAACAATCCCTGACTGGAGAGGTCGGGGGGCTCCAGCCACGGGTGCTGTCTGATCCTCACACACTGGTCTCTCCCTGGGGCTCCCAGCAGAGGTTTCAGCCCAGGCTGCGTGTGGAGCAGCACAGGAGAGGGTGCATGGATGGGGAGGATGGAGGGGGTCATGCAGGGGGTCATGGAGGGAGCGGATGGAAGGGATGCATGGATGGGGAAGATGCAGGGGCTGCATGGAAGGGGTGGATGCAGGGGGTCATGGAAGGGGTGCATGGAAGGGGTGCATGGAGGGGGTCATGGAAGGGGTGCATGGAGGGACTCCAGGCTCGTGGGGATCAGCAGCTCTTGGGTCCAGGAGCTTTGCTGGCCGTGTGTGGCCACACCTGGGGAAGGTCCCCACGCAGGTTCCCGAGGCCCTGGCTGCCCTGCCAGCCCGGGGGGGCTCAGCAGCCTGTCCTGGGGTGTGGGGGGGTCTGGAGCTGCCCTAACCCCGGGCTCTGTGTCCCCTGCAGGCGAACCCTCCCGCTGGTCCTCGTCCCACTGCGACTGCTGCTGCAAGAACGGCAAGGGCGACAAGGAGGGCGAGAGCGGCACGTCCTGCAACGAGCTGTCCACGTCGAGCTGTGACAGCCAGTCCGAGGCCAGCTCCCCCCAGGAGACTGTCATCTGCGGGCCTGTCACCCGCCAGCCCAACATCCAGACTCTGGACCGGCCCGCCAAGAAGGGCCCGGTGCAGCTGCTGCAGCAATCCGAGATCCGCAGGAAGAGCGACCTGCTCCGGACTCTCACCTCCGGCTCCCGAGAGTCCAACTCCGGCAAGAAGAAAGCGGTCAAGGAGAAGCTCTCCATTGAGGAAGAGCTGGAAAAATGTATCCAGGATTTCCTCAAAATCAAAATCCCAGACAGGTTTCCCGAGAGGAAGCACCCCTGGCAATCGGAACTGCTGCGGAAGTATCACCTTTAGGTTTTGGATGGGGAGAGCACAGCTGGTTATGTTAGAGCCAGATCCTGAGTGGTACAACAGTAATTCCCAATAACAACTCTTAGGTCACCAAAACCAAAACCCATCTCTAGTACTGCCTAATTTGCCTCTTTCACCTTAACATTTCTAGTCGTAGGGGAACGATCTTTTTGCAGTCCTGGAAGCACAACGACAAACGCTTTTGTTTGTAAACTTGGAGTCTTACACAAGCTGAAAACCTTAAGGGCACGGCCAGGCCCACCCCAAGGGACATTTGTGTGGCCCTGGAGCCGGCAGGGTGGGATGGGGAGGGCTCTGTGCCCCCTGCACCCTGCTCAGAGGGAGGAGCACAGCACAAAGCCCCAGTTTAAGCATGTGTATTTATATATGTGCATATATATATGTGTGTATATATATCTGTGTATATATATATGTATATATATATCAATATATATTGCTTAAAGATTTTCTGGCTCTCTCCTTATAACTGCACTTTCTCAGAAAAGAGCATTTTTTTAGTCTGTGGATGTCCCCGTTTCTTCTCCAGGCCTTTGAGGGCTGAGCAGTAGAAATCCATCTCCCTCTGTCTCCTGCTCCCCCTGCCAGTCCTTCCCCTCCCTGGGGCACACAGACGTGTCCCAGTGGAGACCAGGGTGCCATCTGTGGGTTTGTGTCACCATCAGCAAAGCTCTCTGTTTGTTTGGGATGCTCCTGTGCCTCTGTGTCCTCCCACAGCTCCTGTGTTCCCCAGGCTCCCCGTGCCCGTGGCTTGAAGGGATGCAAAGCTGCATCCCAAAGCTGCAGGGCTGGTTCTGGGCTGTGTGGGGTGCTGGGACGAGCTGGTTCCTGCAGGTGCCAGGTGTGTGTGCCAGGAGCAGAGGGCACTGTGCCCAGAAATCATCCCCAGCCCACCCAGAGGGCTCTGCCAGGGAGAGCTGGCGCTGCAGGAGGGAGCAGGGCTGTGCCAGGAGAAAACAGAGCCCTGGAGGGGCTCCCTGCGGTGCCAGGGGTGCCAGTGCCATGGTGGCACTGCAGCAAACACAGCCTGGAGGGGCTCCCTGCAGTGCCAGGGGTGCCAGTGCTGTGCTGGCACTGCAGCAAACCATGCCCCGTGTCCCGTGGGAAGCGCTGGGCTGCTCCTGCACTGCCCTGGAGCCTGGAAAGGCCAGCAGGGTCCGTGGGGTCGGGCCAGGGGAGGGGGGCACGGACTGGCCTAAGAGGGGCCAGGGTTTGGCAGAGGTGTGGGCACAGCCAGAGCTGGGCAGGGCGGCCATGGAGAGGGACAGAACACTGCAGTGCCCCAGCTGTGGGGCACAGCTGGGAACAAACCAGCTGCAGGATTTGGGATCAGTTATTCGTTTCCTAAAGGCACAGGAAGAAGATCTGTTTATATATGAATGTACAGCTGTGGGCAGTGCCAGTGCTGGTGACAGAACACTCTGACTCTGACCCAGTGAATGTCCTGCGGGTTCCAGGGCTTCCCCCTCCTCAATCCCAGCAGCTGCTGTGGAGATGCTGCCCTGCCTGCACAGGTTCTGAGATCCTGCTGAGCTCCAGCCGGGAGGAGCCTCCGTGCCTGCAGGGTCCATCGTGCTGGGCTGGGCTGGGCTGGGCTGAGCTGGGCTAAACTGGGCTGAGCTGGGCTGAACTGGGCTGGGCTGGGCTGAGCTGGGCTAAACTGGGCTGGGTTGGGCTGGGCTGGGCTGGGCTGGGCTGGCACGGTGCCCTGAGGTCTCCAGGAGCCCACAGCTGTGCCTGGGCTCAGCTGCACCTTTTCCCTTTCCCCAGCTGAAAAAGGAAGCAATACTTATGCAGAGGATCGACAACAGGAGCTGGATGTGGGGAGGGGAACCTTCCAGCACTAGGGCTGGAGAGCAGGGCTGGGGTGTGCACTGGGGTCACCTTTGGGGTCACCTTTGGGGTGTGCACTGGGGTCACCTTTGGGGTCACCTTTGGGGTGTGCATTGGGGTCACCTTTGGGGTCACCTGTGGGGTGTGCACTGGGGTCACCACTGGCGTGCTGTGGGAGGAGGACGAGCTGTCCCTGGTGGAGCTGTCCCCTCTGCCAGTGCCACAGGAGACGCTGTGCCTGGGAAAAGCTCAGTGAACACCCTCAGCACTTCTGGGATGGTGCTTTAGAGCCAGTTCAGGGCTCAGGACATTCCCTCCCGCTGGAACTCAGGCCTGGCTCTTGTGCCACCCTCTGCCCCCAGACCCAAAGGGCCACGGAAATCGATGTTTTGTACAAGCTCCACAGATTGGCTGTGCTTAGCTATTTCATGGTTAGTTTATTGCGTTTTTCTCTCCCTTCTCAACATTTCCTGCATTTTGTCCCCCTGGGATTCCTGCCCCTTGCTCTGGCACCAGGCAAGAGCTGGGGAGCAGCCAGGGCTCTGGATTTCCAGCAGGGCACAGGGCTCAGGACAGGGCACCTTTGTTCCTTGGCAGGAGAATGCAGCTGAACCCTCGTGCTTTCACCCCAGATCTTCCCCTGTCTCTCTTCAATTCCTTGGGCTGTAAGCTGTGTGTGCAGAGGAGGAGCAGGCACTGGGGGGGTGTGTGTTCCCAGGGACACAGGACTGCCAGGATTGCTCCACGATTAATAACTGGGCAAACATCAGACCAAATGAAGTGTGCCCAAGTGGGCTTGATTTATGTGGCCTTCGTGTCTCCAGCCTGAGATGAAATGTTTGTTACTCTCCAGTGCCAGAGAAATAAAAGCACGAGCAGGGGAACGTGGCAGTGCTCAGCAGATGCAGGGCAGGAAGGAAAGCGCAGTGGAGATTGTCTGGGACACACCTGGGCTCGGGCCATAAAACACATTCTACTCCAGTGGGACTGGGTCTCAGTGAGAGAACCCACGTGTCTCCCCAGGACAGGTTCTGCAGCAAGCCAAAATTAAACTCCACTTGTGGAGCCCTTTATTCTTTCCAAAATATCTGGGGAGAAAACTGGACTTTGAGCCGCTTTCCAGCAGTAACAAAGCCCAGGTTCTGCTGCAAGTCATCTGAAAACTTGCCTTGACTGCAGTGGGGCTGAGACTCAGCAGAATTCCCAGATCCAGGGGCTTCGCCACCCAGACCCCTGAGCCACCCGAGCAGGACTCAGAGCATTGGGGACACACAGACAAAGTCATTTCCACAGAGCTGTGGGGACCCAAGGGCTTGGTTTTGTCCCTGAACCATCTGCACACACAGCACAGAGGCTCTGGAGAATGGTTTGGGTTTAAGTTGGGTGAATAAATACAATTTATGAATTTTATTTGTGAGTTGTGGGCTGAAGGAGAAGACAAGGCTGGGTTTTATTGGCAGTGCCCGAGTCCCTCAGCCCTGGGAAGGCTGGAGGGACCCTCCCAGCCCCCTCCCCTCCCCAGGCCCCTCACCAACATGAGCACACTCTTGACTTTCAGAGTACTTTATGCACAAGGCCCCATGTGTATCATGGTACCAAATAATTGTCCAGTCTTATGGATAGTTTATGCCCCAACGGGGTTTTGTAGATTAATAGTAAAAGAAAAAAAATCTTAAAAAAAAAAAAAAAAATAAAAAAAAAAAAAAAAAAAAAGGAAAAGCACTTTTAAATTATTTATATTATAAAAAGACATTCTTTATTTTTCTCGGCGTTGATGTCACTTAGCTAAAAAATCCGTTTATAAATAGGATATTGCAGATTTTAAACTACAGCAATGCTCAAACACGAATTCAGAGTTCCACAGAGCAAATGAGCGAGGTGAAGCAGGAGGGCGGCAGCGCCCAGCTGGCCCCGGGGTGGTGCTGGGCTGAGGGAGACGGTGTCCCCGTGTGACGGTGTCCCCGTGTGACGGTGTCCCCGTGTGCTGATGTCCCCGTGTGACGGTGTCCCCGTGTGACGGTGTCGCCGTGT
>VWZS01009708.1:45284-68249 GCA_013397075.1 Rhabdornis inornatus
GGGACAAGGGATGAGGGACAAGGGACAGGGGACAAGGGATGAGGGA
Organism: Rhabdornis inornatus; assembly: GCA_013397075.1. Classification (NCBI taxonomy): domain Eukaryota; kingdom Metazoa; phylum Chordata; class Aves; order Passeriformes; family Rhabdornithidae; genus Rhabdornis; species Rhabdornis inornatus. Next base: position 45,331 of record VWZS01009708.1, read on the forward strand.
CAAGGGATGAGGGACAGGGGAAAAGGGACAGGGACAAGGGATGAGGGACAAGGGACAGGGACAAGGGATGAGGGATGAGGGATGAGGGACAAGGGACAAGGGACAATGGATAAGGGACAAGGGATGAGGGACAAGGGATGAGGGACGAGCCCAGGTGAGAGATGGCCAGGCAGGAAATGTCACACAGGGAATGGCACACACACAGGGAATGTCACGCAGGGAATGGCACCCAGGGGATGGCACGCCAGCAATGTCATACAGGGAATGTCACACAGGGGCTGTCACACAGGGAATGCCAATGGCACACAGGGGATGTCACACCAGGAATGTTACACAAGGAATGTCACACAGGGGCTGTCACACAGGGAATGCCAATGGCACACAGGGGATGTCACACCAGGAATGTTACACAAGGAATGTCACACAGGGGATGTCACACAGGGGGTGTCACCCAGGGAATGGCACACGGGGGATATCATACAGGGGATGCCAATGGCACACAGGGAGTGTCACCCAGGGCATGGCACACCAGGAATGTCACACAGGGAGTGTCACCCAGGCCCTGATGTGACCGTACCCCATGGCAGGAGCCACTGACTCCCCGTCCCTGCTGCCAGTCCCGTGCCCTTCGCAGCTCCCTCTGTTCCCTCAGCCTGGGGAGGGGGACACAGACCCATGGAACCAAGGCCCTTCCCCCTTCGTGCAGCTCATTGCTGGAAGTCACCTCACGATTTCTGTTTCGGGGTCTGTCCAGTCACCGGGGATGGAGGGGCAGGATTCCCATCCCTGGGATCTGCACTCTGCCCCTGAAGACGCCTTGACAGAGCTGTGTATTGCCGTGTATTGCTGCTGCATGTTTCCATCCTCCTCGAGAACCTTCCAGCACCAGGCACTCAGGCGGCTCTCGGGTGGGACATCAGGGGAAGGCTTTGCCTGATGCCATTGCCGAGCTCAGAAACACAACGGGCCCAAAACTGCCCATGCAAAAAATCTCATTAGTGCACAGATTTCCAGAAGTACAAGGTGCCTGCCTGGCTTCATCCCTTTATTATCCCTACAGTGAGGGAATAATTAAGCAGATCCGCTCCCTAGAAAGAGGGGAAATATCTTGGCTGCTGTGACACAAATCAGGATGAGGAAGGAACTGCTGCAGCTGGAGAGCAATTACCCATCAGCAGCACAAATTCCTGCTCAGGTACTTCTCTAATCCGCTGTCACTGGTGCAGATATCACACACAAAGCTCCTGAAGACTTTAAAAGGAGCCACAGCAGCTCAGTGGGTGCTTTCCCCGGGCACTGCTCCCATGCCAGCCCTGAGGGTTTGTGCCCCAACAGCCCTCTGGTTTTTCCAGGGAACGAGTCCGTCCTCAGGGCTGAAGCCATTGTGGTGAAACCAGGCTCGATTTTTGCAGCCTCTCTCCAGGCAGGTCCGTGCTTTCCACGGTGGCCCTGCAGGTACAGCCCAGGAGTGTTTACATCACGTCCCACATGGAAACCCCTCCAGCCACGGGCAGGAGCAGGCACAGTTTGGTTTGAAGGATCCAGGAAGGAGCTTTGTGAGTGCACTTAGTGGAAATCCCTCCAGCAGGATCCATTAAAAGAACATGGATGGAATTGGGATGCTGGTGACATTTCAGATAAGCTTCATTTGGCAGAAGTTGCACGTGGTGCCACAGTTTGGGAAAGCAAAGCCAAATTTGCAGCGGCCTTTCAGGGCGAGGCTGGCAGCGGGATGGATGGATTAAAGATTGCTTCCCCTGCAGAGACTCCAGCTCTTCCTGGTAACAATGCAATGGCAGCAGCAGCAGCAGCAGTGTGGCAGAGGGGCTGCAGGGGAACCTCGGCTGCTGGGCCGGCACCAGGGGAGGGCTGGGGGAGCAACTGCTGGGCTGCACTTCAGTATCTCACCCCTGCTGTCATCCATCCATCATCATCATCATCATCATCATCATCATCATCATCATCATCATCATCATCCATCAATCCATCATCCATCCATCATCATCATCATCATCATCATCATCATCATCATCATCATCATCATCATCCTCATCATCATCATCATCCATCCATCATCATCATCATCATCATCCATCAATCCATCATCCATCCATCAATCCATCATCATCATCATCCATCCATCATCATCATCATCATCATCCATCAATCCATCATCCATCCATCATCCATCATCATCATCATCATCATCCATCCATCATCCATTCCTCCATCCCTCAATCCCTCCAACATCATCCCTGCATCCCTCAATCCCTCCATCCATCCCTCCATCCATCTCTCCTACAGTGGGTTCTACTGGAGATGAACCCCTGTAAGAAACAGATACATAAAATATGACTTTATAATAAATTATGCAAGAACCATAAAGTCCACAAATACTCAGCTCTCTCCAGAAGTGATCTGACAAGATTAAACTCCCCATGCTATTCCCCAGTTAACAGTCTACTTAATATTTGACTAAGCATTATTAAAATCAAAGACAACCAGAAAACAGCACCTAATTCACTGCAGGAAGCACGAGAGTGTGCTCAGATCGACACACACTTATTACAGAGCTGCTGTCCCCAGCTTCATCAAAGGGATGTTTAATCTCCTGGCCATCATTAATTCATGCTGATGGCACGTGCAGGAAGCTGGAGCAGAGGAAGGAGCCACTGGCGCTCTCAGTGCTCATGAGGGGATGGATGATTTCAGATCAAAAAAAGCTGCAGCTCCTCAGAGCACTCAGTTTTCTCTCAGGGTCTCCAAAATGCATCTTTGAACCAGTAAATGAGCGGCAGGTCACCCTCAGCTTCCTGTGAGCATCCCTAATTAGCAGAACTTGTGACACAGGGAGAGATGGGGCGGGCTGGGGCTGTCCCGTGTCCCCAGGCTGGGAGGAGGGTGCTGGGCACAGCCCCTGCCCCGTGGGGAGATGAATCCAGAGCCCCCTGGCCCGGGGCACAGGGATGGGGCAGCACCCCCAAAATCCCTGCAGGCAGGCCCCCAGCCCAGGGCTGAGGTGGAGCTCACCCTCAAAGGTAACAAACTCCACTCCCTGTATTCAAAACTCTCCAAAATTGGTTTTGTCCAGCTGCTGCTGCTGCTGCCAAGCAGCTCATTGCCTGAATTCTGCTCCATTTGCCCTCAGCCCCCTCTGTAGGCTTGGACTATAAACAAACCAATGAAATATCTCTCAGCCTCTGATTTAAGCAACTTTTTCACACTTGGAGATTCATTCTTGTGCCAATTCAGTACAAAATCATTTTTATCTCCCAGCAAGCAGAAATAAAAAGGTGGTGCTGGCTGCTGGGAGCAGCATTTGGCATTTCTGGGTGAAAGAAGCCCTTGGAGGCTGCAGTGAGGTTAAACAGGAGCCCTCACCTCCCCCAGGTGAATCAGGGCAGCTTGGGGTCCCTGAGCTCCCCTGGGCAATCCTGGAGCCTCACGAGGCCTCCTCAGTTTGAAATGCCAGAAAAAGCAAATTTTGCAGGACAGGTCTGCATTCCCAGCCCCTTCCCACTCCTGGTAACCAGCACATCCCAGGGAATCAACATTCCCACAAAATCCTCGTCCTGCTCCACCCACCTGCAGAGCTCCTCTGCTGGAACAGGAAAAACAAAGTCTGTCACAAAATCAAAGCTGCATTTTTCTGCACTTAGTTTATCTCTTCAATCGATTACACCACCAAGAATTGCTGAAGCACAGCTACAAGAAAGATCCAAACATTGGGGGATTATAAATCCCTGTGTTAAAGATCATGTTCCAGACTCCCAGCTGCCAGCTGTCACACTCTGGGGGTTTGGTAAAAGTCATAAAATTAACCAAAAAATCGAGTTCTGCAATTTTTTTATGCAGTGCAAGAACCTGCTTTCTGTTATAGCACGTTATATGCAGATATCCTATAAACATTAATGAAATTAAACTAAAAACATTTTAGCAATTAATAATTAAGCAGCATCCAAAATTCTGCACATTAGACCAGTTTTGAGTCAAGCCTAGTTTGCAGGAGTAGGTGATCACAATGTTTGCACAGAGAAAACACCGGATTTTCAGTGACATTCCATTCAGCATTTTACTGATCTAAAGATCCCAAATATTCCTGGAATCACCACTGCACCCGTGGCTGAAGCTCTCCTGAGCACCTCCTGCCCCACCTTCACAGCAATCAGCAAAATAAAAGCTGGCAAAAGTCACCAGAGGATTTTGCAGAGCAATCCACTGAAATTCCTCAACAGCTCTTCCAGGAGCTGCAGTTGCACATCCCAGATCAGATTTATTTTCTATTCTCTCTCCACAATCACAGCTCCATGGCTGCAATCCACCACAGAAATGAGATTCCAGGGTGGGGAATCTGGGCCTGCGAGTTCCATAATTGCCTTTTCATTGCCCTCCTGGAGTTAGAATCTCTGCACAAATGAATATTAACACCATGCTCATAAGGAGAGTTAATGGGGTCCAGGGAGCAGCCCTGGAGCAGAGCAGAGCAGCTCTGGCAGTGCCAAACCCGGAGCCAAACCCCCCCAGCCAGGCACAGAGCCTGGGGAGAGCAGGGCTGCTCCAGATAGAGGGTGAAATCCCAGTTCCTCACTGCCCAGCCNTGGCTGTCCCCAGGGCTCTCCCCTGCCTCTGCACCCCATCCTGCTGCGGTTCCTTTTCCTGGGGAAGAGCCACAATCCCAGGATCCCTGAGGCTGGAAAATCCCTCCCAGCCCACCCAGCCCAAGCTGTGCCTGATCCCCACCCTGTCCCCAGCCCAGAGCTCCGAGTGCCACCCCCAGGGATTGGGGATCCAAACCTCCCTGGGCAGTTCCAATCCCTGAGCACCCTTTCCATGAGGAAATTCCTGCTGCTGTCCACCCTGAGCCTGCCCTGATGCAGCGTGGGACCATTTCCTCTGGATAAACCTGCGAGCAGTGCTCTCAGTCCAGTGCAGAGCTGCCATCCCATAGAAATTCCCTGGCAGCTCTGCGTTCATCGGGCTCCCCTGGCTGCAAACCAAGGGCAGAGATCCCCACCAGCAGAATCCACGACAAAGGAACAGAGCAGAGAAAGCTTTGCACTGTGAGAACGCCGGGAAATTCAGCTTTCCTTGAAGTGGAAACACTGACAGGGTGTGAGAGGCTGCGTGGCACAGCCAGAGGCTCAGCTGCCTTTTACAGCTGCAGAGAGCAGAGGATGGAGAAGTTCCAGCCACAAACCCCTCCGTGCCTTCTGCCATCCCTGGCAGGGGGAGCAGGGGGCACAACCCCCCGAAATCAGGGAAATACCCACGGGCATTGTCTGTGACTGCCACAGCCTCCAGCCTTCCAGAGCTTGCAGCGCTGGCTATTCGCAATTCTTCACTCTTTTATTTCTGACCAGAACCAACCCCACCCCGAATGTCTTTTCCCAAGGTACTCGCAATATTTGTGCCAATTAATGCAGGAGCTGCAGCAGGTGAGCTGCTCCTGTCTCCTCTGGGGATGATACATTCAATTAGGGAGGGAGATGGATGAAAACAGGGCAGCAAAACACAAGTTATTTTTATTTCTGCTCCACGCATGGCTGGGTATTTCCAACTCATTTTTATGCAGAGGATTTGTACGTTGGGAAAAAACCCTCCTCACTCCCATCCTGTGCATAACACCAAGCATTTTTTAAAATAATTTCAATTACACTGGCGTTTTGGTGTCTCTAACAACCTGGGCAATGCCAGCCTGGCTCCTGGACATCTGCTCCTGTGGAGCTTGCACCGTGTCTCCGTGGGGGAGGCTGTCAGGGTTTGTTTCAAACCCATGGATCCTGGGCATCCCAGAAACCTGTCCCGATGGGTTTGGGTGATGGGAAGTGCCACAGCCCTGCTGCTCCCAAGGAATTCCATTTTTTCTTACTCCAGCTGAGGATTAGCCCAGGAGCTCCTGTAGGAGGGAAGGCAGCATTTCAAACGACAGCCTTGTTATTTTGGCAGCTTATCTCTGCGTACAGCAAGCAATTATTGCTGGAATGCATTCACTTTTTGTTCAGCTTGGTTTTGAAGATTTAGCATCCCCTCCTCCCCACTGCTGTTCCTGGATTGCTGAGACAACGCCGCGGCAGAATCATCAGATGGGAACACGCTGGTGAAGGGAAAATGGTTCCATTTTCATTGGAGCCCACAGAAATCCTCACAAATGCCTGGGGACACACAAGCCATGTGCTTACAGTCACTACAGGAAATCCCACGTTCCTCAGCACAGTCAGCAGAGAACCAGGGTTGGGAAAAGCCTCCCAGACCATGGGAAGTGCAGCTGTTAATGCAGCACCACCGGCATGCTCAGCACTGTTTACACTGAATATCCTGAGCTGGAGGGACCCTGTGCAGCATCCAGAGCAGCACAGCCCCAAAACCCCAGCCTGGGCATCCCTGGAGCGGTGTCCAAACACTCCTGGAGCTCTGGCATTCCCTGGGGAGCCTGGGCAGTGCCCAGCACCCTCTGGGGGAAGAACCTTTCCCAAAATCCATCCTAACCCTCCCTGGCACGGCTCCAGCCCTTCCCTGGGTGCTGTCCCTGTCACTGTGACAGAGATTGGAGCTGCAGCCCCAGGTGAGCTCTGACCTCAGGCTCCTCTGCTCCAGCTGAACAAAACAAATTATCTACACCACTTCTTCAAGTTCCCTTCTGGAAGTGCCCAGCCCAGACCTCCAGAAACGTGGAGGGACAAAGAGCTGCCCCAAAGGAAAGGATGGAGCAGCTCAGGGCAGGGGAGTGGTTACACGGGTGAAATAACCTGGGTTCCACTCACTAAACTGCTGAGTTTATTCCCTGAACTCTCAGCCAGGCAGAAATCATGAACATCTTGGCAGAGAAACCAAATCAGACCCGAAGGAAAGGCTTCCAGAGGGTGCAGGCTTTGTCCTCTCTCATGATTCATTTTCAATTTTGGGAAAAGGAAGGCAAGGGCTAAACAGCATTGGCAAAAGTTTCATCTCTCTGATAACGTTATCAGCTGCTCTGCCATGTTCTTATTAAAATAGAATTCCCTTTTTCCTTTGTGAAGCCTGAGCTCTCACACCCAGACTGGCTGCACAGGGGAATTGAACAGCACCTGAGCCCAGAGGCTTCACTCACACAGTCCCTTTCCTCACCAACAAATTAATTTTTTCTGGAACTTTTCATTTTCAACTCAATCAGAGCTGAAAGGAAGGTACAGAATGTTTTAACCCTTCTTGGGTAGAGAGTAAGTAAAATCCATGGTACTCACAGACAGCATTAATGCAGAATCCAGGGATGCTCAGGGGGAGTCAGGAGATGTTCCTCACAGAGAATTTGGAGTAAGGATTACCCCAACACGATCCCTCCTGCTCCACAAACAAGAAATGACACATTTGAATCTCAAGTCCTTCTTCCCTCTTTTCTTTTTATATGTGTGTGTATCTAGATGGGACAGAATTTCCTCGGAAAAGATTAAGCTTGCTCAGTTTGAAGTGGAAATGCTCTGATGAGCCCTGGGCCAGGCTGGTTTGATGCCTGGAAGCTTTGGTGTGTGCTTGGACCAGGGCAGTGCAGTTTGCACCAGCTCTGCCCATTTCTCTTTTCTTTCCCTTTCTTCCACTGACTGTCCCAGCACTGGAGAAGGGTGGAAGGACTCAGCCATGGCAGAGCCATGAGGAACAGGAACAAACATTTGAGTGTCTGTGCCCATCCCATGCAGAACTGTGGGTGCTGGGAGGGCTCAGTGTGCCCAAGGGTGAGGCCAGGCTGGATGGAGCAGCCAGGGCTGGGGAAGTGTCCCTGTCCCTGTGCCTGTCCCTGCAGGGTGGGATGGGATGATGGCATAATGGGATGATGGGATAATGGGATAATGGGATAATGGGATGGGTGTTAAGGTCCCTCCAACCCGGCCCTGTAAATGTTCCATATGATTCACAGTTGAATTAGTTAGCAAACGATTGACATCTTACTGCTGTGATTTGCAATGAAAACCCATAAAGTCTGTGCTAAATACTCAGTTTACAGATAAAATATCAGTTTAGGCACAAATGATTTAAAAGACAAAGGACATAACACGACACAGAAGATGAATAACCACAGAGTTCGATCAAAAATCTGTCCAAATTGTATTTCACAGCTCTCCCTGTCCTGCCACACAAACCCAGACCAACCCAGGGCTGAGGGGCCAGAGCCCAGCCCCACACTGGAATTCTGGAGCTGAGCTTTCATTCCATTCCCACCAGGCTCTCCAGGCTGCCCGAGCTCAGCTAATTACACAGGATTTATCTGTACCAAAACACGGGATTAGGCGAGGCGGGAGAGCGGCCGAAACTTATTTGCAGGTTTTGTTCAACAGAAAGGTGTAAAGCAGGGTTTGTACAGAAACAAATCATTCCCGAAACACATACCTGAAGGCGAGGGGGAGGAGATCAGCCTTCGGGATTTTCCTGTCCCCTCACCCTCTCGTGGCGCTGCCATGGGGAAAGAAAAGGGCTGGGAGCTCCTGGAGCTGCCACTGCTGCCCGGAGCCCAGAGTCCTCACCGAGCTGCCGGTAATTCTCTCCCCAGCCTGTGCTTCATCCCAAATGTTTGGTTCACGAGGAGCTCAGACCACGCCGAGCAAGACCCAGCCCCGTTATCCAAACTGGGGGATAAAGACCCTGGGATGCTGGAATTTGTTCAATTGCCCTGGATGCTGGAGTTTAATCGCCCTGGGAGGCTGGAATTTGTTTAATTGCCCGGGGATGCTGGAATTTGTTTAATTGCCCGGGGATGCTGGAGTTTAATTGCCCTGGGGATGCTGGTGTTCATTTAATTGCTCTGGGGATGCTGGACTTTGTTTAATTTCCCTGGGATGCTGGAGTTTATTTAATTGCCCTGGGATGCTGGAGTTTGTTTAATTGCCCTGGGATGCTGGAGTTTAATTGCCCTGGGGGTGCTGGAATTTGTTTAATTACCCTGGGATGCTGGAGTTTGTTTAATTGCCCTGGAATGCTGGAGTTTAATTGCCCTGGATGCTGGAATTTGTTTAATTGCCCAGGATCACAGCCCAGGTCAGCAGGAGGGGTCACACAGGGACAGGCACAGCTCCTGCTGGGGCAGCTGATGATCCAAACCCTCCCTGTGGGCAGGGGCAGCCCTGGAGCTCTGGAATCCCCCAGCCCTCCAAGGAAAGCCCCAGAGGTTTTCCAGCCTCCAGGGCTCTCCCACCCACTGCACAGAGATGAGAGCACCGCAGAGTTTGTTCTGTTGGGGTTTCCTTACCCCGGGGTGAGAAAATCCTGCTGTAAACACTTCCAAAACACAGCTTTTAATCCTGACCTTTTCATTTACTCCCCTTAATTTTGGCAAAGGCTGCTGTCGGTTTTTCTCTAGACAGCCTCCTCGAGCCCCGTTCCGCTGCGGTGCAGTTTCCCCTGCCGTGCGTTGGTTGTTGGACACGGATGCTGCCGTGGTGCCCCCAGGAGAGCCCAGCAGCCCCTCACGCCGTGTTTGTGGCTGCCCTGCGCCGTGGGAGCTCTGTCATAAATCAGCCTCGGGACAGGGACGTTCTGCAGGCTGCACACGCGCTCGGGATTCAATTCCTCCCCAACTGCTCCATCATTTCCATTCCGTCAGGCGATGGAGCAGCCCCCGTGTCCCGTCCCACCCCGCAGAGCTCTGCGCTCCTGCGGAGCTGCCCGGGCACTGCCAGCCCCAGCAGAGCCCTGGCACCGCCCCTGAGCCCGGCTCAGCTGCCCAGGGAGCAGCTCTGCCTCGGGACCGAGTGCGAGGAGCAGGAGATGCAAAAGGGAAGGAATAAAATCGGATGGGAACAGCCCCCCTCCCTCCTCCACTGCCCTCACCATTCCAACGAACTGAACAGGGAAACACGGCAAGGGAACGGGTTAATACCGACCCTAAAGGCAGCAGCTTTCTAAAATGTGCCTTCCTGATACCGTAATTATCTCACAAACTCATTTGTGGGAGGAAAGCCTAATATTTCCTCTCCATCTAAACTGCAAGGACTGCCTGAGGCCCTTTCCAACCCAAAGCACTCTGATATGGTGTGAATTTGCACAGAATTTGGGGCCCTCAGCTTTCACCAGCCCCAGCACAGCCCCTGTGCCCCCACCCCACAGCTCAGCATCACACAAACTCTCCCTGTCCCATGTGCAGCTCGTGCCAGGGGCTGCTGAAGAGATTTTACAGGAAGAAGTTGATTTCTATTTGATCTTTCTATTTTTCGCTGCCAAGATGGAAATATTGTGACTACAGAAGGTGAGAGGAAGGTGGAAGGAGCAGGAACAGTCCCCAGGGAGCGCTGATCACAGCACGGCACAGCATGAGGATCGGGAACACAGGAGAGAACAGAGAACTGCGGAGCAGATGGAGGGACAGGACAGGGACAGCACAGGGACAGGACAGGGAGAGGGACAGGGACGGGGACAGGACAGGGACAGGGACAGGGACAGGACAGGGACAGGGATGGGGATAGGAGAGGGACAGGGACAGGACAGGGACAGCACAGGGACAGGGACAGGGACGGGGACAGGCAGCACAGGAGCTGGGAGGCACCAAAACACACCGAGGGCTGGGGACAGAGCCCAGGGCTGGGGACAGAGCACAGGGCTGGGGACAGAGCCCAGGGCTGTGCCCCACGGGCCTCAGAGCACACAGGGACGTGCAGGTGCCACCAGAGGGGTCCCCGAGCTGTTTTAGGGCTCAGCAAGGGGATGTGTGACCCTCAGGTGTGACCCTGGGTGTGACCCCGGGTGTGACCCCCAGGTGTCCCCTCCCTGCAGGCTCCAGGAGCACAGCCACAGCACAGGGACACATCTCCAGAGTGAGTGTCACCTGCCTCTCCCGCGGGGCTCAGGGCAGTTTGGGGATCTCAGAGAGGCGAGAGGCTGATTTGGGGTCAGAAAACGCAGAAGTGTGCGTTGTAAATAATGGAGCACAGCGGCAGCGGGGGGGCCGGGGCCGCAGCTCCGTGATGCAATACTCAGCTGAGGAGATGCAGATGCACAGTTGGATGATAAAATTTTCAGTGCTGTGCTGGCATTTCTCAGCTCCTGGTAAAAATAGCAGCACTGGGGTGGTACCAGGGATCACAGAGCCTGGGAGAAAGTTCCAGCCTTGTACAGGCATTAAAAATAAAACCGCCCAGTGGGAGTGGGGATTGAAAACCACAGGGAGAGGAATGAGGTTTGTGTGTGTGACAACAGCAACCAATGCTGTGAAAAGCTCTGGGGAAGCAGGACTGGAGCTGCTCATGCTGGCACAGCCAAGACCAGGTCCCTGTGGGGTCTGTGGGGTCTGTAAGAGGACGGGTCCCTGTGGGGTCTGTGGGGTCTGTGAGGGGACAGGTCCCCGTGGGGTCTGTGGGGTCTGTGAGGGGACAGGTCCCCGTGGGGTCTGTGGGGGGACAGGTCCCCGTGGGGTCTGTGGGGGCACAGTCACAGCTCCCAGCACACCCAGGGACTGCAGCACGTTACCCAACACCAGCTCATTGTCCAACACCAGCTCCTGGCTCTGGGTTAAAAATCAGAGATTCAACACCCACTCCTGACAGAGCACCTGCCAGGGGAGCACAAACACGCTGAACCAAAACTTCCCCCAGAGTAACCGAGGGACCTTGTGAAATTGTGACTTCACACTTTTGGAAGCTTGTGAGGCTGCTGGCATCCCCCTGAACCTCCCCCAGAAATGGAAATCTGTCATTACCAGTGTAAGGCACAGAAAAAGCCACAGGAAAATCAGCGAGGAGCAGAACCCCCCTCCTGCTCCAGCAGCCACTGGATGTTCCAGAGGCAGCTTTGGGCTCAGGGCCACAGGGTGCATCTGAGTTTGTGTCCTGAGTCCCAGGAGCCTTCCCTGCCCCGAGCTCAGGTGTGGAAGTCTTGGTGTCCAGGCGTCCAAGTGTCCATCCCTGTGTCCATCCCCATGTCCAGGTGTCCAGCCCTGTGTCCAAGTGTCCAGCCCCGTGTCCATCCCTGTGTCCATCCCCGTGTCCATCCCCATGTCCATCCCCGTGTCCAGGTGTCCATCCCCGTGTCCAGGTGTCCATCCCCGTGTCCATCCCCGTGTCCATCCCCATGTCCATCCCCGTGTCCAGGTGTCCATCCCCATGCCCAGGTGTCCATCCCCGTGTCCATCCCCATGTCCATCCCCGTGTCCAGGTGTCCATCCCCATGCCCAGGTGTCCATCCCCGTGTCCAGCCCCACCCCCAGCCTGGCACACTGGATTTTCTGTGGGGCTGGACTCCTCCCTGCTGGCCTGGCCCTCGCTGTTCCCGGGACCTGCCCTGAGCCCATCCCAGAGCTGCTGTCCCTGCAGCCACACTCAATTCTTCAATTCCCTCTCCTGCTCATTCTCTGCCTCTCCAATTCTGCACCAGGAGCAGCTGCTGCCTCCCAATCCAAACCCACAGCGAGTGCTGACATTTGGAGATAAACAGAGAGGCACTAGACAGGCAGCTAATTCTCATCTCTGCTCTGAATCCCGATTGCAATTTGCTTTTGAGATTTAATCTGCACGTTCTGAGCCCTGCAGGCAGCCCCCCCTGCTCAGGAACGCTGCACGGGGCATTTCAAACACGGGGGTGGGCTTGGGACCACCAGGACATGGCAACCCTGAGCCCACCCTGCGTGTCACACACAGGCACTGCGCAAAGGGTGAAACAAAATACAGGTGCACAAAGGGTAAAGCACTGGTGCACAAAGGATAAAATAAAATACTGGTGCACAAAAGATAAAATACTGGTGCACAAAGGGTAAAATAAAATACTGGTGCACAAAGGGTAAAATAAAATAGTGGTGCACAAAGTATAAAGCACTGGTGCACCCCACTCGTGCTCCCACCTCCATGCAGCGCTCCCAGCTCACCCTGTTCTCTAACAGCTTGAAATATTAAAAGAAAAAAGTCTCATCCACATCTCAGAGTTTATCCCACTCCTAGCTAAATCCCTTTTAAAATTATGCTCTTGGCACTTGCACCCCTCACACACCAGCAGCTGATTATCACAGCCACTGTTGCTGTTTATCCAATTTAAACATTTTGTTCTTTTAATCTTTCCCTCTAAGTTCCTCGAGCTCTTTAATCACTTCTGTTGTACGTCCCTGGCTCGTTGTCACCCACAGCTTGCTGGCATTTTGGTGCTCTTGATAATAACACTTGTAAGTTAATAGAGTCATGCCAAGAATGAATCTGCTCAAATCTGCAGAAGCCTTTCTAAGAGGCCAAAAACTCCTAAGCCATCTTCAAACAATATTGGAAAGGCTGCACCCACGTTTCTGCATTCCATTCTACATATCTAAATACTCAGAGGAAATTAATGACTCCATTATCTCAAAATCGAGGGGAATGGGTTTGAGGACACCGTAGAGTCCATCTTAGCCCAGCCCCTGCCGCGGGCAGGGACATTTTCCACAGCCCTGTCCAAGCTGGCCTGGGACACTTCCAGGGATGGGGCTGCACAGGCTCAGCTGCAGAGCTGTTTGCTCCCCACCTGCCCCACGGAATTCCACCACTAAATCTCTTTTTTCCAACAGTTCTGCAGGCGTCAGCTCCTGCCCTGTGCCCAGAGCTCCAGAGAGGCTCCAGGGCCGGGACATCCCACCCCAGTGAGGAACAGCAGCTCCCTCCTCTGCACGAGATGAAACCCAGTGTCCCCAGTGCTACCAGTGCCACCAGTGTCCCCAGTGCTCCCAGTGCCACCAGTGTCCCCAGTGTCACCAGTGTCCCCAGTGCTCCCAGTGCCACCAGTGCTGCAAGTGCTCCCAGTGCCCCCAGTGTCACCAGTGCTGCCAGTGCTGCCAGTGCCCCCAGTGCCCCCAGTGTCCCCAGTGCCACCAGTGCTGCAAGTGCTCCCAGTGCCCCCAGTGTCACCAGTGCTGCAAGTGCTGCCAGTGCCGCCAGTGTCCCCAGTGTCACCAGTGCTCCCAGTGTCCCCAGTGCCCCCAGTGCTCCCAGTGTCCCCAGTGCTCCCAGTGCCCAGCAGGGAGGGATTCCTGCAGGGTCAGTCCAGGACAGGACCCAGCCCTGACCCCGAGCTCAGACCCGCAGGGACACTGAGCTCCTTTCCCCACACAGCTCTGCTCCTGCCTTAGGGGTGATTCCTGTGTCCGCCTTTTGTTCGATGGCTTTGAGTGTGTCACCTTCACAGGAACACATTTATTTATCCTATGAGCTGATTCTGCTCCTCACAATTCACTTTCCCTGAAGCTGAATCTGTTTCATCAAGGATCTCCATCCACTCTGGCCAAAACTCAGGAGTCACCCTGCAAAAACTGATTTCTCCCACTTTGGTCCTTTTCAAATTTTCCTTTCTGATGTATTCTAAACCTCTCTGGTTAAAATTATTTCAGTTATAGAGAAACAAATCTGCATTTCTAGAACTCTGTAATTACTGATTGTTGACAGTTGATCCTGCTGTGGAGCAAATGCTGCTCTGTCAGGCAAACAGAGACTTCACACAGCAAATCAATTGCTCAGTGGGTCAAGTTAAAGCCAGACAAAAAATAAAGCAACACACCATAATTCCAGTCAGCCAACTACTTTGTGACTATGAGAATAAATTCTAAAATTTACCTGTTGCAAGTGAAATGTTTGGACATGCTTTTAGATCTCTGGCATTAAACTGTTAAAGCCTCACTGGAACTCAGTGAACAACTGAGCTAAAACGTTTTATCCCTTTCTGTGTCAAAAAGAACCCTAGAACCAATAAAGCAAATAAATCAAAATCAAGTCAATCACAATATTTACTAAATTAACATTAAAAATCTTTCACAAACTCAAAGCAGTTTGCTTTGGCATTTTCAGATGACAGTTTGGATTCACTAAACTTGCAGTTTAGTTATTTTAAAATGTCGTTGTCCTGAAAAAGTGAATTGGGACTCTTTGAGGCCAGACAAAAGCCAAGGGTCAGGGTCTGGTGTGGACCCGAGCCTGGAGCCTTTGGCAGCCTGAGGGATGCTGTGATGTCGTGCCAGGTGTCCCCTCAGTGTCCCCTCAGTGTCCCCGGGCTCAGAGGGCAGAGTTGGCTTTGTGGGGTTGAGGAGGGGACATTTCCCAGCCCTGCTCCTGTCCCAGCTGAAGGGACTGGCCAGCCTTTGGCTCAGCCTAAACCACACAATTATTGGATTTTTTTCCCTTCCATCTTGATGAAAACCAAGAAAATGAAATTGCAGAAACGGGCAGTGCCCGGAAAGGGAGAGGACAGCAGGACAGGCAGCTCAGGTGACACCGGGGAGAAGGAGAAGGGGAGAAAATGTAATTCCATGTACCAGAGCTATTGTTGTGCAGAGACAAACGATCCCAGCACACACACACGCTCCAGCCAAGATATAAATACCAAGCTGCTGATCCAAGGCTGCTTTAGCCGGGAGCTGGTTCAGCAGTTCCCAAACGCCAGAGGAGGTGCAGAATTACAGATGTTGCTCCGATGTCACCCGCAGCAAAGGTGCTGAGGGCTCCATTTATTTTCCAGGAATAGCAACGTCATTACTAAAAAATTCCATGATGACATTGAGCTGTTGCAGCCGCACCAGCTCGTTTCTTTTGCAAAGAACATCAAACTTCACCCGGAAACACTGAACTATATTTTTCAAACATGAAGCCAAGCGAGCACCAGATTTCATGTTCCCATTTTGGCAAAGTGTTCTGTGCCTGTCCCCACGCTGGGCAGAGACAACGGCCACTTCCAAAACACTGGTGGGAAACATTTCCACATGAAGATATTGAAGAATTCCCAGCGGGCAAGGAGTTGCACGCAGCCCAGTTTATTATTAATCAAATCAAGCAGAGATGCCAAAGTGCAGAGGAACTACTTAGAGGAGCAGCTCGGTGCCAGGCTGGAGTAAAAGGATCGCTGGCAAAGGAGATGCTTTAGGAAAGGCTTTACTGGAAGGCAGCCCCAGCAGTGCTAATCCCAGCCCGGATACTCCACTGCTCCGATTTCCACAGCCATCAAACCCCTCAGCGGACAAAGGAGGTGTAAGAGGATCCATCAGGCAGAGAAATCAGCCTCGGAGCGGCGGAGGGAGCGAGAACAGCGGGGGGAAGGACCCTGGGGTTTATCCCGAGAAAGGGAGGCAGAAAAAGAGCGAGGAAAAGAACGGCTGCCAGAGCTGGGCCGAGGGACCGAGTGGAGAGCTGAGCATCCCCCCGGCATCACCCCAAACCCAGCATCCCCCCAAATCCAGCATCCCCCCAAATCCAGCATCCCCCCAAACCCAGCATCACCCCACACCCANTGGGCCGAGGGACCGAGTGGAGAGCTGAGCATCCCCCCGGCATCACCCCAAACCCAGCATCCCCCCAAACCCAGCATCCCCCCAAATCCAGCATCCCCCCACACCCAGCATCACCCCCCAGTATCAGCCCTCAGCACCCCTGGGAAGGAGTCCCTGATCCATAAAACACAGCCCAGCATCTGGAAAGAAAACATCGTGTGCTGCTCTGAAGGGAAACTGTTCAAACCTGGAGAATAAATTCGTGCTGGAGCTTTTCAGCTGCTCTGGGCACCCTGTGCCAGTCGCTGCCCACCCTGCCAGGGAGCAATTCCTGCCCAATATCCCAATACAATCGATATTATTCCAATATCCATCCCTGCCCTCTGGCAGTGGGAGCCATTCCCTGTGTGCTGTCCCTCCATGCCTTGTCCCCAGTCCCTCTCCAGCTCTCCTGGAGCCCCCTCAGGTCCTGGCAGGGGCTCTGAGCTCTCCCTGGATCCTTCTCCTGTCCAGGTGAGCACCCCCAGGTGTCCCAGCCCCGCTCCAGAGGGGCTCCAGCAGCTCCCAAGGTGCTGCTCTGTCACCCAGAGGTTTCTGGAGCTCTGCACCCCTCACTCCATCCCTGCCTGCCCAGTGACTGCCATCCCACGAGATGATTCTCATCTGTTCTGGGCCGAATTACAGATTTTAATTTGCTCTGTTTATTTAATGAAGCTCATTGAGACTTATCCTCATTTTCTAGCGAGTGTAAAAAAGTTCCGTTGAATTAAAATTAATGACCTTCACACCTACAGAAGATTTTCAGGCTCAGAGAATGGGATTTAACATTGTGCAAGATACAAGTACAAAAGAAACACTCAATTAGATGAGGAAAAAGTCTGAAAAAGACCATCATTTCTATAGATAGATTCAACTTCTGCTTGAAGGGGAAAATATAGTCAGCAGAGGGAAAAAATTATGTTTCCTAATACTGGCTACACTCTGCAGTCATAAAAAACCTGTTTGTAGTTTAATTGCTTCCAGTAAATTTACTGAAATAACATTCATTGCTTCTTTTTAATTTTCATTCTCAAGAATTAATAGCACAACGGGAGAAAAGATTGGATATATCATCATTAAACAGGCCTTCTTAATATGTGGGATTTCAGACACGACAGGTTTTAGAAATTAATGGCAAAATTAAATTATATTAAAAGGCTGACAGAGAACATGAGGACTGAGCAAATGCTGTGGCACATTCGTGCCTCTGTCCCCTGTCCCCGTGAGCCTGAGTGTTCCCGCTGTCTGTGTGGCATTCCACAGACCCTGCCAGGGAAGGTGCTGGAATTCCTCCCAAAGGGAATGGATGCAGATGTGGAAAGCAGCAAAGCTCTGGCACGGAGGCAGCACACCCTCCCCTCTGCTCATGCCACCCACACACGCTGCCAGCTACAAAATTAACCCTTCCCGAGAAAAATCCCCGCTCCATCCCAGCTCTGGGAAAGTGTTTCCATTTGTAAACAAGCTCTTGTGCACGACTGTGCTGTGTTTTCACATTTCCAGTTGTGTCTTTGTAAAGAAATAACACGTTTCTGCTTTAGGTATGTCTGTGTTAACCTGATTCTGCATCGCAGGGAGATTACAAAATCCTTTATTGGAATTACCGTGGCAAAGCAGAACATGACAAATTGATGTGTGGGAGGTGAGTGCTCCTAATTCTCTAATTAGCACTTTAAAAAATTACTGAAAAGCCAAAGGAAAAAAAAAAAAGCAACAACAAAAGAAGCTTGCAACAAAAAGCCCAGCAAATGCGAGAGCCAGCTAAATGTCACCCTCCAGCCCAGCAGGAGCTGAACTCGCTCCTGTGACCCCTCCTGGTTCTGGGGGACATCCAGACCCTGCCAAACCCCCCAGGCACCAGGACTTGGCATTCAGCAGAGCCTTCCACAAAATCACAGCTTTCCATAACGGTGCTTAGGCAGGAAAAGGCAAAAACACAGCCCGAAACCCATGGCATGAGGATTAAATTCCCTGCAAACCCATGGCAGGAGGATTAAATTCCCTGCAAACCCATGGCAGGAGGATTAAATTCCCTGCTAGGGGCATGTAGGGTTCAGAAACCACAAAGCCCAGAGACGCAGTGACTCTGCAGCTACAAAATGCGAGCCAAGGTGAGCCCTGCACTGACACGACATGGCTCCCTCCACACCTTCCTTCCTCACCTGCTTCAGCCCCACGTGGCTTAAACTGCTCTGCCCAGGGTCAGGGTCACACCCCGGGTCAGGGTCACCCCAGGGGGTTACTGGGATTACCCCAGGGGGTTACTGGGATTACCCCAGGGGGTTACTGGGATTGCCCCAGAGGGTTACTGGGATTACCCCAGGGGGTTACTGGGATTACCCCAGGGGGTTACTGGGGTTACCCCAGGGGGTTACTGGGGTTACCCCAGGGGGTTACTGGGATTGCCCCAGAGGGTTACTGGGATTACCCCAGGGGGTTACTGGGATTACCCCAGGGGGTTACTGGGATTACCCCAGAGGGTTACTGGGGCTATCCCAGAGGGTTACTGGGATTACCCCAGAGGGTTACTGGGGTTACTGGGGCTATCCCAGAGGGTTACTGGGATTACCCCATCACCACCAGCACGCCCCTGAGTGCACTGGTGCCCCGGCTCGTCCGTCGCTCCTCCCCGGCTCTCAGAGCATCCTCCGGGAGCGCTGGCACACAGCGGCTGTCCCGGAAAGCTCCTTAATGGACCAGGGAAACAGGAGCCGCACGAAAACACGCTCTAAATGGCTCTAAAAATATCCGTCTTCTGGTATCCAAACAATTCTCGAAAATAGAAATGCTGAAAAGAAACAAACCTCGGACATGAAAGCTTTTTCCTCGGGCCAAGGCTCTGGAGCGCTGCATCCTCTCAGCCCTTCCATCCCCTCCCCTTCCATCCCTTTCCATCCCCTTCCACCCCTTTCCATCCCTTCCACCCCCTCCCATCCCCTTCCCGGCAGGGCTCGGTTCTCTCCGGGTCACTCCCAGTGCAGGTGCCTTCAATGGACTGACTCATTCGGCAATTAAGATAATTAGGGGCCTTTTTACACTGAATAATTCAGAGGCACTTATAAAGCTATGTCATAGTTGTGGCCCCAGCCCTGCACGAATGTCTGATTCCGTGGTTGATAAGAGGGATTATTTAAAATCGCCATTCCAAACCCCCCAGCTGCCTTTGGAACAGGAATTGAGCACAGATTCCCTCTCGAAAAGGCAATAAAGGGAGGGTCCATAGCAGGGGCTCAGGTGCCCTCAGGTGTAATTCCCAGTCCAGGGGGCTCCGGGCTCCTGGAATGACCCCCAGCAGTGCCCAGTGCTCCCAGATGTGCAAGGCCAGCAGACAACAGCTGGGCATTTTCCGCACCGGGAAATGTGCTTGGATCCCAGAGCCCAACACCACAGCCAAGCATTGGCTGAAATAACGGCAGAAATGACTTTGGTAGAAATGAGGGAGCATTAGCAGCAAGACTCTTCCTTTATTCCAGTTGTTCCAGACATAGCTGTGATTACTGCTGGCACACTTAGCCAAGGAGAAACCCTTTGACATTATTCTGGTTAAGACATTTACAATATTGTACTAATAGAATAACTACAGAAAAAGAGAGAGAAAAACGAACAGAAAGCAAAGCTCAGAGAACCGAAGAGGATAACTCACCCCAGCACCCCCGGGTGTCACCTGTCCCTGTCCCACAGGGTCACAGCAGGGGCTGCGCTGCCGGTGCTGTCCTGAAGACACAGATTTGGGCTCAGCTCCCGCCCCCAGCGCTGCCAGGAGCCGCGTGGTGACACCAGATGGAGCCCATGGACAGGGACCTGCAGTGCCAAGCCCTGGGCACAGTTTGGGCTCTGTTTCTGAGCCAGTGCTCACTGAGAAACAGCCCAAACAAACAGTCCAAACCCAGCACATCACCTCAACAACGGGTAAGGAACTCTGATCCACATCTCAGCAGTGGGAAAATCTACCTGATGGAGATAAAAAATGGGTACTGACCCTCTGGAAAAAGTGTTCCCAAACTTGATGCTTCCTTTGCTCTCCTCTAGTTCTTTTCCAAAGTATTTCCTTCCTTGAGCATCCCACTTGAAAGGAGCAACATTTGCATTTACCTGGATTTCAAATCCAAGTGGGAACGGTGGCCCAGAGTGAAGCTGGGAGAGCTGGCACCAGCATCCAGTTCTCTGTGCACGATGTCTGAAATAAAAACCTTTATGAATGGGTTCCTTAAAGGCAGAAGGAAAAAATTCACATAAAATTCAATTAAAATAATTTAGCCTAATCTGCTGTTAAACTATTAAGACTTTGCAAAATCAGGGATAAAATTTACATAAAAATTAAATGAACCCATGTGCAATACTGAGCTTTTCAGAATTACCAGTAATTTAATAGAATACGTTTAATGGTTTGTTATCAGTGTGATTGCTGTGGATCCCTTCAGCGTCAGGAAGGTAATCAGAGCCTTGCACCCCCCAAATCAATTATGCCATAAACCCCAACCTAATGAAGAGACATTTTCATATTTTGGTTTCTTTGAAGCTGCTTTATTTGCATGTTAATATAAACACGAGCAGCTAATTCCAGAAGCGCTCTCATGCACGATTGTGCAGGGTTCAGGGGATGCTGTGGCAGCTCTGGGAGCTGCCCGGGGCTGGAGCCACAGGGACCGACTCTCCCAGGGGAGGGCAGAGCATCCCCGGGGCCGTGGCCAGGGTGCCAAGGCCACCAGCAGCCACTCCCCAGCCAAGGGCACCCCCTGAGCAGCTCTGGGCTCCCCTGACAAAGCACTTCCCTCCATCCCAGAGAGACCTGAGAAAAGGATTCCATCAGGGATGAGAACAGGATTCCATCCAAGCCAGCCTTTTGTTCCCAGTGGTGCAACCAACTGAAGGAAGAGTCTGCGTGGTCACAACAGCCCCAGCCAGGCACCTGCCTGTCACCTCCTTGGCCTGGCTGGGGACAATCCACACTTCCAGCACAGGACTCACCAGGATTCAGCCCCATGGAGTCACTGCTAAACACCAAACACTCGTCCCATGGAGCGAGGCTGGAGAGCTGGGGGTGTTCCAGGGGAAAGGGAAGGCTCCAGAGAGACCTCGGAGCCCCTGCCAGGGTGCAAAGGGTCTCCAAAAGAGATGGAGAGGGACTTTGGGCAAGGGCCTGGAGGGACAGGACACAGGAATGGCTTCCCACTGCCAGGGGGCAGGGATGGATGGGACATCGGGAAGGAATTCTTCTCCAGGAGCTCAGCTTGAGCGAGAGAAGGAGACGACAGCTCCACCAGGAAGAGAGAACAGAACCGTTCAAACAGATGGTTCCCATTACAGCCCCTCACAAGCCCAGCCATGGGCGAGCTGCCGACACGGTGTGGAGAGGGTTGTTAATGCTGTTAATTGTTAACGAAGAGCCCGCGGAGCCTGCAGGGATCACACGTCAGCAGCACCTGCACAGGGACATCCCTCACTGCCAGGGCCATGGGCTGAGGTGAGAGCTGCTGAATGAGGGTCAGCATCCACAGACAGACAGACAGACAGACGGGACGTGTGGCAAGTGAATTAATCCACGGCAGGAAACATTCTGGGCTGGATGTGGCTGTAAGGCACAGAGAGCTGAACGCTGGGATTCGGTCCCTACCCCAGTTACTGCTTGCTGCTGTCTCCACCTGACAACTCAATACTTGTTATTTACCTCTTATGTTAAATAACTGTGTTTGACAGTTCCTAGGCTGACTGCTCACTGTTTTCTTTCAATACCAAAAATACCAAATTACTCATAGACGATGTCTTCTTCCCATCTCGAATTCAGCCACACAAACGGGGATCTTGTTCCCTCTCTGATTTCAAGGACCTTTTGTCTCTCACTCTGGTGAGAAGATGTCACCTCATTCCCCTATTGCTTTGCTCCAGGTGTTGTGAATAAAAGCTGGAGAAGAAGGAGAGATTATGTTCTGAGTGAATTCTAGCCAAGGATTTCCTAGGAGTGCTCAGAGCTGGAGCAGTCCCTGTGTCCGTGGCTGCTCATCCTGCAATGTTTGCTCTGGGGTCACACCAGGAGTGGCTGCACTGCCCCAGGAGCTCAGAGCCACTTCAGACACTCAGGGGCACACAGGAGCTGCCTGGGAAAAATGGCTCCAAGTTTGGCTGCAGGAGGTTTCAGTATTTAACCCAGGAATGCCCTTTGCCCTACACAGTTTCCCCATGGAGGGTTCGTGTCTGTGGAGCTGAGGCTGGGGGTGTTGGATGCTCAGGACAGGGAGCAGGGCGGGAGAGGCCAAGGGCAGCAGCAGCAGCAGCAGCANAGCTCCCAGCTGCTCTCACCAGCAGCAGCGGCACCCTCTGGGCTCCAGGCTCCTGGGGACCTTGGTTGTCCCGGGAGTTGGAATAAGAAGCCAGGGAAAGGGAGGAGCTCAGCGGTGGAAGTGGCGCTCCCAGCTCTGCCTCCATCCTCATCCTCCATCCTCATCCTCCATCCTCATCCTCCATCCTCATCCTCCATCCTCTGCCTTCATCCTCTCCTCCATCCTCATCCTCCATCCTCATCCTCCATCCTCTCCTCCATCCTCATCCTCCATCTTCATCCTCCATCCTCATCCTCCATCCTCTNCAGCAGCAGCAGCAGCAGCAGCTCCTGTTCAATCCATCCCTGAGCCCCTGGCTGGGAGCAGCACCCTGCAGCCCGAGGGTCAGGGCTGCCAGCCCTGTGCCATCCCTGTGACATCCCTGTGACATCCCTGTG
>VWZS01009708.1:77550-93272 GCA_013397075.1 Rhabdornis inornatus
GTGCCCCCACCCCCCGGCCCGAGCCCCCTGCCCCAACCCCCAATTCCCATCCATGGCCACAGCCCCAGAGCTGAGCCCCCTGCCCCAATCCCCAATCCCAGCGTGTCCCAGCCCCCCCACAGCTGCCCCCACCCCAAAAGGACTGCACCCAGGAGCTGCCATGGCAGCGGTGCCCCGTGTGTGCCCACGAGCAGAGTGATGCTCCCAGAGCTGCTGACAGATGCTGGAACCCTGGAGCAGGGAATTCTGACAGCCACTCCAGGGACAGCACTGGGGTGGCACCTCTCCAGCTCTTTAACCACTCACTGCATCTGCCAAAGACGTTATTGAGCAAGTGGCTTTGTGTGTGATGCATCTTGATGTTGATGCTTTATCATTTCCTGGCACTTACAAGTGTTTTCTGCTTTCCTTGGAGCCCCCAGAGCAGCTTGGTTCCATGGCTGCATCTCCAGCACGGTCTGGGGTTTATGAGCTGGAATTGATGGCAAGTGCAGCTTTTGGCTCAGCCTGTCAGGGCACCCATGAAAGCCCTTCCAGGTTCCTGTGGAGCACAGCTGGCTCCATCCCACACCCTGCCCGAGTGCCATTAATGCCCAGCACAGGTACCTGTGTCTTCACCTGCTGCCTCTCCATAAAACCTCCAGAGGTTTCTCATGTGGCCACACGACAAACTCCTTCAGTGCCCATGAATTTCTTCTTCTTCAAAGCAGATTTAAAAGCAGCAACCACATCTTTTATTAGCTGTACGGGTAGATTCATCTAGGATGCAATTTTTATTTCCATTTTTTTCCTGGGGGTATGTTAATTGGCTCCCAAGTGCAGGGGAGAAAGAACAAGGCACTGGGGCTGCACCTCAATGCAGAAGTAAGAAAAGGCAGGGTTTAGAGGAGTTCTTAACTTCATGAATGAGCAAAGTAATCTGAATCCCACGAGAGCTGTGCACAGATGGCATAACCCAGACTCTTGTTCCTAGCCCAGTCCCACCTCATAGAGACCCTTAAGGGTAAACAAATAGAGATGGAGAAACAGGGAAATGCCTATTCCTCCCAGTCCTCCAGGTAATCTTTCCCAGTCTAAAGTTGTGTATGGTCATCTTCACTAACCCAAAAAGTGTAGAGGACAAGCAGGATGACACCCCTCAGAACAAACCCCCCATCACTGGTTTGTCTCCTGCCCTTGCTTCCACTGCTGCAGTCTGAGAACACAAACAGCAATGCTGGAATTCACGAGCTGATTTCTGCTCTGAGCAGCAGAGGGAACAGATGGCCTCGGGCCAGTTGCTCACTTACTGCACACCCAGAGGGTGGTCAGGAGGCTCAGCAAGGAGGGATAACAGCTCCAAGAGGGTGCCAGAGCAGCTGAGCTCCCCCTGGATATCCCTGGCAGTGCCCAACCCAGGCTGGATGGGCTTGGAGCAGCCTGGGACAGTCGCAGGTGTCCCTGCCATGGCAGGGGTGGCACTGGGTGGGCTTTGAGGCCCCTCCCAACCCAAAGCAATGTGGGATTCTGTGAGTGCACCCTAACTTCTGAAGGAAGTGGGATAACAGCAAGGAGCTGCTGCAGTAGTTTGTGACAGGTACTGGAAGCACAATCCTTGCTCAGCTTGCATTATTGCTGTGAAATGCCTTCCTTGGGAAGGATTTGCTCCAGCAGCAAATGCAAGGCTCCTCAGAGCTGTTTGCTCTGCACAAACGAGCTCTGCTGTAATTAATCTGGGTTCATCCCTTGTTTTTGGGCAATGGAATGGGAGGCAGGCACTCATCAACTCCATTCATAGCCGGCAGCTCCTGCCAGCTGGGGGAACTTCCCAGGAATTCTCCAGGTGGCTCAAGACAAAGCAGCGACACTTCCTGGGGAGCCATTGCTGATCCAGGAGGGAGGGACAGAGGGGAGCTCAGGCCTGAGCCAGCAAAGGCCAGGCTGTGCTTCTGCAGCTCCCGGGCTCCGGGCAGGGAGGGGCTGGTCCCCATTTCCCAGGGGATCACCCCAAACCTCCCAGCAGCTCAGCCCGTGTTGTGCCAGTGCCACCTTCTGTCAGTGCCACCGTGCCCTGGCACAGCTGCTCCAGCCTTTGGCCACTCTGTGCCTCCTGCCCCCGGCGTCCCCTGTCCCACCTGGGGACACACAGCTCTGTCACCCCCTGCTCTGTGTGAGGATAATTAATGTCCCAGGGCAAAGGCAGAACAAAACACAGGCACACAACACTTGCTCTGCTTTCTTGGGAGATGTGACAGAAGAAAACAAGCTCCCAATCCCCCTGTCATTTTGCATCTTTATGCAACCATTAAAAGCCATTTTCCCTTTCATTGTTTACTGGTTTACTACCAAGGGCCCCTCAGATTTTATTCCAACATGAATATTAATTCAAGTATCATTTATATTGTGAACAAAACGAGAAAAATATCTCAAGGCTGTTACAAATCCTAGTTTTCCTGGCAGAACAGTCTGGCCCTTTTAAGAATAAACACCCAGCTATTATTCCTATATTAACTGGTGCTTTACAAAATCAATACAAAAGCACATCCTTGCATGGAAGGATTTGCACTGGACTCAGCTCTGCCTCTGCTCCCAGCTGGATGACAGCACACACTTGCTTTACAAACCCCAAGGGGAAGAGAGGCTCGGCCAGGTGAGTCTCCACGTCCCTCCCTCCATTTGCTCCCCAGGTGTGTTTTGTCCAAAACGTGTCCTGGCCTGTGGATATTAACTCGTTTGTGGATTTGGACCCCCCAAGGAAGCAGAAGGAGCAGCAGTGTTTGAAACAGGGCATGAGGACCAGCTGCTGCCTGGGGCACCCACAGGGGTCAGCAGATGCTGTGGGGCCTCTAAGAAAATCAACATTTCTGTCTCAAATATCCCCAGCTTCAGCTACTGAGAGCTTTTGCTACTGCATGGAACTGTAAAACGCTTCTTGGTTCTCCTTCAAAGATTTTTACTTGGCCATGGGAAAGTTAACCACTGGCAAATGGAAAGCCATTGGAATTAGCTGCTGTGAACATTCTCATTGCTGTGATCATCCCTGGCTGTCTGTAACGAGAACAGTATTTGAAAGCACACACACCAAACCAATAATCCCTCACAAATAACCACCACAAAGTGCTGTCTCTCCCAAGCTATAAACAAGGATTAGGAGAGTTTGTCTTGCTTTGAATGAAGGATCTGGGCCAAGATCCAATGTCAAAAAATAACACAGAGTGGAGAAACCTAGCATGTGGCTAGAGATGATTTCTAATATTTATTAAGCTTATATTTCAAAAACATCCAAAAACCTCCAGCCTCTTGAACCCGTGCTCCTGTGATGCTTTCACTGGCTGCTCTGGCTTTTGCAGCAGTGACTTGTTTACATCCCTTCTGTCCCTCTCTCTTCTCCCCTAATTTGTTGCCTTTTCAATCTGTTGTCTGGGGGCTCACTTGAGGACTCGAGGGCTTTTAACAAGAATCACCAGAGCTTGTTGCCATTTACTGTGCTCACAGATAGAGAAATTGTGAAAAGGGGAACGGCAATTTCTCCCTGCATAACACTCACCCGAGAGAAAAGGGTCGAGAAAAGGTCAAGAAGGAAACTACTAAAGCACTGAACATCCCAAACACAACCTAATGTTCCCTAAAATGATGCTTGGCCGAGCACTGTGGTCGAGAGAAGAGACAGAAACAGCTTCTGAAAGGCACAGTCTGAGAAAAGCAGGAGCAGCTTCAGTGGGCTTGGGCTGTCCTGGAGAGCAGGGATCCTGAGGGGACAGCAGGGCCAGGCTGCTGGCAGTGCCATCAGCATCCCCAGCAGCTCCTGGTCACCCATGGGACAGGGACAGGAGCTGAGCCCAGGGACAAAGTCACCCATGGGACACAGGACAGGGACAGGAGCTGTTCCCTGAGCTCAGCTGGCCCTGGTTGCCCATGGGACAGGGACAGGAGCTGAGCTCAGGGACAAGGTCGCCCACGGGACACGGGACAGGAGCTGAGCTCAGGGACAAAGTCACCCATGGGACACGGGACAGGAGCTGAGCTCAGGGACAGGAGCTGAGCTCAGGGACAGGAGCTGAGCTCAGGGACAAGGTCACCCATGGGACAGGGACAGGAGCTGAGCCCAGGGACAAAGTCACCCATGGGACAGGGACAGGAGCTGCTCCCTGAGCTCGGCTGGACCAGGGCCCTGGGAGCAGCAGCGAGGCTCTGCAGGGGCTCAGCTGCTCTGGGCTAATTCACTGCAGCTTCTCCTCACATCCTGTTATCTCCCAGTGCAGACACATCCGCCCCAACAGCAGCCATGGTTTACTGAACTGGGCTGTTTGTATCTTCCAGCCTCACACACCAGACTGAGTTCTGCCTTTCCAAGAGCAGTTCTTATGGAATCCTTATCTTGTCCGGCTGCACATACCTTCACCAGGGCTTGCTGAAGATCATCCTCAGCTTCCTCTGCCTGTTCTGGATGTGCAAGGATCACCTGGCACAGAGACCAACTTTCTTTGTGGGTGGGCTCAGAGCAGCTGAGATGAGCAGCCCCAGTGCTGAGCTCTGCTGTGTGTCCAGCTCGACCCCAGAGCTGTCCTGACACTGCACACACACCAGGAACAAACAGCCAGAGCTGCCCTGACACTGCACACACACACCAGGAACAAACACCCAGAGCTGTCCTGACACTGCACACACACGCAGGGAACAGCCAGAGGTGCCCAGCCTCAGGCCATTTAAAGGGATTCTCTTGCCTTAGGAATTTCTCCTGGATGAAGGGATTGGTGAGTGAGGGCTCTCATGACCCTCAGCTGGGCAGGGCAGGGCAGGGCAGGGAGCTCCCAGCACAGCTGCAGTGCGAGGATCTGCCCAGTGCAGGATGTGCCCGATGCAGGATGTGCCCAATGCAGGATGTGCCCAATGCAGGATGTGCCCAGTGCAGGATGTGCCCAATGCAGGATGTGCCCAGTGCAGGATTTTCCCAATGCAGGATGTGCCCAGTGCAGGATTTTCCCAGTGCAGGATTTTCCCAGTGCAGGATGTGCTCACTGCAGGATCTGCCCAGTGCAGGATCTGCCCAGTGCAGGATGTGCCCGATGCAGGATGTGCCCAGTGCAGGATCTGCCCAATGCAGGATTTTCCCAGTGCAGGATTTTCCCAGTGCAGGATGTGCCCAGTGCAGGATTTTCCCAGTGCAGGATGTGCTCACTGCAGGATTTTCCCAGTGCAGGATCTGCCCAATGCAGGATGTGCCCAATGCAGGATGTGCCCAATGCAGGATTTTCCCAGTGCAGGATGTGCCCAGTGCAGGATGTGCTCACTGCAGGATTTGCCCAGTGCAGGATGTGCTCACTGCAGGATGTGCCCAGTGCAGGATGTGCCCAATGCAGGATTTTCCCAGTGCAGGATTTTCCCAGTGCAGGATCTGCCCAGTGCAGGATGTGCCCAGTGCAGGATTTTCCCAGTGCAGGATCTGCCCAGTGCAGGATGTGCCCAGTGCAGGATGTGCCCAGTGCAGGATTTGCTCCCTGCAGGATTTGCTCCCTGCAGGATGTGCTCACTGCAGACCCCCCCATCTGCTGCTGGCAGGGCAGGTTTCAGAGCAGAGGGCTCAGGGCCAGCCTGATTTGGGTACAGCCCCAGCACTCACATACAAACCCAGCTCCTGGTACAAAGGGAACGATTTCCCAAGCCCTGCAGTGAGGATCTTTAGAAACCACCCGTGCTGGTTTCCAGCGTGGGGAATGTTTGCCAACACAACAAACAAAGGCCATGGCCAAGGCTGCAGTGGAGGATGCAGAGCTCTCCCTGAATTCCTGGCTGCAGGAACACGAGGAAGGTGCTGCACAGATGGACCTGGGCAGGAAAACAGCTGGAGTGTTTAATCCACACCAGGAGGCTGTGCTCGACCCTGGGTCAGCTCTGCCTGTGGTAGACAACGAATCTGCCTCAGCCAAATTGTCCTTGTGCAATTGCCTGTGTGATCAGAAAGAAAGAGAAGTAACTCAAGTAAACCTCAAATTCCGTGAGCTGTTGTCAGCATCTCACCATCAGCACATTGCAGGTTGCAAAAACCAGGTCCTGGGTATCCCCTTTTCCATTATACATTAATTACTTATTATTTCTACTGATGTTGGTCATCTGGAAAAAGCCCACAAAGGCAAAATCAGCACTACAAATTCTCTTCCAGCATCCTGAAGCGAGCTCTGAGTTTTGGTTTTGGCTGCAGGTCCCTCTCTCCACAGGACACTCAGGTTTTGATGCCTCACATAGTGAGTGTCCACAAGAAATGAGTGAACCTCAGCAGGAAAGAAATTCCTGTGCCCCTTGTGCAGTGAGGTACAGCTGCAAAAGGCCCTTAGCTCCTTTTGCTGATTATGGAGTTGTTTATATTCCTTTTCAGTAAAGTTTAAACCCCAAGCAGGCTGGAGTGGCTCACCATTAAGATTTCTCATAAATCGTACTCGGGCAGTCCAGACTGCAGAAGCTGCAGTGGATGAACTGAGCTCTAGAGCAGAATTGCTTTAAAGCCTCACAGAATGAAAGCAGAGTAAGATGATTTCCCAAAAATCTGAAGAAACCACTGCAGGCTCCCTGGAGGGAGCAGGAATGTGGGTCAGAGCCTGCTCCTGGTGCTCGGGCTGGGGAATCCTGCTGGTGCTGATCTTCATCCTCTGCTGGTGCTGATCCTCAGCCTCATCCTCTGCTGGTGCTGATCTTCATCCTCTGCTGGTGCTGATCCCCATCCTCTGCTGGCAGCTGCCCTGGATTATCTGCACCAGACCTGGGCTGGCTCATGGCTGGGCTAAGGAGCAAGTTCTTTTATTTTCCTCTCTTTATCTGGCAATACGAGGGAGCCTAAGAACATCCCCATTGCCTGGAAGCAGAGGTTTGGAGCTTGGCTGGCAGATCCTCCCATCCCTCCACGAAGCACTGTGATCCCTTGGAGAGGTGCTGGCACTGATTTCCCTCTGTCCCAAGTGAGCCCACGTGGTCAGGAACACCAGGACCTTCAGCATTCCTCAGGTGGCCCTCAGTGGCTGGGTTGTTCACCCAAGAAAAACAAAGCAAAGATCTTTGTGGTAGAGAGAAGGCTGCTCCCTGGAGATCAGCTCCCAAAGGGACAGCGTGGGGCTGGGGCCATCCCCAGGGAACAGCTGCCCTGAGTGACTGCCCAGCCACGGGGCATCGCTGCTGGGACAGGTTTGGGGTGGTGTCTCTCAGAGAGCCTTTGCTGAGCACACCTGGGAGCAGAGGACACCCCCCCACACCTGGGCACCTGTGGTGTCCTGCAGGATCCACCTGGGCTGTGCTCAGCACCTGCAGGATTTGTTTGGATGGAAATTTCCCCTCCTGTGTCCACTGCTCCAGCTCTGTCCCCTTGTCACAGAACAAGGCACGTCTCGAGCTCTGATCCAGTGATCTGATCTGTACCTCTCCTCCAAACGGGAAAGAAGGGGCTGAAATGTGGCTGTGGGCACCTGGCCAGCACCGCCCACTCTGCAGAGCCAGAAATCTCCCAAAATAACCATTCTGAGGTGGCACAGCCCCCTGGGACTGAACCACCCCCTCTGAAGCCCACGGTGACCAGGCAGCCATCCTGACTCAGCCCTGCCTCGGGTTTTGCTGTGCCTCTGGGTGACTCAAGCCCTTGGAGGAGAGCAGGGTTTGCACAGGCAGGGGAGCGCTGAGCAGCAGCTCCGTGTGGCAGCAGGCAGAGGAGGCGGATTTTACACACAGCCTTGGAGAGAGGAGAAAAGGGGGAGGCTGGAGTCAGCTGAAATGTTAACATGACAGTTCTCCTTCTGTTCCTGCTGGAGCAAGCCTGAGCCCGCGCTGCCAGAGGATAATGTCACATCGGCAATTGTTTTGTTACTATGAGCATCTTGTGTGAATGGGGGCCACAGGGCACAGCAGGCCTGGGGTCCTGGGGACCAGGGGGGCTGGGGACGGGGTGCTGAGCCCCAGGACACGACCAGTGTCCCCACCAGAGCCCAGGGCAGCTGCCCCTGCACATCCCAGAACTTCCATCCCTTCCTGAGCAGAACCTGGGATCACCTGCTGCCACCGCTGGGGCTGCCCAGAACCCCAGCAAACCCAAATCCTGGTGTCTGGTAGAACCCCAGGGGAACTGGGATCTGCCCCAGAACCAGCAGCAAACCCAGATCCTGTCTCTGGTAGAACCCCAGGGGAGCTGGGATCTGCCCCAGAACCAGCAGCAAACCCAGATCCTGTCTCTGGTGAAGCCCAGGGGAACTGGGATCTGCCCCAGAACCAGCAGCAAACCCAGATCCTGTCTCTGGTAAAGCCCAGGGGAACTGGGATCTGCCCCAGAACCAGCAGCAAACCCAGATCCTGTCTCTGGTAAAGCCCAGGGGAACTGGGATCTGCCCCAGAACCAGAGCCAAGCTCAGCTCCAAGGCTGCTTTCCCTGCGCTGCTGAACTGGGTGTCACACACACGTTTCCTTGTCCCCACGATGGTCATTTTCTCTCTCCAGCATGTGTTCTGTGGGGCTCTAATGCCCTGAATAAAATGCTTCCTGGTTGGAAAGCTGTGTGAGCAGTGCCAAGGAAATGGCAAGGCGTTCCAGATAATTATGCCTTTTAGAGCTTAATCAAAGAAGCCGTGGACTCTGCTAGCACCAGAGGCGTCCTGCAGATGTATTGATTTCCACTCTGAAAGCCATATCTGTGTGCTGGAGCATGTAGAGAAACAAAGAGCCAGGATTGTGAATCCTGGCTGGAAGACAGTTGGGATAAGCTTGATAAATCAATGTACAAATGGGCTGCTTTATTTTTCAGGAAAAAAAAAAGTGAAGAATAGCTCTTACTCTCCCACCACCTGAGCTTCTTTCCTTCGGAGTAAACACACAATTTTGTTTGAAGAATATTTTTCAGGTTGGTAACTAGAGATGTTCTCTGTGATCTGGGAGGCTGAAATATTTTATTTATCCTCTGAAGCTGGAGTGCTTCAGCAATCCCTGCATATTCCTCACAGCCAGAGCTGGGAGTGACCAGCACTGCCAGTGGGTGCCAGGGCATGGCTGCATTTCTCGTTTGGCTCAAGCTGCAATTCAGGGTATGACTGCCCAGACCCTGCAGCACTTCCCTTTTTCTGCCCAACTGCATTTGCTGCAGGCTGCAGAGAATCACCTGCATTTACAGTGGTGAGTTCATGGAGCTGTACCAGCCCATGGCAGGAAACTCCTGGGGTGGAAGGATTAGTCCAAGTGCTGCATCCAAAGCAGGAGCCTGCAGCTCTTCTGGCTCAAAAGGGGGGCTGGAGCTGCCACTGGACACTGAGAGCCAGGACCTGCTCAAGCACAACACCAGGGTTCTCAAATCTGCAGTGGGCTGAAAATTCTGTTTCTCTCCTCATCTATAATTAAGGAACAAGCAGCTCCCCCTGCTCAGGAGACTGGCCAGAATGCTCTGAACCTGGGCATTTTCAATGCATTTGTTCTTATTTTTATTGCACTTCAAAATACCAACTTCCACAGGGGAATGCTGTTCATCATCTGTGCTCTGTGCTGCTGGCTGGAGCTTACACTATCATGGTTATTTTAAAAAAAGAAATAGGAAAACTACAGCTAGATCCCACTCAAATAGTGGTGTTGGTTTATTGATTTGTCCCCCAGCAGACCTGGGGCCACCTGCAGACACCTGGGCAGTGTCTGGCCACCTGGACAGCCCAGGGACTAGGGCTGGCCCTGGGGACTGTGGGCACAGAGCAGCCCCTGCCCTGGGGAGCTCAGAGCAGCAGCAGCAGTCACTGCAGATCCTTTATTCCTGCCTCGAAAGGCTGATTTATTACACTGGAAACACTTGGGACAATACAGCTCTTCCAACTGGAAGTTTTTGCCAGCTGCTGGGTGAAAGTATTGGTGAAGCTGAGGAGACTCAGAGCCCAGCACTGTGCCCAGCTGGCACGAGGGACAGGAGCACAGACCTCTCACCATGGGCTCAAGCACCTCTCCACCAAGAAACAAACCCTGCTCAGCCTGTCCCTCCTCACCTTTCAAACACTGCAAAGTCTCTGGTTTTGCACCAAAGGAAAACAATTCAATCCCAGTGTCCAGCAGGCAGCCAAGCAGCTTCCCAGCTCCCCAAATCCAATCTGAGCACACAGACACACTCAGGTGTCCACAACCTTCACTGGCAAAGGAAACATTTTCGTGTCGATCCCCGTTCCTCAGAAAGTGGCTTCCAAACCCTGCGGTGTCCCCAGCCCAGCTGTGCTGCCAGGAACATCTGGCTGCCTCCAGCAGCTCCAACATCCCCTTCCCAGAGGCAAACCAGAGCAGAACCAATGTTTCATTAGAAGAAAAATTGATATTTAGCTATGTGGCACATCCATTGAGTGACTTGAAAGGTCACCCTTTAAAATGTCTGTAAAGAACCTGCAGAGGGAAGTCCCCACCTGGAATACCAATGGGGAGGAATTTCATCACCAGGAGTCTTTCATTTAAAAAGAACAAACAGAAAGCTTTGTGCTTCTCTTATCTCCAATCCTTACCTCTGTCTCCAGAGGTTTGCTCCAATTAGTTATTTCATATTAACCACGGTTAGTGCTGCTCATTTGCTCCCTGTCTGTGGCACAGGACACCCAGGAGCGATCCCAGCCCTGCCCTGGGCACAGGCACAGCCTGGCTGCCAGGACATCGAGGGCTGCTTTTTGTTTTTCCAAACTGCCTGCACACAGGGAGATCTATTTCTGTAATTGCAGGTGTAAATCTGCCCAGAGGCTCAGCTGTTGGGCCAAAATATCTGGAGTCAGTGCAAATCTCCAGCATTTTCCAACTGGGGACTGTTTGATGCTGTGGCTTATGGGGATGGTTTTCTTATTTTAACATTTGATGGCTTATCACATGCTAAAGCCACGTGAGCTGTGGATCATCATTTTGTGTGTAGAGTGGGCAGGGACTGATGAACTTTGTAAAATTAAGAATTGCAGATTAAAGGTGAGTAGGGAAAAAAATGAGTTCTTCATGTAATACAAGAAAAAGGGACATAGCAATTCTAAAACAAAAAGAAATAGATGTAACTGATTTGGAGCTCAGTGCCACAGAATGCTTTGAAAAAACACCATGTGTGTGTGCAGAAAACACGTAGGGAAACTCCAGGAAAAAACTGTGCTAATGGATGCAGTGGTGTAGATGTGAGGTGTGGAAGTGGAGTGAGAACCTCCCTGGGACAGCAAAACCCTCCTTGGGACAGCAAAACCCTCCTTGGGACAGCAGAACCTTCTCTGGGACAGCAGAATCTTCTCTGGGACGGCAGAACCTTCCTTGGGACAGCAAAACCCCCCTTGGGACAGCAGAACCTTCCTTGGGACAGCAGAGCCCTCCCTGGGACAGCAAAACCCCCCTTGGGACAGCAGAACTTTCTCTGGGACAGTTCCTGCTCCTCCCTGGGACAGTTCCTGCTCCCCCAGCTCCCATCCCACATGGGAACCCCATTTCCCCCCAGCTGGTTCCTGCAGTTTTGACACCATCGCCCAAGTGGGCACCAAAGGAGCCAAAGCCAAGAGCTCAGAACAGAGCAAATAAATCAGCCTGGGGCACCTCAGCACTTCATGGAGCACTTCCCTCACTGCCTGGGACACGAGCTGGCCCAAGGGCAGCCCCAGTGGCCCTGGGTCCCCCCTCCCTCATTGCCCCCTGGCTGCTCACAGCCAGCCCAGCTCAGCCTCTCACTGATGGTTTTCTCCCCACGTCCTGACCCTGAGGTGAACACCGCTAATCAAAGAGCTGCTGGGAGAGACAGAAATGTGCTTTGGGTTGGAATGAACGGAATCTGCAAGTTTCCTACCAATAAATATCTACACCACGCTCGTCAGGTCAATGCCAAAAGCCACAGCCAGCCCCAGTTCATCAAGTTTAACCTTTCCCAAGTGAATATTCCCATAATTACCTGGATTAGGTAGCTGCACTCAACAGCCACAACAAACTGAAAGTAGGAGATAGGAGTGAGTGCTGAGCCCTGAGCACAGAGCTCACCTGGATGGAGGGATGGACGGATGGATGGATGGATGGCTGGATGAATGATGGATGATGGATGGATGATGGATGATGGATGATCGATGGATGATGGATGGATGATGGATGATGGATGATCGATGGATGATGGATGGATGATGGATGATGGATGATCGATGGATGATGGATGGATGATGGATGATGGATGATCGATGGATGATGGATGGATGATGGATGATGGATGATCGATGGATGATGGATGGATGATGGATGATGGATGATCGATGGATGATGGATGGATGATGGATGATGGATGATCGATGGATGATGGATGGATGATGGATGATGGATGATCGATGGATGATGGATGGATGAAGGAAGGATGGGTGAAGGATGGATGAAGAATGGATGGATGGAGCAGATGCCCATGGTGCCCAGCCCATGTTGCCTTGGCAGCACGGGCGCTGTGAGGAGCGCTGTGCCCCGCGGGGCTGAGCTGCTGCGCTGCAAACACCAACCGTTGCTTTTGCAGTGACTCGAGGACATTGCATCCTTGGCTGAGATATCAAGAAAAGAATCATCAAGGAACTGAAACCTGTCTTTCCCTGTTTGATCTTTCCTGACCTTAAACCTTGGGAAAAGGTTCAGCCCTTGGCCAGTCTGGGACAGCTGAGCCCGGGTGCCCGAGCAGCACAGACTGACACGTTTCTGCAAATGCCTCACAGGCAGAACTGCAGCTTTGCATCGGCACCACAACAAGCTCTTCTCCTGGGAAACGTTCCCATGTTTATTTTACTCCTCCAAGTAAAAAATGTAAATGTTCTTTTTTTCCTCTACATCTTCTGTCTTTGCTTCTCTGTGTTTTGCAGAGCATTTGTCACCCTGCTGGGCCCCACGGCAGCTCTGGTGTGTCGGTGTGATCCAGCCTGTTCTCACAGGGTGCCAGTCCCAAAGCCACCAGCAGCAGCCCCGGGGGGCTGAGCTCCCACACGCAGCCTGAGCGAGCTCCTGCTTTGGAAACGAGTGCCTGGTGCTGCCAGAGCGCTCCCTGGGCACGGGCAGCCCGAGAGCCACTGAACCATTTCAGGCTGGAAAAGACCTTTGGGATGGAGGAGTCCAACCATGAAACCAGCGCTGCCACGCCCATCCCTCCTCATCCTCCTCCCCAGCAGCAACCTCAGCTGCACACGCAGGTTTGGAGCCCCAGGGTGGGGTGGTGAAGGGAGGAATTGTGTTGGAAACCCATGAGAACGCTCACCACCCACCTTCTGTCGTCACTACTCCCCACCTTCCTTCCCATTGCCTCTTCTCCGGAAAAAAAAGTGTCTTTAAAACTCCTTATCAGCCCACAAACTATACTGAGATGGGAAAACACCTCCCTGCAGCCACCCCTGGGCTTTGCTGCAGCCTGGGTCTGGAGCAGGAGCTGCTCGTGGGCAGCCCCAGACGGGGCCATGGGGAGCTGCAAACGTGACAAAGCCACAGCCAGGCTCTGCTGCTGGCTCCATCTCTGCAGGGAGCACTGACAGGATCCAGGCTCAGCTGGCAGAGCCCCAGCACCCAGGAGAAACAAAACTTCTCAACCGAGGGAAAACACCCCAAACCCTCCTGTTTGGGGGCTGCAGGTGCTTTCCCTCTAGGCAGCAGGAGCAGGCACCTGCCCACAGGTGAGCACACCAGTGCTGTCTGAGCCTTCACGGGGCCTCCAGAGCCCCCCTGGGCTGCTGGAACCCGGGGCTGGCAGCAGGGAAATGCCAAACCCAGCCAGACCTCCCCCCCTGCCCCCAGTGCCACCCAGCTCCTGACACCCCGGCTGCTGCTGCCAAACCAAACCAGAACCAAGCTGCAAAAACGTGCTCACGCTGAGTGACCTCACACTGAGTCATTGGCTCTGCACCGACCATCGTTTTTTGGGTTTTTTTTTTTGTTTTGTTTTCTCAAGAAAATCTTCAAAAGCTCCCACTTTCAATCCAGAACGAGCAAGAAAAGTTTCTGCTATCTCAAGGACATATGAGGAATGGGAAAACTGCAGCCCACAGGTCTGAGCCAGTGCTACTTTTCACTCTCTTGAAGCGTGACAAGAAACAGCTCCTAGTTTCTGGTTCTGAGAAAAAAATCGATTTTTATCTTTAGCAGCTTTCTGTGTGGCTGTGCTGAATAACACATGGCACAACTCGGGGTAGTTACCATATGGAAATGATGAATGAATATGGAATGGAAGGAGCAGCAAAAGCCATTTTCCCGTGGCCTTGAAATGCATTGGGAGCTCAGCTGGGAAGGTGAAGAGAGATCTCAGAGCCCAGCACAGCCTCAGCCAGGCTGGGCACGGAGCAGGGCAGGGGTCCCCGGGGGGAACACCTGCCCTGGA
Organism: Rhabdornis inornatus; assembly: GCA_013397075.1. Lineage (NCBI taxonomy): Eukaryota > Metazoa > Chordata > Aves > Passeriformes > Rhabdornithidae > Rhabdornis > Rhabdornis inornatus. The sequence continues at coordinate 91,847 of VWZS01009708.1, forward strand.
GGATCCTAAAGGTCCTTGCCAACCCAAAGGATACTACAGCTCTGGATTCTGTGCTTCTATTCTGCTCCTGTAACAAAAGCCAAGAGCAGCACATAAATCAGGTGCTTTTTCTTTGGAGGATGAGGCTGCTTTGAAAGTTCAGGCACCAGTTAAATTAGAAGTTACTTCAGAAATCTTGGAGCAGTGTGAAGGAGTTTCCAAGTAGAGAATGATTTATTCATGATCTACCAGGAGCTCACACGAGGAGGGAGATGCTCCTCTCCTTTCCCCCAGGCTGCACAATCTGTCTCGACACTTGACCAGTCCAAAGCCCATTAGGGGCTTCATTATTGATACTGTAAATTGATTTAAGATCCAATTAACCATCCACGTCCAGCCAGCCCCCATGCAGATCCCTCAAAGCCCTGTCCTGGCTGAGCCCCTCCCCAGCCCAGACACACAAATGAACAACGAGCAAACATTGTCATGTAATGCTTTGCTGTTTTTAATATGTTTTTATAAATGCAGAAGTAATTGCACCCAAACCCTCATTCCGTGCCTGGGAGAATTTTGGGCCATTACACACAAAGCCTCATGGAACAGCTGCCATTATATTTGCTTATGTTCAAGAAATTTTTCCAAGAGGTTGGGGGTTGTTTTTGTGGCCATTTTTTCTACTCTGAAGCCATTATTTGCCCCCAACTGAGATTAATAACAGCAGTTTATCACACCACATGCACTCATCAGCCTAGGGGAATACTCCCTGATTTGTTGGTTTTTCTTTCCTCCCATAAAATGCTTCATCAGTTCTGACAATGTAAAAAGTAGATCAGGAGTGAAAATTGCAGTTACCACATGATCACACTTCCCATTCTCCAGGATGAAGTCTGAGTATTGATTCCAGTTATTTTTGTGACAGAAGATTTGCTTGAACTCTTGCTCAAGTCAAAGGAAGGATCCCAGTGGACCCAGCCAGTGCAGGACTTAGGGAAGAACTTCCAGCAAACCTACAAAACTAATTAATTTTTTAAGGTCAGGACTTTTTTTTCAACAGCAAATTGGCTTGTCAAGTGAATGCCCTTTTTCCACAGAAAGGGTTTCTGCAGGGGAGCACTTCCTTCCCTGCTGGAGGATGGCAGCCTGAGAACAGGAGATTTAGAGGCTGGAATGGAGCTGTGGCTGCTCCTCCTGGACAGCCCAACCATCCCAAATCCCATCCCATCCCAAATCCCATCCCATCCCAAATCCCACCCCATCCCATCCCATCCCATCCCATCATATCCCATCCAATCCCGTCCCAAATCCCACCCCATCCCATCCCATCATATCCCATCCCATCATATCCCATCCAATCCCGTCCCAAATCTCATCCCACCCCATCCCAAATCCCACCCCATCCCAAATCCCATCCCAAATCCCACCCCATCTCATCCCATCCCAAATCCCA
>VWZS01009708.1:116410-129725 GCA_013397075.1 Rhabdornis inornatus
CCCCCCGTGCCCCCCGGGCCCCAGAGCTCAGCACCCCCCGGGCCAAGGCACATTTGGAGCCTCCTTTGGTACCCACACCTGGAAAGCTGCCTGGCAGCATTGGAGCAGGGCTGTGGGGCAGCAAATTCCCATCACTGCCACACAGACCCCAGCCCCCTCCAGCCCTCAGCTCAGCTGCTCCAGATCAGCTCTGCTGTGACCTTCCATAAGAATTCTGCTTCTTCCTCTTCTGCCTTAAAGTCAAGGCAAATCAAAACCTGAGGCAGACAAAGGCAGGGTTAGATGGGATATTGGGAAGGAATTCCTGGCTGGCACAGGGTGCCCAGAGCATCTGTGGCTGCCCCTGGATCCCTGGCAGTGCCCAAGGCCAGGCTGGACAGGGCTTGGAGCAGCCTGGGACAGTGGGAGGTGGGACTGGATGGGATTTAGGGTCCTTTCCAACCCAAACCTTTCTGGGATTCAATGAGAATTCAGTTACTGCATAAATGAAATACTGGGACATGAAATCATTTTGAAGACCCCAAGAAGGAATCCGTCTGTAAAGCAGCACAGCCAGCCCCCAGAAAGCTCAGCTTGCAAACCAATTATTCTGTGGAGATTCCTGCTTGGGAGGCTTTTGGAGGCACACGTGTGCTCTGGCAGAGCACGGCAGCTAAGCCAGGAGAAAAACCAGAGTCCTGCCATCCGGCCCTCACTGGGTTTCATTTTTTGCTCCACTTCACAAGCAATAACTGTGGGATGATAAGGATTTGCAAAACAAACAGAAAGCTGCACAGTGCTTGTGTTTGGAAGCTCTGAGCATGAAAATCCATTTCAGGCCCTATCTCCTCCCTTGCTGAGATAAACCCCTCCTGAGCGTGCTTAAATCTCCTACAGAAACAAACAACCCCAAAGCCTGTTATTTTCCTGGCACAGAGCAGGGGCCTGAGCACCCCGTCCAGCCACGTTTTACACTCACACAAGTTCTTCTCCTCGAAGTTTAAAGCAAGAAAATGGCAATTGGCTCCACAAAGCACAAAACCGAGCTGGATCCAGCACAGCTGCTGCCAGCAGGACACCACGGAGGGACCCCACTTCCATCTCCTTCCCTTGTCCCCTCTGAATGTAGATCATTTCCAGCGTGCAGGGTGAAATGAGGGGCCTGGGGCAGGTGAACCCCACTCAGTTACACCCTGAGCTCTTCAGCAAACCCCACAAAATGCTGCACTCAAACCCATCCAACAGCAGAGCACAGCCAGATCTCACGTTAAACAAGAGAAAAGGAAACTGGGTAAACACAATGGGGGGGAACTCCATGGGGACCCTAAATGCCCTGCAAGTTTAAAGAGCTGAGCCCAGCTGGAGCTGGACACGTTTGGGGGGCACTGGGACCTGCCTGGCTCCTCTCTGTGTCACAGCCACTGTCCCAGGGCTCTGCCATCCCAGAGGGAGCACAGATGGCACACGGGTCACCTCCCATCCCTACACGCTCCCTGTCCAGGAGGAGAAGAGGATAAAGCTGTTTGCCTTCAAAACCTTCAGCGCTGAGCTTTGTATTCAGAACAATAAAGTCCCAAAGGAGGAAGAAGCAATTTTAACTTAAAATTATGCCTTAACCATTTTTTAACAAACACATTGCTCTGTCTCTGCCCTCCCAATCCTCAGTTCTCCCTCTATATTTCTAACAGTTCCAAGCTAATTAATTTCCCACAATAACAACCTCCCAGGGACATACAGCTGGATAATCCTCAGCCCCTCCTGAAGTCAGCTTCCTGTAGGGCTGGGAGCAATTACTGCTCATTAGTGCTGTGCCATACACGGACACAACGGGGTCTGGATCCACTGCTTTTGCAGGAGCACCACGAGAGAAAACGAGAGAGAGTGGGACCCCTTTAAACAGGAAACAGGAGAGTGTGGGGCCCCTGTTAACAGAAAATGAGAGTGTGGGGTCCCTGTTAGGGGAGATGGCATCAGGTGAGAGGCTGGGGCACAGAGACAGGCACAGCTCTGTCATCTCCATTCACACACAGCAGAAGTGGGAGCAGGAGCAGCCTGGGGGGGTCCTGTGATGCCCTGGGGGGGTTCCTGTGATTCCCTGGGGGGTTCCTGTGATGCTCTTGGGGGGGTCCTGTGATGCTCTGGGGGGGTTCCTGTGATGCCCTGGGGGGTTCCTGTGATGCTCTGGGGTGCCAGGATGGGAGCAGGAGCACAGGCAGGTGCCCCTCACAGGGGACCCCACAGCCACAATCCTTGTGCACCCCACACATCAAAGCTCGTCCTGCACGTGCCCATGGCAGGAACAGCTGCTAAAACCATGGGGGTGGCTGTCACTGCACTGTCAGGGACTATCCCAGCCTGGACTGCGCTTTGTGGGAGCAAAACAAACCCCGAGTTTCCTCAGAAAACTCAGCAAAAGCCTCGGGGGCACAGAGGAGACCAAGCTGGCCACCCCCAGAACAGAACCGTGCTGCAGGGTCCCGCTGCTGGCTCTGCAGGTCACACACAGAAACATTCTGTATTTACACAGGGAGCACTGACACCGTGCAGGAATATCACACACAAGGTGTGCTGATGAAATTCTATCCTGTTTACAGCAGCACGTACGTTGTGCCAGCTCCCTGTGTGTCTCTGAAGCTTTGCTTTGCATGGAGCACAGTGGAATATTTTAAATGACATCCAGCCTGGGCAGCAATTGGCCTTTCCTGGGAATTCCCACAATAACAAGAACAGCAGAGGCCAAGCTGTTTCCACTGAAAGGTGTTGCTTTTCCTGAGCAGTTTGTTCAGAATGCCAATCCACATGCCTGGAGAACTGAGTCTGTACCCACGAAACCTCCAGCAGCCAGCGAGGTTCTGCAAACAGCAGCACTGCTGCTCTCAGTGCAGCTTTATTTCTAACTGTGGTTCTTATGGCTGCAAACCCGAGTATGAATTCATTCCTCACCAGCCCCAGCGAGCCACGAGCTGGCAGGAGCATCCTGCTCAGCCCTGGGGAGGGAGAACCAGCTCCCGAACCAGCTGCACAGGCAGGATTCCAGCTGGAAAAGACATCCAGAAAAACACTCATCAGGGTGGAGTGGGAGACTCCAGGAACCCAGCAGCACTCGGGGGCACAAAGTACAGCTGAAATCAAGTGTTCATTCTGCTAAACTTGGTAATTTATTTCTTCTCTGATGTCCAGCTCTCTTCAAAATTTACATCTGCTGACTGGATTGGAGCCTTTCATGTTCTGTTTCTGAATTATATGTTGCATATGTTACAGCACGAGAAATTTGACTTTTCAAATGCCAACAAATGGCTACAAAATTGGCCCCTTGTGAATAACAGCCCAGCAGCATTTCCATGTAATTATTTTGCCCAGAAATTTAATTTGCGAGACATGAAAGTTGTGCTGGCTGAAAGAGCAGAACAGAATGATCCCTGGGCACAGAATGATCCATAAACACAGAATGATCCATAAACACAGTGATCCCTGACACAGAATGATCCATAAACACACAATGATCCATAAACACAGAATGATCCATAAACACAGAATGATCCCTAAACACAGAATGATCCCTGGGTACAAAATGATCCATAAACACACAATGATCCATAAACACACAATGATCCATAAACACACAATGATCCCTGGCACACAGTGATCCATAAACACACAGTGATCCCTGGCACACAGTGATCCCTGGCACACAGTGATCCCTGGCACACAGTGATCCATAAACACACAATGATCCATAAATACACAGTGATCCATAAACACACAGTGATCCCTGGCACACAGTGATCCATAAACACACAATGATCCCTGGCACACAGTGATCCCTGGCACACAGTGATCCATAAACACACAGTGATCCCTGGCACACAGTGATCCCTGGCACAGGGAGAGGCAGCTGCTGCTGCTGGAGCTGGTGCCCACCTGCACTGGACCAGGCTGCTGAAGTTGCCAACTGCTCGTAGGAAACCAAAGATCATTTTATCATTTTAAAAGATGAAACACTGAGTGCAGTCAGACAGCAGAATACACAATAACACCCACGGGGAATCACATCCCCGTGTCACAGAGCCAGTCCCACTGTCCCCCTGGGCTCAGGGCTGAGCCCCTGTCCCCAGCCCCTCCTCAGCCACAGCCCTGGCTGCTCCCCAGCTCCTCACTCGAGGCTCAGCAGGCACTGACTCAACTGAAAGCAGATGGCATTTGAGACATTCCAGATCACTTTTGTCCTGATTCACTCCAGATAAAGTTCTTACATAACTCTGACATTTAGTGTCTCAACCCGGGGAGAAATTCCCCTTTCTTTGTCCTGTACTCTTGTGCCTTTTATTTTTTCTTTTTTAAGATTTCAAGCTAAATGCTGATCTTGCCACAGTTGAAACAGATGAACTCTTGTGGCCATGAGGGGAAAGCACTGGAGGGGCAGGACAGGAGCTGTGATCAGCAGCGCCAGCCCAGACTCCCCTGAGGCAGGGGAGCAGCTCAGGGGACTGTGGCACTGGGGCTGCTGGGTGTCACTGGGAGCCAAGGGTGCCTGGAGCTGCTGGGACCAGCAGGATCAGGTATTTTAGCCAAGCAATGGCAGCTCTGGAATGTCCTCCTCAGCAGGAGGCTGGCAGCAGCACGGCCTCTGTGGGGTCAGAAAAGAGGGGCAGGTCCCCAGCTTGGGGAACCTAAGCCACCCTAAATGACAGAACCCCACAGGACAGCCCAGACAAGGAGCACCCCGACCTGGTCACACCTTGCAGCTACTTCAGCCTCACCAGGTTCCTGCCACAGCCTCCTCCAAGGTGTGCAATCTCTGGTTGGATTAGCCAGTCTCTTCCCAGCAACTATTTCCTTCTTTTGATAGGAACGAGTAAGTGAAAAAGAGAAAATCTAGATTAGATCTTCTTGGATTTGGAATTGGGGCACATTTATACCCAGAACAAATTCTGTGTAGTATTTGTTTTTGTCAAACTGAGCTCAGCCACGTGCTTTCTCTAAAGATCCCAGAGCTGTAGGAAGACTGAAGCAAAGACAAATGTGGGATTATGGCTGGTGTGTAGGAACAGAACACTGAGGAGTATTTGATCAGTAAGATCATATTGAGCCTTATGGGATCCTGAGACTCCCGGCTAAACCCCGATGAACCCAAATATAAAGTACAGAAATGAAAGCTTAATGCTGAGCCTAATTCTGACATTTTTGCCTTGGAAACCTTCCAAGGTAGGCTGAATGGCAGAGACAGCAACCTTGGGAAAGCTGTGAACCTCCATGAGGTCTCTATCAGCCAATCTAGATGGAAGTGTCTGAAGGAAAAAGTAATTCAGGAAAAACAAACAAACCAGCCACCCCAGAAAATATCAAACACCAGTAAAACAAGTTCATGTTTTCCATTTCATCAAATACATTTTAAACAAGATCTGTCCCTGTCTACTGCAGAATGCTTCGTCCTTTAATCATGTGTTACAGGGAACCTAAGTAAATTGTTTTTCAAAAACAGTTTCCTGACCATGAGATATTAATTCACGGCTGTTTGGGCAGCTGCAGGCACACATCCTCCCACAACAGCAGCTCCACATGGTCACGTTGGCCAGCAAGTCCTGGCTCCTGAAAGCCAAGGGGCTTTGAACGTTCTGGGACTGTTCCAGCCTGCAGCAAGGGGGCCTGCACTGCCGCTCCAGGTTTGCCCCTGGAATATGATCTGTAGGCAGATGAAAAACAATTAGAAGAGAAAATAGATTGATATCAAGGTGATAAAGACGCTCATCATGGCAGGAAACCCGAGCTGGCGAGTTAAACACGGGGAGCCCTCCCTCCCCCGTGCCTCTCCAGGTGCTTTGAACGCCCAGCAGGGCTGAGCTGGGCTGGCACAGGGCGAGCCCAGCGGGTCCTGTTTGCTCTGCAGCACTGCAAAATCAATTTTTTGTCATTCCAGGCTCCATGCAAGACGAGCCCCAGCAGCTGCTGCTGCCAGAGCTGGGCTGCAGCTCCTGTCCTGCCCAGCCTGGGCATCCCCTGCTTGCCATTGCCCAGGGACCCCACGGGCACAGCCTGGGGACAGCCTGGGGACAGCCTGGGGACAGCCTGGGGACATCGTGTGCCCTGCACCAGGACACCACAGCGCAAGCTCTGAACTCTTGGTGTGCATGGTTTAAGCAGCAGGTAACACCGAACAGGTGTGAGCTGAAAATAAAAATAAAGAACAGTGGTGTCTGTCAGAAAGATCTCACCTCTCCTCCTGGCAGCCCAGCAGCCGTGCCTTGGGCAGAGAATTGAAATATTGGTCTGTGTGAAACTGGTTATGGGCTCTTGGCTAATGGGCTAAATTAGTCTCGGTGAAAAATTGCCCCGTTTGAATTTATGGTCAGCCTTTGGCCACACACACACGCTCCGAGGAGATAGAGGTGCATTAATTAGTGATTGGAGATAGAGGAGCATTAATTAGTGATTGGAGATAGAGGTGCATCAATTAGCGATTGGAGATAGAGCATTAATTTTAGTGCTCGTTATTGCTGCCTCGGGTGGCCTTTGTTTCACTCCAGCTCCAGCTGTGGCATTCCTAGTGAATTTATTCCCGTGGAATATTCCTGTCCCCACACCCAGGGGCTCCCCAAGCCCCAGCAGATTTTGTGCTGTTGTCTCACATCACTGGGGTCAGTTGGGGCCATTTCAGGGCAGGATCCTTCCTTTCCCCCTGCCCATCATGGGCTCAGTGCAGCCACACAGCCCCAGCCTGGCTTGTCCTGCCCTTTTCCCTCCCTGTCCCCACTCCCCTCGCTCAGTGACAAGTCAGGAACTCGTGGGGTCCCAGTTCCCCCCTGGTGACCCCACCCTGTCCCCCAGGTGTGCTCTCCCCTGGCTGCAGCCACCCCCGAGGGTCCCATCCCACAGCCCTGGGTCACCCAAATTGTCACCCAGCTCATCCGAATTCCCTGCAGCTCCCTGCCGCTGGGGTGGGCACACCCCAAAAATGAGGAGCCCCTTGAAGACAGCGATGGTAACAGCCCCAGTGGAGCTGCTGGGGAAGGGCTGAATCCTAAGGCTTGGCAGTAAAAGGAATCTTTAGAAGCTCATGGATATTTTCAGGGAAAAAATGTAATATTAATCCTAAGCATTGAGATAAACAGCCATGCTACATTTAAAAGATGCTCTATTTATTCTAGGGATTTTTTTTTTTTTAATTATAAAATCAATGAAGTGTTAATGATTCTAAGAATTACTTCAGTTCACTCAGAGTTTCAAAACAACTTTTTTTTAGTCTATGGCATAAATTCATAAGCTGCTCAGTTTGACCAATTTGTCAAGGCAATTTCCATTAGTAAACATGAATATTTAATGAAAGGGAAAAATGGCATGAGCAACTTCACTTAAGCGACTAATGACTTACTGGAAAACAAGTAAGATACATTAATATGCCACTTCTTTAGGTATTTGCAGAGCACAACCACCTAAATGTTCAGCAAGCTCCTTATTTTACCTTGTCTTTATTTGTCTGAGTATCTGTGTGTCTGCCATTGCTTATAGATGGCAGCAGAGCCTCTCAAAAATAAACCACTTTTTAAATTTCATCCAGTCACTGCTGCCGGTTTCCACGTGGCTTTCACAAGGGGGCCTGAAAGTCCCTTCTCCTCCTTCGTTGCTAAATCGGCCAATTTGTTTGTTTAACGAAAAATAAAAGGCCTGGAGACCTCACAGCACTTGTCAATGTACTGAAGAGAGAAAAGCAGTGCAAGGCTCTGAAAAACCAAACCCAGACCCAGGAGTTATTGCAGATCTCAAACCTCAGCAGGCAGCCAGGAGCAGCTGGCCAACACCAGGCTGTGCTTCCAGCCATCCCCTGGGGTGACATCCATCCCCTGGGGTGACATCCATCCCCTGGGGTAACATCCACCCCCTGGGGTGACATCCATCCCCTGGGGTGACATCCACCCCCTGGGGTGACATCTCTGGGCACTTTAGAGAAAACACAGCTGGAGGGGCAGAGCCTGCAGCAGGACCAGCGAGGATCTCTGTCCAAGGAGATCTGAGAATGGGACAGAGCTCGAGCACGGATCCCTGGGTCTGTTCCCAAACTGAACGGAACTGGCACACAGAGCAGCTGGGAAATTCACCTAGCCATGGACACAGTGACACCATGGCCATGAACACAATGACACCTCCGCCATGGACACAATGACACCATTGATATGGACACAATGACACCACTGCCATGGACACAATGACACCACTGCCATGGACACAGTGACACCATTGCCATGGACACAGTGACACCATTGATATGGACACAATGACACCACTGCCATGGACACAATGACACCATGGCCATGGACACAGTGACACCACTGCCATGGACACAGTCACACCCATTTGAGAGGAATGCCGGCGTTCCCCGGGCAGCAGGAGCTGCCTCTCCTCTCCTCTCCTCCCGACTGACCTCCCTCCACCACAAATCGCTTCTGACAGCAGCTCACAAATCCTAAAGTGAAAAGCTGTTTCCTTTAGTCACTATCCCCGTAAAATACACTCACTCTCTTAATTACATGCTTAGGTTTTTTNCCAGGGACACAATGACACCACTGCCATGGACACAGTCACACCCATTTGAGAGGAATGCCGGCGTTCCCCGGGCAGCAGGAGCTGCCTCTCCTCTCCTCTCCTCTCCTCCCGACTGACCTCCCTCCACCACAAATCGCTTCTGACAGCAGCTCACAAATCCTAAAGTGAAAAGCTGTTTCCTTTAGTCACTATCCCCGTAAAATACACTCACTCTCTTAATTACATGCTTAGGTTTTTTCCAAAGGCTCTACCCATGCATGTAGGCAATAACTCCAGCTGGGAGGCAAGGGACCATGTAATAGAGCAAGAGCAGTGCAGCCTGGCGGAAAACATCCCGGGCCAGCGCCCGGGGGACCCTGCTGGGACCAGCACCAGCTCCCCAGGGCCACCTCCCACACACGCCAGCCCAGCTTCAGTGCTGCGAACTGCCCCTGGCACTGCAGAGTTCAGCTGGGACCAGCAGGGTGACACACACACAGAGCTGACACCAGCAGGGTGACACACACACAGAGCTCACACCAGCAGGGTGACACACAGCTGGGACCAGCAGGGTGACACACACACACAGCTGACACCAGCAGGGTGACACACAGCTGGAGCAGGGTGACACACACACAGAGCTGGGACCAGCAGGGTGACACACACACAGAGCTCACACCAGCAATGTCACACACACACACAGCTCACACCAGCAGGGTGACACACACACACCAGCAGGGTGACACACACACAGAGCTCACACCAGCAGGGTGACACACAGCTGGAGCAGGGTCACACAGCTGGGACCAGCAGGGTCACACACACAGCTCACACCAGCAATGTCACACACACACACAGCTCACACCAGCAGGGTGACACACACACACCAGCAGGGTGACACACACACAGCTCTGGTTCTCACAGGGTACCCACAGTGGCCTGCTCCACCACGCTGAGGACCAGGAGCCCAAACTCCTGCCAGCTGCATCTGTGGTTTCTGTGACAGAGCGTGTCCCTGCTGCAGGGGCAGCTCCAGGGGCACTGGGGCACTGCTGGCACTCTCTGAGGGTCAGAGACCCCCAGGTTCAGCGCAGCTTTGTGATTTTGAGCTGCAGGAACCCTCTGTGCCCAGGCTGTGCTATTAGAGGTGAAATTTGGGCATAAAGGTTCATAACATGAAGGGGTTCCCAGCCCCATGTCTGATCCATTCTCTTCCCCTGTGCCACCAGCAGCAGAATCAGCAGCTCTGCGAGCAGCCAGAGCAGGAGCCCCACAGCCCCCATGGAACACCATGAAAAAACAACATTGCCTTAACTCTCCTTCCAAAATACGGAAAGAGAAAAACCATTGCACTTCCTTGTTGCTCTTTAGAGTGATAAGCAGAGGGCTCAGAGCACAAACAGCAGCGTGACACCTGCAGCTCCTCTCCCACAGCGCATCAGCGGCTCTGCTGGACACACAGAGATGCCTCCGTGCTGTGACAGCCTGGCCTGCTGGAGCCGTGTCCTGGCCACGAGAGAGACGGGTGTCCCAGCAAATCCCAGTGCCCCCAGTGAATCCCGGTCCCCCAGCACTGGGAATGCCCAGCAGAGCTGGGAGCTGCAGGATCCCAGCTCTGTGGACAGGAACAGCAGCAGGTCAGAGGGGAGGAGCTGCTCTTGGCAGGGCAGCCCAGATCAAAGAGCTGCCTTTGCTCGGAGCAGCCCCCCTGACCTGCAGATCCTCGCTGATCATCTCTGCTGAGCACTTTCCTACCTGAACTCCAGAACATCAAAAGCGTTCCAGCCAGCCAATTTTATGTGAATTTGATACGGATTTAATCGTGGCACAGTTTGTTTGAAGTCTGCAACAAGGCACCTTTATGCTCTTTCACCCCAAAGCATCCCTCTGCTGGGCTTCAAGGTAGACTAGCAAAGAAAAATAAATTGAAAAAAGAAAATGAACAACCCAAATCCAGAAATTAAGAAGCAATTAAAAACTATTCCTCTGAAAAGAGGAAATGATAAGAAAATACAGCTGGACTCACAGGTTTAGAATTCTGCACCTAACTCTGCTAAAAGTTTATTTATCCAACTTCACCACGGTGTCTTCCAAGTCCATCCCCCCTAAGAGCAACAGGAATAACTACATCCTCACTTCTCAGAGAGTTCCCTGCAGTTCTCTGAGTCACAGCCAGAATTCTGTCTGGAGCAGTTATTTTGGGTATGACTTTATCACCAGGGAATGAAGGAATTAAAAAATAACCTGTTTTCTGGTCAAAGAGTTTATTGCCACGTCTCATATTTCATTCTGAATTTCATTTTTTTTTTCGGTATATTCCTTTCCTGGAGCAACATTCATGGAGGTGATACAAGCAGGGTGCTTGGGCAGCAGCTTTCCAGCACAGAGACTTTATTTGGAAGTGTATAAAACCCTAAGAACTAATAAAATATTCCTGACTCCCAAGGCAAAGCATGTGCAAGATAAGAAGGGTCAATGCTGAATGGATTATAAACACACAAGTTTCTCCAAATTCCCTTCCTCCACCCAGTTTTTAATATAAAATAAGATAAAATACAAAAATAGCTTTGAGCATGTTTGAAAGTTTAATCCCAGAGTGGAGGAGCTGCTGGGATGTGTTATCACAGCACCTTGGTGTGTGTATACATATATATATATGTGTGTGTGTGTTTATATATATGTATGTATATATAAAAACTGGATTCATTTATACATCTCTATAAATTGAATTCATTGCACGTATCTATATAAGAACACTGGAATTCACTGCACACATATATAAAACAGAATTCATTGCCCATCCATACCCACACAAACACTTCAATTTAATGTGCACAAGTAAAGCTTTCATTTCCATTAATTTGCACGATAAACATCTTCACTAATTATTCACTGTGCTTGCACTGATCACCTGCCTGAAGCCAGCAGATTTGATGTGGGGCTGCTGTCAGATCTCGTAAAGCAAGCAGGGCTGATGCCCCCTGCACACTGGTGCTAAATTCATTACTCAGCTGCAATTCTTCAACTCTTCCTCCTGAAGGGGCACAAAAGCAGCTGGGGCTGCCCCACCCTGCCCCCTCCCTGCCTTCAGACATCCCAAAATCAGGCTCATGGCTTTTTGCTGCTTTCATCCCCCCGCCCTGGAAGATTTTTATTTCTGCTACTGGAATTCCAGTTTCCTGCTGAGTTTGTCCTCCCAGCTCCCATTCCTGCCCCAAGGTGCTCCTCGGTCAGAAATTGCAGGAGGAGCAGCTCTGAACTTTTTAGGGGTGATGGAGAGAGAATTACTGCAAAATCCTTCCCTGGGAGGGTGGGCAGGGCTGGCACAGGGTGCCCAGAGCAGCTGTGGCTACCCCTGGATCCCTGGCAGTGCCCAAGGCCAGGCTGGACAGGGCTTGGAGCAGCCTGGGACACTGGGAGGTGTCCCTGCCATGGATGGAGTGGGATGGGATGAGATTTAAGGTCCCTTCCAACCCAAACCATCCTGGGAGTCAGGAACTCAGCCTGTGCAGGGATTTCTGCTTGTTGTAGGCAGAACAGAGACTGCAAACCAAAAGGAAGAGACAGAAAGTGCCAAACTTGCCAGACTCCACCCCAGAGTTATTGTGGCACACCCGGAGCATCACTGCTCCTCCTCCTCCTCCTCCTCCTCTCCCACTCTCCCCAGATCCACGGAGCAATCTGGTTTTTCAGGATGATTAACCCTGCCACAGCAGCAGCCCCACACAATCCTGGGCCCTCTGTGCAAATGTTCCTGTGTTAATGAAATTAAACATCAGACACACATTGCCAGGGTGGATGGATGGATGGATGGATGGATGGATGGATGGATGGATGGATGGATGGATGGATGGATGATGGACATTCCCTGGATCTCCCCCGACATTCCCTGGCTCTCCCCTGACATTCCCTGACTCTCCCCTGACATTCCCTGGATCTCCCCCGACATTCCCTGGCTCTCCCCTGACATTCCCTGGATCTCCCCCGACATTCCCTGGATCTCCCCCGACATTCCCTGGATCTCCCCCGACATTCCCTGGATCTCCCGTGGATCTCCAGGTCCTGGCATCAATCCCAGACCCGGTGCTGGCTCCTCACTCCCCCTCCCACTGCCCAAAGCCCTGCTGCTCCATCAGTGCAGTTAATCGTTATGGATTTGCTCCAAAATAAAAAGCAATTCCAGGTTTCTCCCTCATTATAATGCTCAGATTCACCATATCCGTGGGGCAACCTGAAAATAACTGCTGTGGGAAGAAATCCCAGCCAGGGAAGTGTCAGAAACACAACATACCAATACGTGTGCTGGAGCCAAAGAAAGGTTAAAAAAATAGAAAATTCCAATCCAAGATATATTTATAATTCAATTTCACTGAAGGAAAAAAAATAAATTCTCTAACCTATAGTTGAGCTCTAAATGTTTTTTTGAAAGCCAGCACAAAAGAAACGGGAATGTAGCAAAGCTGGACTTGATTTTTAGTTTGAAAATCCTTGAGGGAACAATTTTCCTGCTGCAGCTTCAGGTGGGTTATTTTGCCATTAGTCCAGGAACTGGTTTGTTGGGTTTTTTTAACGCCTGTAATTGTTCAGCAAATTACCGTGTGTGCAGCTGCCATCCCCGACACCGTGGTGCTGATTTCGGGTTCACTGAACACAAAATTCCCTTCACACCCCACAGGGACCGGCTCCGAGCTGCTGCACAGCGTGAGGAAAGGCTGAGCACATCCCTCCTAAATCCCAGATCCCACATCCCAGATCCCACATCCCAGATCCTACATCCCACATCCCAGATCCCACATCCCAGATCCCACATCCCACATCC
>VWZS01009708.1:150328-165966 GCA_013397075.1 Rhabdornis inornatus
CCCCCCCCCGTCCGGCCCCCCCCCCCCCCCCCACATCCCTCGGGGTGCCAAACCTTGGGACACAGGGACAGGATCCCGACAGTGTGCACTCTTCTCCTAAAGTCCTTCATGAGCTCCTGTAATAAATTTATTTCCAGAGTGATTTGCTTATTTCAATTTGCTTATTTTCTCCTCCATCACACGGAGTGAACCTAAAGCAACCACGAAGCTGACATTGCCTGTAACCCACCCACAGCTCCGAATTATTTTTCCCACCCCACTGTTGGCTTTGAGTGTTTCCAGAAACCCTCAGCACCTCAGCATCGGGGTCCCAGTGGTTCCAGGGCCAATCCTCACATCCAGCCGTTCTCCACTTGGAAAAACCCAGCAAATAAAACCACACCAAGAATTTCTGTGCTCTGGCTCATCATCCAGCAAATGCATCGTTTTCCACTAAGCAGGACTGGGTGCATTGGTCATTATTCCAAATCCTGGGAATTCAGACCCCACGTACCTTTGCTGGCTGTGCCATCATCTCCAGCAGCAGCAGGAACCAGAAGCTGTTGGAGGGGAATCACTGGGGCTGCACAGAGCTCTGCAGCAGAGGCACCACTGCAGCTCACACATAACAGCTTGTGTAAAATCAAAAGATTTCAAAGCAATTGAGGACTGGGTTTACATGCTAATCAAATGTAGCCCACATAAATCAAAACGACAGCCTCAAAGACTTGCAAAAATAATGATGTTTAAATTCATAAATATTCCAATTCTTTCCTTTTTTTAACTGCAGGGAAATAAGGCAGTGATATTGCAAATTCAGCTAAAGCTTTCCAGATTCCTCCACTTGTTTTCTGCTTTGTGGTGGCTGTGAGTAAGCGTAAACTAAAAACCCACTGCACAGATTAGCCACTGTGATAGAGACTGATAAATACAGAAGCCTCTCACATACCGATGTGCATATTTCAAATACAGATCAGTTCATCACATTTGAACGAAATCTTTTGTCCCCAGGTCATGGACTCACTTTAAAACACCCCCTGCAATCACCCAAAAAACCCCAAACCCTACAATGGCTCTTCCCACTGTCCAAGGGACCTCTGTGCTCCATCCTCATGGACAAGTTGGAGCTGAAACACAAAATCTGAGCTGAGGCCACACGTGGATTTCTGTGGGCCAGGAGATGTTTTGGCACTAACACACCCTTGAAGAGCCCCGAGAGCTTTGGCTCTGGTCTCTGCGAGCCTGTCTGGTCACACCTCCCCACCCTGTTTTGCAGCATAACAACATTCCAAGGCTCCACCTGTAGAGTCCCAACAGAGACAACCAGGGCATTTATTGGGAGCTCTGGGAATCACCTCTGCAGTGCTGCTGTGGTCTGGGTTCAAACCATGCAGAACACTCTGCAATCACGTACAGACCAGGAGGATTTCACCTCCCAGTTCTGCTCTCCTGGCACTGCTCAGCTCCAGGGACCCTCCCTGCTTCCCATGGATGTGTAAAATGGAAACAATTCCATTTCCATCTCATTTGGCTCAAACCCTTCACAACAAAGAGCCCTAACTCTGCTTCTCCTTTCCCCTCAAGCTGCCAAACACTCCAGGAAGTCAGCAGGCCGTGGCCCTGACTCCTCTTCTCCAAGTTTGCTCCCCGTTTTCCCGCGCGTTTCGGAGCACATCCATGGGCTCACCATGGAGTGGCAGCCAACAACAGTGAGTGAGAGGCTGCCCGAGCCTTCCAGAGACTCAGCTCTGCACTCCTGCAGCAGGGCAGCAGAAGAAATGGTTGCTTTCTTGCTCTTGGGGTTGTTTTTTCCTTCGGAGAAACCCTTAAATGCCTTTTTGCGTGCTGCTGTTCTAAGGCAAACCAAGAACAGCTGTAGAAAGTTAACAAAAAAACACGAGAAATAGACTCCAGACTAAGAATCTTCTCCTGTATTTACTGTTCAAAGTGCTGGCAGTTGTCAGGTTTGGGTTTTGCCTTTGTAAAAGAATATCACACACAGGACAGTTTGGGTTTTGGTGCAGGGCTCACCACCACTCCAGGGATCTGCTTCTATTCTTGAGCCATTAAACACCAGAAAAAACAGATGATCAATTAAACCAAAACCTTGCCACCACATATTTTAGAGATTCCTGTGTTTCATCCACCATTCTCACCAGGCACTGAGCTGACCCCACTGAGATCACACGCAGAAGCCTGGTGAGTTCAGCAAATCCAGTGTCACCTTTTCAGCAAACTGGAAAAACCTGTTATTTTTTGGCAAAAGTCCAACACGTCACCTTCCACTCCTACCCTGACCCATAAAGTAATGCAGCTGGTAAAGATCTGCCAGTTTTTGGTACAAGGTTACCCAGGGATGGCAGCAGGAGCCAGGCTGCACCATGCAGGACACTGTGGCACTGCCACCAGCCCCGAGCAGGACACTGTGACACTGCCAGCCCCGGGCAGGACACTGTGACACTGCCACCAGCCCCGGGCAGGGCACTGTGGCACTGCCAGCCCCGGGCAGGACACTGTGGCACTGCCAGCCCCGGGCAGGACACTGTGACACTGCCACCAGCCCCGGGCAGGACACTGTGACACTGCCAGCCCTGGGCAGGACACTGTGACACTGCCACCAGCCCCGGGCAGGACACTGTGGCACTGCCAGCCCGTTCCTCTGGTGGGCAGAGCCATGGCCATGGCCGGGTTTGTGCCTCTGAGCTGTGACAGAAGCAGCAGGAGCAGGGCTCAGCTTGTGCCCCCCACCCTGTGCCAGCAGTGGGGAGGGATGGAGGGAGGGATGGGGGCCCTGAATGCAGCAGAAATAAAACCAGGAACGTGACAAGGAGCCCGTTGCCTCGACAGTCAGCTCAGCAGGAAAGCTCAAACTTCTGCCATGTGAAGTAAGAGAATTTATTGGGTAAATCGAGCCAGCATATCACCAAAAATAAAAGGAGCACGTTGGAAGCCAGTCCCTGCCCGGCTCAGTCCAGGACACTGGAAGCTGTGGGGCAGGACTGAGCCAGGGCAGAGCTCAGCTCCTGCTGCAGGCAGCAGCCTGTGACAGCTCCACAGGATGGAGCAGCTGACACAGCCAGGAGGAGCGACACTGCTCGAGAAACATCATCATTACCAAAAAACAATAAACACTGATTTTATAAGTGCGTATTTGAGTCTGGTTTTGTTGTAAACACTATCAGGCAATTTTGCCTGGTTACATTTTTCTTATCTTAAACCAGCAAAACTCTCCACCGAGCCCAGCAAACTGAGATCAGTCAGGTTGTATTTGAGGGAAGGGATCTGCCTGGCAGCAGTTTCTGATTTGGGAAGTCTCACCTGCCCTCAGAGATACCCCAAGGACAACATTATTTCACACTGTGGATACTGATGTGATGAATGAAGCTGATCAAGTATCTCCTGTAGATTGATGCACTTTTAAGAAAAGAAACCCTCGGTACCCACAGCACAATTCCAGCAGAAGACATGTGGAAGTGCAGGAGCTGGAACAGCATTATTTTGAATAATTTCAGTATTGCAGAGAAACCGTGTAACCTACCACAGGAAAAGAGAAACTTGGCCATAAATTACCCTGCCTGGGCTTGCAGCCTCAGCGAGCAGCCTCCAACTCACCAGGGTCTCAGAGGGAATAGGGGAGTTAAGGCTGCACTGACATCACTCCTGGATATAAAAAGTAGTAAGTTAACGCTTTAAAGAAAAAATACCATTTCCCCTGTTTGCCTGAGGCTCTCCCAGCCCCTGTGCTCCAGCAGTCTGCAAAGGATCCCCATCATTGCTCCATCTCACTAATTAGAGTTTACCTGCTGCAGATTACAACACGGGATTCGTGTGTAATCACTAATTACTGTGAGCTGTGCTGCTCACCCTCAGCCTGCTCCTGAGAAGTGCTGAGCAGCACACAGGGCCACGGTTTGTGCCAAGCCCCAGCTGCAGGGACATTCACCCAGCTGCAGGGACATTCACCCAGCTGCAGGGACATTCACCCAGCTGCTTGTCCTCCGGGTGCCGAGCGCTCCTGCGGGTCAGGGACAGGCTCAGCCTGCAGGGCCCAGCCCGGCTCCCCGGCTGGAGGAGGGCTGGCGGCAGAGTGCAGTTCCACACTCACAGCGACATTTGTACAGCCTGCCTTTCCCTCTGCTGGACACCTGTCACTGCCGCGGGATGCAGGAACGCTCAGCACCCCCAGGTGTCCCCAGGAACACTGAACACCCCCAGGTGCTCCCAGAAAGGATGAGCACCCCCCGGTGTCCCAGGCTGTCCCCAGCTGTCCCCAGTGTCCCCAGGGAAGGATGAGCACCCCCGCTGTCCCCAGCTGTCCCCAGCTGTCCCCAGTGTCCCCAGGGAAGGATGAACACCCCCGCTGTCCCCAGTGTCCCCCGCTGTCCCCAGGGAAGGATGAACACCCCCGCTGTCCCCAGTGTCCCCGCTGTCCCCAGTGNCCCCCACTGTCCCCGCTGTCCCCAGTGTCCCCGCTGTGGCTCAGGCAGCGCACACCCGGCACGGCTGCCGCCCGCTCTGGTCGCACGCCGGGCAGCGCAGGGCCCGGTAGGATTCCCGGAATCTGTTGGCCAGCATGGAGAACTTGCTTCCATGGCACAGCGAGCAGGGAGCACAGCCTGAGCCTCGGCACTGGGAACAGCCGTGTGCGGCACTGCCCTCCTGCAACACACAGCAGAGAAAACCTGCCAGTGGGCGTGAGAGAGCACAGCCAGGAACATTCCAGAAAGAGGGAAACTCTGCCAGCACGGCTGCTCCTGACACACCACCGTGCCTGTGACAATCAGATCTCCACAGCAAGGACTTCCACCGAAAGGCTCCCACGTGCCTGGGGACAATGCGTGGCTACTGCTGGAAAATAAGAAGTTCGTGTGACTGGGAATAAAACACACAACAGTCCAAACTCCTTCTCCTCTGCACAGCCCCACCCATCCTCCTGTCATTTCTTATCACACCATTCCCACTCTGCAGCCTCAGCTTTGAGCCACACTTCATTTCTCCAGGGACTGCCCATCACCCTCTCTCCCCAAATCCCTGATCACCACCCTGCACACCTTTGGAGCTAATTCCTGATCACCTTTGGAGCTAATTCCTGATCACCACCATGCACACCTTTGAGCTGTCCTTTGTGCCTGCCTCTCTCAAATCCCACCTCAAAATTCCTGGGAGCAGAAGGACTGAGGTGACCCGTGCTCAGGACAGACCAGACTCAGCTCCACGAAACTGTATCAGCTCCACATGACAACATCAGGGTTTGTGGGATCAAGTCATGGTCAGACTAATTGGGATTCTGACCAACAAAGACTCCCCCGTGAGAAAGCACATGTAAGGCACAACCTTATTTCAGCTGATACTAAAATTTTAGCCCAGAGCAGTCTCAGCCACAGAGCAGCTGTGTTTAGCCTTGTCAGGCTGGAGGAACTCTGGCCTGCTCTTATCCCACTGGGAGGGGTGACAAGGGATGGAGCCCAGCCAAGCCCTGGAAATGCCAGCCATGTCCAGGGGAAGAGATCAGTGGGAGACAGGAGCAGCTGGAAGCAGCACTGCTGTCCCCAGAGCACGACTCAGCGCAGTGCTGGTCCTTGTCTCCTGAGGGAAACGAGGAACAGAGCGCTGCTTTTTACCCAAACTCACTTGGGACCCAGGTACAGAGATGGATGGGGCTTGGGTGGTCTGTCCAGGGCTGAGGGGAGAAAGCTCTCTCCATTTTCTCTTACCTGCATGTGCTGGTTGCAAGTGATTTTATTCTCCACATCTTCTTCGTGCCCACCACTGAAGCATTCTCTCTTGTCCCGGTACATGAACATCCAGTCGTTCATTCCCTCGGTCTGGATCATTCTCCTCATCAGCTCCTTCTGGTCCATCGGGGCACGGATGATTTTCAGGTTATTGGTGTAGATGATGATCTTGCCAAAATCTACCACTGGGGAAGTCTGAGGAAGGAAGTTAGCAGTGTGTCACCAGTATAAATTCACTCTGCAAACACTGATGGTCCCTGTGCTTCCAGAAGAGCCTCCCCTCCACCAGCCAGCTCCCAGAGCATCCAGAAAACCAGTGGATGTACAGCCCTGATGGGTAAATTTGTATTTTTTTTTTCTATTAATTGTAAAGCTAAGCTTGGTGAAACATTTCCCTGAGAGCAGCACTTTGCTGACCTGGTCCCTCCTCCCTGGTGTATGAAGTTACTGGGTCCTATTGTTTTACACACTCCTCATATTTCACTCCAGGTATCTGTGTCAAGAAGCCATGCAAAAGGAGATGTTTCCCTAAAAAAATGCCCTGAGTCACATCAGCTGAGGTGCCATGAGGTGTTTGGTGCTGTGCTGGCACTGGGGGGCACACGCAGGTGAGCCCAGGTCCTGCCCACCTGCAGTGTGTCACAGACACGGGGTCTGCAGGCTCCAGTGCATGCTGCTGCAGCACAGGCTGGGGCTGGGCACTGTGCTGACTCCAGTCCCTGTGCCTGGGGAGGCTGGGGAGGGAGAGCAGCCTTACCCAGGAATGCAAAACAAATTAAGGGGCTGGATAAGATCACAGCAGTGCCCTGGCTTTGGGCAGGAGAGGTTCCTCGTGGTCTGATGTTCTCAGGCAAACTGCATGTCCATTGTGCCAGCAGGTCAAATATCAGCCAAGCTGGGCTTCCCACACACAGCTCTGATGAGCACCAGGAATTTACAGACTTTCAGTGTGCTCAAATCAAGGCCATAAAAAGTATTTACACATATTGTGCATGTACTGCCTCCCTATTAGGGCTAAAGAAACACTTCTCTATCAGTGGCATTAATTATATGTTAAGAAAACAGCCAGTGAAACTAAGCTGGGATTGTCAAAGCAGGCAAAGAGGAATTCTGGCTGCCAGAGGCTGCAGACACCTGGTGCCCTGATGGCAGCACTGGCTTCCTGCCAGCTGAAATCACACAACTTTAATATTTTAAATATATCTCATTAACTTAACATCCTCCTTACATTTGACTGCTCTGGATGCAGTAGGATTCCCATGTACAGATACCAGTATGTATGGAAATGTTGTTACTCTACCCAACAGACAGAGGTGGATCAGCACTGGGAGAACCTGGAGCACAGCTGGAGCACAGCTGGCAGATGCTGTTCCCTGCTGCCTGCACTGCTGCAGACCCTGAGGATCCTGCCTCGTGTGGCATATCCAGCATACAGAATTCCTGGGGTAATGGCTGGAGACTCACAACCACCCTCTTCAAGTCCTGGCCTGACAAAACAGTTTTATGTGGATGACGCTGCAGCGAGACCTCTGTGCCCACACTGCTGCCCCAGCAGGATTTAGCCCAAAGCCGGTCCCCAGACAGGGCACGCCGTGGCCAGCACTCACCCTGCAGTGGCTGTCTCCGGGCTGGCAGTCGCTGGCCAGGGGCACGGTCCCCATGAGCCCGTGGCTCTGATCCTCTCGGAGGATGCTGATCCTCTGGGCAGTCAGGGCTGTGGGCCAGTAGAATCTGCTCTGTGGCCCCTCCCTGGGCTCAGGGAGCTCTTCTGGCTCGAAGCTGTGGCGCAGGAATCGCCTGGAGTTCTCCTTGGCCGGGGGCTGCAGCTCCTGCCCATCCTCGTAGACCTGCTTGAGCAGCCGCCCGCTGCAGGCGGAGGAGATCCGGAACCTCACCTTGCGGGGCCGGCCCTCCTGCCGCTGGCTCGGCTTCTGCCGGGGCTGCTCCATCGCCGGGGCTGCCAGCTGCAGGGCTGCGCAGCGGCTGCGAGACCAACACTCGCAGCTTCCCCCTCCACACCGTGTGCCGTTCGAGGTTTCTAGCAGTTCCTCTCATCTTACAGCAAAACTGATACCACTGGATTAAATATTGATAGAGATTCACAAAGAGAAAATATCACTGGTAGGGAAGTCAAAAGCAGGTTGGTGAGTGGGGGCCAGGCTGGGCACCACAGGGAGAGTTAGCCTGGAAGGAGAGGATTACGCAGGAAACTCTACCCTTGCTTCTGAAACCATGGAAATGTTTCTGCCACGTGCTGTGATAAGAACCACCCCAAAGACATCATCCCAGGAGCTTCTCATAATTTTCTGACAAGGTAAAAAGTTTAAAAGACAAATTCAGGGAAAAAGCAACCCAGCCTCACAAACTGCAAATGTGAATAATTCCTCTCCCATTCTCACACTGAAACCCTGAGAGCACAAAGCTCAGTTTCATTTTAATCTAATGTGTTCCTCTACAGGTTGTGAGATCTAATTAAGATATTCTGTTGTTAGTGCTCAATTCCTATTTGTAATTCTTGATGCCTTTTAGGGCCTTTTGGACCATTCTGGGTTTGGATTTCATTTTTAGGAGATAGTCATCACCTCATGCAGCCCCAGCTGAGGGACTTCATTTCCCCAGCACTCCCAAAGCCCCATCCCAGCACAGCCCATCCTCAGAGATCCCACCCATCACCCCAAAGCTGGCACCTCACTGCCCTTGTCTCTGGCACAGAGGGTCTGGCTCCTGTGCCCATCCCCAGCTGGGCATCTCGAGCTCCTCTGACCTTTTGAGGGGTAAAATAAAGAATATGTGTGGTACAAAACACACCTACAGGTAACTGCTGTCAGGGCTTTAAACATCTCCCAACACCTCTTTGAATCACACCCAACAGGAGTTAAAAATCACTTTTTTTTTTTTGAGTTTCAAGATTTTAGTAGATATCCACATTGCACATCAAGTGGGACTCTGCCTTGGCAGGATGTAGGCAGAGAGCTTCATTTAACTTCTTTCAGTTCAGACCCAGCATTGCTAAAGCTTAATGCTCTCAATAGGTTAATTCATTGTGTCTTTTCGAAATTTGTTAATGAAATCTGAGGATGACAGTTTAGAAGCTGCCTGCTCATAACTCCGCTGCACAGCCCTTCCACCAGCCAAGCAGTTTCTGTCATGACAGACACTGCTCTGAGGGTCCCTTGGGCTGCTGGAAGCCCCATCATAAGGACATGTGAAAATTGTTTATTGTGCCAAGAGAGCAAGCCTGGACAGGCCTGGGCACTCACACAGCCCTGGAGCCGCCCTTGGCATCCCCAGCAGGGCAGGGCTGGTGCCAGGCTCCATCCCATCCCACACAGGAGGATCTCACTCCACGTGGAAACTCTGATGTGCATGAAGCACACTGGGAATTGCTGCACTCACCTGGGGAGCCTGACCCACCCTTCCTTCCCCTGTGAACCCCACTGAATGAGGGCTCAGAACTGCTGCTTTGCAAAGGGTCCCCCATAATCCAGCACAGATCACAGTGTGAGACACCTCACATCATCCAGCACAGATCACAGTGTGAGACACCTCACACCATCCAGCAGAAATCAGTGTGAGACACCTCACATCATCCAGCACAGATCAGTGTGAGACACCTCACATCATCCAGCACAGATCAATGTGAGACACCTCAACTGGAGCTCATTTTCTTTTGGTCAAGGGAACAATCAGCCAGGAAAGGAAGCTCAAGGCAGCAATGAGAGAGCAGAGTGTGAGCAGCACTGTGAGCCCAGCAAAGCAGTGGTGGCTGTGCAGTCACTCACAGGGGCTGGCACAGCTCACACCCACAGCCCATCCTCTGCAGGACCCAGCCTGGCATGGCCAGCCCCTGTGTCACCCCAAGGCCAGGACACAGAGGCAGCTGCTCATCCCACAGCCTGCACGAGCCTTGCTGAAAATACAGCAAAAATAACTTTGCATTAACAGTGAAATCGTTTAGCTGCACGACCTAGATCATCACAGCGCTATATTTGACTTCACTCTGTTGTGACATCTGTATTTCAGGCGTGGGGTCTCTCCTGCCCAGCACAGCACAGGAAGATGGAGGAGCTGCAGGCTCTGCAGAACAGAGCCAGCCCTTGCACCAGGGCTGCACTGGGGCTGCATTGGAGCTGCTGCAGCAAAGCTGGGCTGAGAGAAGAGCCGCAGTGACTTTGGGGGCGCTCCCACCTGCAAGCTTTGCTGGACAATGCTTGGTTGTGCTGTGCTTCCTTGGAGCAAGCACTGCTGCCCTCGTTCCCCTGCACAGCAGCAGGGTGAGCACGGGGCTCTCAGCTGCAGGAGTGCCCTGCTCTCATCACACAGCATCGAGAGCGAGGGGCCAGGACACCAGGGGTGCTTGCCAGCAGCCATGAGACAAAGAGCACGGCCTGGGAGGGCATTCCCAGGCAGCCAGCACTCACTCTGGCCCGGCAGCCTGCACCTGGATTTCATCGTTCCTTGTGCCAGGAGACACTGGCATCTGCAGCCAGAAGTGAACCCCAAAAAATACAAGTGTTCTTCTCACTGCTGCTCGGGGGTTTCCTGTTCAGCAGCACTGAGACATTCTCAGCTAAAGCCAGCATGGCTGGGTACAGATTTAGCTCAGGGCTGGATTCTCTGATGCAAATATCTGATATCTCCTGGGAGTCCTGAGCACCTAATTAGGTCTGAACCAAGGTGTGATGTCATTCTGCATCATCTGCCTTCATGAAGGGGCTGACAGCCTTTCCTTTTGTGCTCAGCCTCCTGTTTTCACAGAAATGCCAAAGTCACGGGTTATTTAAAACTCTGCACGCTTTAACACTGCACTGAGCTGGATCCATGAGTCACGAGGGTGCACAGGGCTGCATGCACACACCTTCACACACTCCATCTTCCAGGAATCCAAGCTGTGGTCTCCCTGTGCCACACGAGGCAGGGCCCTGCACATTCCTGGGGGCTGAGGTCAGCAGGGCTGGAGGATGTCCAGCACCTCCGGGAGGAAAGCCAGCTTACCCTGCACTAGGCAAGCACAAAAATCCTGGAGCCACAAAGGAAAAACCAGGAAAAAGAGCTTCAAAGAGGGAAATTCCCCGGTGCTGAGTTTTATCTATGGATACAACTCTGCGTGGGCTTCTGAAAGCAGCAGCACAGCCTGGACCAGAGCCCAGGAGAACCCCGAGTGCAGTGGGCAAGGAACAGTCTGGGGAGCTGGCCACCCAGCCCCCAGGAGCACACAGGGCAGGGAAACGCCAGTTTGCTGGATGAACCCACCTGGCACTGGAGTGAGGAGCAGTGCTGTGCCCCACGGCTGGGCTGCAGCTGCCAGAGCCTGCAGGCACAGAAACGGCTCTGCCAGCACTGGGGACTCCCCCACAGGGGCCCAAGCCCCCCACATGTGCCTGGTGGGCTCCCAGTGCGTTCACGTTGTGTTCCCAGTGTGCTCCCCAGCAGCCTGTCCCCCTGCCCAGCGGCCTCTCCCGCTCCCACAGGAGCCTCTCCCGCTCCCACAGGAGCCCTGCTCTGCAGGCAGGAGCTGTGGGAGAGCCCAGCTCGCCCTGAGCCCCCAGGTCACAGCACACCCAGAGCCAGCAGCAGCGAGGAGCTGAACCAGAGTCCCCTCACCCCATTCAGCAGTGCCCTGGGCAATGCTCACCCCTCTGTGCTGCCCCTCCTGGAGCTGGGGGCTCCTGAGCAGCAGGATTTATTACCTGGCTCCTCACTGCTGCCCACAAGCACCTGGGAGCACTGAGGGTGATGCAGTGTGTTTAGCCATGTGTTTAATTAGGTAACTGTAGCCTGGTGTTTTCTGCTGTCAAACCTACACAGAGTCCAGCTTCTGAAGGCCTGTGCTCGGGTCCACACCGCTTGGAAACCCTGATTTCTTGTCTTGGAGAACGAAAACTGCATCCCTGCAGGTTCAGCACCCACCAGGCACGTCCCAGCTAGGCAGGGGACTGTGCTGGGGGTTGTGTGGTTCTGCTCTGCAGGGAGAAAGGATGAATGTGCCAGAAAGCCCCGAGCTGCAGAGTGGGGGGCACTGGGCACTGCTGGGGGCCAGGGGCTGGCAGGCAGCTCCAGCTCCAGTGGAGCAGCAGGGACCCTGCTATAGGTGTACACGACAGGGTATATAATACGCTGGTACATATATATGTATATATATATATATACAGAGGTGTCAGAGCTGGGTTTGTGTCTGCCCCACAGTCTCACAGGCCTGGTGGCAGCTTTAGCCACCCCCATCCCATTCCTGCCAGGTGCAGGGACCAGGAGGAGGAGGAGGAGGAGCAGAAGGAGGTGGCCTGGGTGACCTCTGCAGTCACAGGAAGGACACATCCATCCTCTCACTGCTGCTCAGCCTGCTTCCACCGCCAACTACTCCTAATGACACTTCAACAAACACACAACAATCTGTCTTCACGAAAATCGGTGAATAAATTTAATTTAAAAATACTTTCCTATTTCTGGACAGGCACCACTCTGCTCCAGCTACTTCAGAATCAGCTGAGGCCTCCACAGTACCCAACAGCCAGACTGCACACGGGTGCAATGGCAAAACACAGCATGCAACCCTCTGTGAGCTTCATAAACAGCTCCCCTGAGCCCTCCTCTGTGTGCAGTGTGGATGGGGTCCCAGTGTCTGGCTGCTGTCCCCCAGCTGATGTGCATGTACCTCACGAAGGGGAGAAAAGGGAAGGAAAGCCTGGAACACTCAGCTCCCCAAGGGTTTGTCCCTCGGCGCCCCTCGGGGCTGTGGGGTGGCCACGGGGAGCAGGGAGTGGTGGCCACTGGCTGTGCCCAGCACAGGACACCAGGCATTGGCTGGAGAGGTGGAAAATTGTGGAGAGGCTCCTTCTGTGCTGGCTGCAGGTCCCACACTCTGCACACCCCTGCAGAGTCACGCTGGCCTAATTATGTCTGCAGGCAAACCCAATTTATTTACTCACTGTGCCGGGTCCTGCTGCCAGCACCGCCCTGCACTCAGAGCCCACGGCCAGTGGCCACTGCCCAGGAGCAGCCATCCCAGGCAGGAGGAGCCCTCCCATGCCAGCCCTGGGCTCTGGGGACTGGGGCAGGTCCTGCCACCGGCCCCTTGCAGCAGCAGCACTGGGTGTTTGTGGGTGGGTGGGAGGATGAGCTGCCAGCTCAGATCTATAATCTGTAAGAGGCACCCCCTCTCCTGCCCTCCAGCAGCTAAAAACAGCCTCAGAGGTCCCTCTTCCCCCGGCAAGGAGGCATGTGGCATCCACTCGCCTGCTGCAGAGTGCCTGAGGCTTTTTATACCCCTGGAGGTGCTGCCGTGCTGTGCTGCGCCCTCTCATGGCACACACAGCCCTGGCTGCAGTGGCCACTGAACCCCAGCCAGTGGCCACTGAACCCCAGCCCAGTGCCCCTGTGGCTCCTGCAGGGTGGTGGGGACAAAGCTCGTTTGCACTGTGCTTTGGGATCCATTGGAGCTGTTTTCTGAGTCGATGTTGGAGTTGGGGGAAGCCAAAAGAGGCACCCCCGAGTGTGCAACCCCTTGGTGTGGGAGCAAAGGTGGGCACATTGCTCTCAATGTTGTCTCCAAATTTCCAGCTCCATTATAAACCTCTTTGAGTAACCCAGCCTTGCAACACACATTTCAGTGGTTCCATCCCTTCATCAGCAGACATCCATGCCCTGGGAAGTGCCCAGGCAGAGCCCTGTGCAGCAGCACTGCCTGCAGCCCCAGAGCAGTGTCCTGCACACCAGGCACCCTCTGCAACCTGCCTGAGATAATGGCACAGACAGCACACACTGCTGCAATGGGAGGGAGGGCTGAGCAGCTTTCTAGCTCTGCCTTTATTTTTTAACCCCAGTTACCAGTTGTGTTGGAGGAGAGAGGCAGTGGCAGATAAAGAAGTTCAGAGGAATGGTCTGAGTGTGAAGTGGAAAAGCAGGCAAGCCTCACATCCTGATCCCAAACTGGACATTGGTGTGCTGGGTGGGCTGGTGCCCTGCTTTCCTCCATGTAAACTGGGGGCTGGGGGGTGCTTAGTCTGAGGGCATTCCAGAGATGCTTTTGGGAAGTGCTTTGAAGATTTAACACGTTATATTTATGTGTTAGCACAGACAGAGTTTGCGTTCCTGCAGAAGCAGAGAATGCAGCCCGGACCAGAGCCCTGCTTGGCTGTTCTGGCAGCTCAGCAGCTGCTGGCTGGAAAAGCCCTGGCCCTGCCTGGGCAATCCTGTGCCCCAGGCATGCAGGAAGGGCCAGAGCCACTGCCAGGCTCCAGGGAGCTTGCCCAGAGCACATCCCTGGTGGCATTCCCAGGGGATGGAGAGCACAGGGGGCTTCCTGGGACCACCCGTGTCACTGGGGCCCCTCAGGGAGCCCCAGCCCCGATCCCCTGGGCCCCCCTGAGTGTGCTCAGAGCTGCTGGATTCCCCAGCCCCGCCCTTCCTGAGGTGCTCCAGCTGTGGCCAGTGGTTTCCCTTGGGAATTCAGTGGGAGCTGTGCTTTACTGTGTTTCAATAAAGTTTATTAAGAACTGCTGGTGCTGATTGCACATCACTCACTGAGCAGTGTGCACAGCCCAGCACACATCACCACGACAGGCTACAGAGCAGCACCAAAGCAAAAGGAAACTTGAGATGAAACAGAGTGAGGTCATTAGTTCCTGGCATTATCCTGAAGATGTTTGTCAACATTTTAGTTTAGCCAAATGGCCGCTACATTACAGAAATACTTTGTTTTGACATAATTATGATGTGGGGGGGAGAACTTTTGAAAAAACACATTAACCCTTTCCAGACTGTACTTCTGAAGAATCCTGAGAGTAGGGCAGGGACAGCTGCAGCCTGATGGCGTTATCTGAGACATCTTTGGATTTACAGTCTTGTCCTCTGGTATTTGTAGTACTCTTACATTGAAAACACAGGGCTGAAACACGGCAAGGTTTGTCAGGAAAATGGTCCTGGGCCTTAACTGCCCCCCTGCTCTCCTTAGGCAATCCACCAGTACGAGCAACAGGCAGAGCCGAGATAGGAATGCAGCTGATAAAGGGAATGGAGTTACCGGGAGATGCTCCCTGGCCTCGCTGGCAGGCAGGGGCCCCTCAGACCCCTCTGGCTGCTGCTGGGCTCGGGTCTATCTGGGCTCGGGTTTCCCTGGGCTCATGTCTGGCTGGGCTCGGGTTTCCCTGGGCTGGGCTCGCACTCGGACCCTGCCCGCAGTGCTGGCCATGCTCAGCACCCAGCTGTGGCCCCCTCGCCCCAGCACCAGCCCATTGCCGAGCAGCCTGGAGCTGGGAACGCTGGAGCTCAGGTGGCAGCAGAAGCTGCTGACCCTGTCCCAGCCCTGTCCCGGCCCTGCTGACCCTGTCCCGATCCTGCTGACCCTGTCCCAGCCCTGTCCCGGCCCCGGTCCCACCGGGCAGGTGCTCTCCAGGTGAGCATCCCCAGGAACGCCCGTCCGGAGCAGCAGGCGCAGGCAGCCGGGTCTGGCCCGGGTCTGGCACACGCTGGTCCTGCAGCTGGCCCGTGCCAGCCCCTGGTCCAGGGCTGCTCTGAGCCCCGGGGCCATCGCGGCTGAGCTGCAGGCCCGGGCTTGAGCCGCAGACCCGAGCCGGAGCCGAACAGGTTGGGCGGCTCCGGGCTGGGGGAGGAATAATCGCTCGGGGCTGATTCAGCGAGCTGAGGCAGCCAGACCGGGCGAGGATGGCACTGCGGAGCCAGCCCCGGCACTGCCAGGTAGCCCCGGCGAGCGGCGGCGAGTGAAGGACTTTCCCTGGAGCTGCTGTGGAATCGCGCAGGGAGCGAGCCAGGCTGGCACTGCCTGCGACCGGGGGCGTGCAGGTGTGCGGGGTGTGCAGGTGTGTAGGTGTGCGGGGTGTGCAGGTGTGCGAGGTGTGCAGGTGTGCGGGGTGTGCAGGGTGTGCAGGGTGTGCAGGGTGTGCAGGGTGTGCGGGGTGTGCAGGTGTG
>VWZS01009708.1:166079-247263 GCA_013397075.1 Rhabdornis inornatus
AGCCCAGCCCCAGCCCCAGTCCCGGCTCCAGCCCAGCCCAGGCCAGCCCAGCCCGGCCCCGGCCCCTGGCTCCGGCTGAGTCAGGAGTGACTCATTCCAAGCCGGGCTGCAGCGCAGGGAGCGCGTTCGCAGATTGGCGAGCGCAGCTCTGGATGTAGGAGGCTGCGTTACCCGCTCCGGCAGCAGCCCTGCTCCGGCTCCCTCCTCCTCCTCGCCCTCCGAGCCCGATCGAGCCCAGCTCTGCTTCCCAGCCCTGCTCCGGCTCCCTCCTCCTCCTCGCCCTCCGAGCAGGATGGAGCCCAGCTCTGCTTCCCAGCTCTGATTCCCGGCCGGCTCCGGTGGGTGTGGGGTGCGGATGGCCCCGGCCCCGCTCCTGAAGGGGCTCTGCGCTGAACATGGATGACTTGGCTCTCCTTGACCTGTTGGAGTGTCCCGTGTGCTTCGAGAAGCTCGACGCCACAGCAAAGGTGCTGCCGTGCCAGCACACGTTCTGCAAGCCCTGCCTGCAGAGGATCCTGAAATCGCAGAAGGAGCTGCGGTGCCCCGAGTGCAGGACCCTGGTCCTGGGCAGCATCGAGCAGCTGCCCTCCAACCTGCTCCTCATTCGCCTCCTGGATGGAGTCAGGTGTGGCCAGAAGGTCTCCAGGTTCGGCTCGATGCAGAGGTCGGGGGTCCTGTCCTCCCCCGCCTCCATCAGGAGGGTCCCCAGGGGGCTGCAGCTGCACCAGCACCGCCTGGCCACCAACCCCAGGATCCACACGGAAGGGGTAAGGAGCTTCTCAGTTCTTCTGCCCATGAGCACAGGAAGGTTCCTGCTGTGTGCCCAGAGCCAGGAACCTTCTCTGCAGAGTGAAGTGAGGCTGAGTGTTTTGTTTGTAAATTTGGCTGCTGTTTCCATGTGGTATTTGACTATTTCAAGTTCACAACTGCAGAAATTGACTCCCAGGCTGAGACAAAGCCAGCCTGCCCTTCTCCTTACAAAAACTTCCCGGCACCTCTTTTCTCCCAGAGTTTTCAGATGCTTCCCGGCTTTTGGGGGCATTTCAGGTGCTTGGACTTTCGGGCAATACATTGCTTTTGACTGATAGCAATTAAGTCGGTAATTGCAGAGCTGTAAGTGTTAGTGGTGGAGAAGGTATTTCTGTAGCTGGAAAAGAAGGGGGGTGCCCAAAGACGCTGCTGCTGCTCCTTCCAAAGTTCTTGGAGGTTCACTAGTTAAAAATATTAAATTTGACTTACTTTCAACTGTACCTGGGGATGAATTACTAGGCTAATTTTAAAGTTCTAAGTTCTTTCCATCATTTCCTGTAAAAAAAAAAGCTTTTCTTGAATAATGAGGACATGATATTAGACCTGTTAAAAGATCTTGGCTCAGATGTAATTTAGGGTAGCTAAAGCTTGTGGCTTCCCCTTTCCCACATTATATTCCTGGATTTCCATTCCTCTCACCTGAACTGTTGTGTACGGTGTCTCTAAAACCTTTCAGTAGCACTCAGAGGCTTGGCTGGAAGGGCTGCTGGATCCCAGAGCCTGCTCAGAGCACGGAGCTGTGCCCTGGCCAGAGCCAGGCAGGCGCTGTGCCCTGTGTGCTGTGGGTATGAGCTGGCACGGGTGTCCAGGAATCTCTGCGGTGTGGGTGCGGGATGTGCACGGATCACACACCAAAACCACCGTGCCAAAACCAGGGAGCTGCTCTCCCTGAGCCCCAGGCACCGTGTCCCTGTCCTGGGAGCACTGCCTGTCCCAGCACAGCCAGGGACAGGGCTGGGGACAGGGCTGGGTGACACTGCCCAGCCCAGAGCACCCTCCCGGCTGCAGCACCACGAGGAGCACGGGGCCAGGGGCACATGGAGCAGGTCCTTGGGCTGCCAGGGGCTCCCTCCTCTGCTCTGAGCAGGGACAGACCCTTGCTGGGAGCCAGCAGCTCCCCAGGGCAGCTGCAGCAGCTGCTGGGGCCAAACCACCCGACAGTGACAGGTTTCAGTCACCGCCATCCCGGGCAGCATTCCAGATGACAAGAACGTTGCAGTTTTTCCAACTGGACTCTCCTGGCCCTGGATAAAAGAGCACAAATATATTTGTCTGGTTTTCTTCTCTCTCACTCATTTCACATTTCTTTAACTGGTTCTCAGGACAGGTAGGAACTTGCTGCTGGTGTATAATGGCAACATCCTTCCATCTATAGCTCCCAAAAGCTTTTAAAGCCAACTTAAGACCGAACTGCTGGGAATCAGCAGAGCCGGTGAGCACTGGGGGAGCAGTGGCTGTGGCTGGCTCCCTGGCACGGGGACATCCCTCTGTGTCCTGTGCCTCTCTGGGAAGGGATGTAAAACACATTACACTGAAATACTCTTAGACTTCTTTAGTTACTTAATTATAAAACACTTTGGAATCCTCTGCTGCAAGGTGAGGAATGCAATGTTTTAATCATGTTTTGGTTTTAGTGGTTTTAAACACCTGCATTCAGGACCAGTCGTTACTTTGGGTACTCCAGTGGGATGTTAATGGATTTGGAGCCTCCCCTGAGCTGGCACTCGGTGACAGCAGCACGTCACCCAGCACAGCAGGGACACGTTTGAAAGTGCCTGTGCAGTGCAGAGATGAGCCAGTGATGAGGATGACTTGTCACCACCCTACCCCATGCATCCTCGAGTTCCAGGGAATTCCACCCAGGGGAATCTGGGTGAGCAGAGACTTCCAGATGTTTGTGAAGCTCAGAGCAGATTCTTTGTGCCAGGAATCACAGTGAGTGCTGCTCACCTCAGCACAGCTGTCCCCTGGGTACTCAGAATTCAGTGTCCATGTGCTGCTGCAGCAGCAGGTCCCCAAAAGCAGACTGCCCCGATGTGCAAGGGCTGATGATTACCCCGGTACTACCCACCCCTGTGCTGTGAAGCAAACACAGCTCTGCAGCCAGAGCCACCACCCAGCCAGCACAGGGCCAGCACTTGGTTTTACCAAGGCTGCTCTATAAATAAACTTCCTGCACTCCCTGGAGCTGAGAACATCACAAGTTTGATCAAAGTTTCTCTCTCAGCAGAGATGTTTCCTTGCCAGCTCTTTGCTCTTCATGCTCATGAGCACCCATGAAGGCAAAAATTGAAATCAGTCCCTCGCCACCCAGCAAAGCCAAGAGCTGGTCTGGTTGTGAGCAGGAGGAGCAGGCAGGGCCCCACGGAGCTGCTGCAGGAGCACAAACAGCACTCGCTCTGCGGTCAGGAATTTCCCAGAGCCAGTTGTTAAAAAACAGGGAATTTTCTAATTGCAGCCCATCCCAAGCGATTTATTTGCTGGCATTTAAATCCCTTTTGAATCCACTTCCTACGAGCTAACATGGTGTGGGCACGTGCTGGGTTTGTGCACATGGGCCCAGCCTGGCTGTGCCAGGTCCTGCTGAGCCCCTGAGCCCCAGCTCTGAGCCCCAGCTCTGCCCCACGGCTGCTGCTGGCACCTCAGCCAGCCCTTCAGATCCTCAACATCAACGCAGACAGGACAAGGCTTTGGATTTTCAGAATCTCCACATAGTAAACTGTCTGGAATTTCAGAATAAAAGGGCTTGCTGGGAGGTGTATGCGTAAACAAGCCAGGCTGGAGCCTTTGAACTGTCAGGAGCCGCCCCTGGCATGTGCCAGGTGTGGTTCCAGCTTGTGCTGAGGCTCCTCCTCACCTGGCTGCAGCCCCAGCCTGGGCTGGTGAGCAAGCAGAGCGTGTGTGCTGAGGTGTGCACAAACCTCCCACAGCTCTGCAGGGATGGAGGCTGACCCAGCTGCAGCCTGCACACGGCAGAACTCCCTCCAGGCCACTGGGCAGCTGCTTGGGTGCTGAGCTGGGTCATGAACAAACACGGGACAGTGAGCCAGAGGAAAAAAGTTGGGAGTATGACAGCTTGCCTTGGGAAAACACGGACCACGCAGATTTAACTGTGACTTGGGCTATTTTCTCTTTGCATGAACTGAGTGCTCAACACCCCCTTCCAGCATTTCATGGGAGATAGACAGATAACACCTCTATTGGGATAAAAATACTCTGCACTCCAACGTCCCACCTTCACACGGACGTCTATAGATAGTGCCTGCGTCTTGGTATTTTCTTATTCTCCAGAATCATCTCCAACTCCTTTCTGCATTTGACAGACAGCACTTGCATTGCTGGAGCTTCTTGAACTCTCGTTCAAAGCAAACTCCATGTTTGCCCCTGGCAGAGGCAGGAGAGTTTCCTGGCCCCTCATTGAGCCAGCCCCCTTCCCCACGCCCCAAAAGCCCCAGCAGTTCTGTGCAGTCACAGCAGTGACCTCCCAGCACGTGTCCCTGTCCCCTGGGGCTGGCTCTGGGGATGTCACACACCCCTGGGTGCTGCCCCATCCCAGGCTGGGCTCTGCCTGAGGTGGTGCTGGCTCCTTTCCCACCACAGCATCCTGGCACCCACAGCTGCTGGGGTTTGTGGGGTGCCACAGAGCCCCTCAGCTGGACACAGAGATGTTTTGTTTGGCTGCACAATTCCGTGTGGCCTTAGGGCCTTTCTGGAGGGAGGATTTGTCCCAAGTGTCCTGCCCTGCCGTGTCCCACCAGGGCTCATCTCATTCTGTCAGAACCAGGAGCTCTCCCGCAGTGCTGCTGGCACACCTGCACTGCTGTGCTTTCTCCCTCCTCTGCAGTTTTAGCACTTTCATCTACTAGCAAGGGAGTGAGGCCAGCCCAGGCTGATGGACAGCACACACCCCAAAAGCTGTGTGAGCAGCAGAGCTGGCACAGGGCACTCCTGGGTGGTACCTCAGCAGTGGAAAGCCCAAAGACCTCCACGGCCCACAGCAGGAGCCAGTTTCCCTGGTTTTACAAAATTAGGTACCAAGCTGCAAACACATAAAAGTGTTTTAATTTGTTTCCAAGGCAATGAGTCAGGCTCAGATGGCGAGTCAGGAATAGCACAGCAGAGCTCTGTGAGCTCACCTGCACTGTGCCATGGTCAGCCAGGAGCCTCCAAGTCTGAGTCCCCCTCTCCTCATATCCCCCTGCTGCTGCTGGCCACTGTCCCTGGTCCATGGAGGTGGTCCCTTGCCTGAGTGTGTGGTTTTCCCTGCAGAGGGAAGGGTGGGCAGGAGGCACAGGAGCTCTGCAGAGTGCCAGGGCTGGGGGCAGCGGTGTCTGAGGGACAGGAGAGCTCTCCCTGCTGCCAGCACCTCGGCTTGCACGGTGTCCAGGCCTGGTGCCCGCTGGCAGAGGTGGCCACGCTGGCCAGGGCTGGCAGCAGTGGCTGAGGAGCCACATCAGCACTGCCTTCGCCAGAGCAGGGAGGGCTCAGCAGCAGCAGGAGGGAGCAGGATGCAGGTTTCCTCCCTGCACAACAAACAGCCTCTTTGAGAACGCTGGTGCTGAGGCAGAGCATCATGACTGGGCACGCCGAGGCCTGACACAGTTTGTGTTTGTGCAGCTCAAAGCCCTGACACACGAGTTAACCACGGCTGGGACTGCTGACAGCAGCACAGACTCATCTGATAGAGCAGCAGCGAGCCAAGAGCCTCAGAGGGAGGGTTTGGTGCAGGCACTGCAGCCTGAGCTCGCTGAGACCCCAGCACGCCCCTGCCACTCCTCTCCTTCCCTCCCAGACCTGGCCCTGCTCTCCCTGTGCCCCCACGGCTCTGCCAGCACCCAGGAGCAAACCCAGCCCAGCTCAGCCCAGCCCAGCCCAGCCCTGGGCATTCCTCCTGCTCACCTGGATGTCCCTGTGTGTCACATCTGGATGTCCCCACGTTTCACACCTGGATGTCCCTGTGTGTCACACCTGGATGTCCCCGCGTTTCACACCTGGATGTCCCCGTGTGCCACACCTGGATGTCCCCGTGTGTCACACAGGCAAAGTGAGTCCTGGTCCAGCCGTGTCCCCCTGGGAGCTGTGGGACATCCCCAGGCCAGGCATTCCTCTGGGGGCTCAGCATCTCTCGTGCTCTTTGTCACAGAAGCTGCTCAGTGTTTTCTGTCATCATTTCCCCCATTTTCCACGTCACCTCTGCATTCCAAAGCCAGGCCAGTTCAGAAGTGAAGCGACATGAGCCTGGAGGTGACACGAGCCTGGAGGTGGCACGAGCCTTGGTGCCCTGGTCCCAGGGCTGTGGGTGAGCAGGGCTGCTCCCAGCCCCTCTGCCATCGCCCCAGCAGCTGCAGCCGTGCAGATGCAGCAGCACAAAATCGGCTAAACCCTAAACCCACACAATTCACATCTCCAGCATCTTCCCGTGATGGCCAGCTGGCTCAGGAGCAGGTGGCCACCAGCATTAGCCGTGGCCAGTGCGGGTCTCCCATTTGGGCAGGCCCAGGAGGAGCGGGGCAGCTCCAGGGCTGACGTGAGCAGGAGGGGCTGGCTTTGCTCTCCCTGGTGCACACAGTCTACCAGTGCTGGGAAGACAGGAGCAATCCTCCTCAGGGAAGAAATAATGCAGAAACCACCCAACTGTCTGAATCCTTAGAACATAATTACGTGAAGAGATTGAAATGACAAGTTCACTTTTGAAGGTTTTGTTCTCTGTGACAAGGGTGAAGTTATCTCCTCTGCCAAAATGCAGAAAAACAGAATTGTAATGGCAATTAATTTACATTCAAATGGCTCTTTCCATGCAGCTGGGTCGTGCAGATCCCTGAGCCGAGCTGGCTGAGCACACGGGCAGGATGGGGCTCATTCGTGCCGTGGACACACGGGCAGCTGCGGCAGGGTGCTGGAGGAGGCTCTCAGTGGTCAGAAGGGATGGGGATGTTGTTGATCGTCTCTATAAAAAGGCAGCGTGTGCTCAGTGTAAGAGGAGCTCCTCGGGAGCAGGCCTGGGCTGTGCCCTCACACCTGCCCTGGAGCCCCTGCCTGCCTCGGGGTGAGACATCCACAGTGCCCGGTGCTGCCCTGCCTGCTGCAGCTCCTCGGGAAGACAAAAGACGCTTCTTGTGTCAATTCCCGGGCTCTGAGTAGGGTCTTTGATGAGTCCCCTGCTGCCAGTCTGAGGAGTTAGAGCCTCTCCTTCCAGATAATCACAGAGTGCATTTCTCTGCTAGGAAGAGACGCCCCAAATTGCTTCCTCACACACATATACATATTTTTAATCTTCTTTGTTTTGTGCGGAGGGAGACTCAGAGGCATTGGATGGCTGCCCGGCACAACCGATGCCAAATGCCAAAAATAGTGAAAAAAATAAAATCTTTTCTCCCTTATTGGCCTCAAATCCACTGAGAATGGGGACAAGGAGTTGGAGTGCATCTGCCATGACCATCCCTGCGGGCAAGGAGAGAAAAGCATCTCCCCCAGGGATGGTGCTGGTGCCAGGGGAGTTCAGCTCCACACCTGGCCTTACCTGCTGCCTTCTGTCCCAGGGCTGCTCTCTCCTGGCCAGGGCACCTGGGGCTGGGCTGCTCTGACAGCCTGAAGGAGCTCCTGGCTCTCCCTCAGGCACGATGGAAGAGAAAACTGAGGGGAAAAGCAGGAAAAGTGAGGCAGTGTGAAAAAAACTTACAGGCACCCCCAAAATGGGTTTCCTTGCTGTAGTTTCTCTCTCCCTGCTACTGGGCAGCAGTGCTGGTCACAAACTTTGAGCAGCCTTTGGTTGAGTTCTGCACGAAGCTGCTCCCAGCGTTTTCTCAGCAGGCTGCTCAGACAGTGAGTGCAGTTCTCGTGGTGCTGAACATTCCAGTGCCTCCCTGCTGGAACGACACTGGAGTGAAACGCTGCTGTGCACGGACCCAAACCAGCTGCACAAGTAACGGGAGAGCAGAACCCAGCAGGTCCTGCTGCCCCCTGCCAGGACCTGGCCCCAGGAGCCTCTTCCTCTGCCCTCAGCCACCCCCAGGCACTCCTTGCCTTTATCGCAGCTTAATTAGCACCCCAGTTTCTGCCTTTGCAATTAACCTACTTTAAATAAAGCAGAGCAGATCCCTCGCAGAGGATCTGGGGCAGGCGGGAGTGGCAGCCCAGACTGAGCCAGGCTCAGATCAGCCCAGAGCTGATGATGGTGGCCCTGGACCGACCCCCACCCCCGGGGCTCCGGCACCGGGACTGTCACAGCCGGCTCGGTTGCTCTTTCCTACAAACACGTTAAAAAACAGGGACTCTGTCTTTCTGAACTCTTCAGCTCGCAGCTTGATTTTGTGACAGTAAAAACCACATTTTCTGCTCCTGTGGGTAGGTAAAGGCTTAGTTTATGTCCTAAATAAAGTTGGGAAATCAACGGGATATTTTTGGCTCAGTAGCTGAGAAGCCAAACAAAAGTTCTTTTAAAAAAATTTAGAATATCAAAACCTATAGACTTTTGAAAAAGCTGACTTGTTTTGGGAGATTTGAAAGGGCAGAAAAGTGTGAGGAAAGGGTTAAAGAGGAGGGGAAGAGCTGGAGGTTGTGAGTGTGGTTAGAGGAAGAAAGAGCCCGTGCATCCAACCATCCCTGACTGCAGTGCAGGGATGTGTTCAGCCGGAGCTCACCCACAACCACACCTGTCCCACCTGGTTTTCGGGAGTTTCTCCCACTCTGCCCTGCTGCCTCATCCCTTTGCCTGCTGAGGAAAGAACATTCCAGACTCTCAGCACTCTGCTGCCTCCTCCGTGCTCCCAGTCAGCACCAGGCATGCGTTTCATGTCAGAGTTTCTCTTCTTTCTGATGCATTTCCATAACTCGTTCACACTGCCTCTAATGCTTGGCTGTGTCCTGCCGTTCCCTCTCGTCCCAGACCTTGCTGCTCCTCCTTCCCAAGCCCTTTGTGACAGTCCCGTTTGTTTTCTGGCTGCTCCCGAGGCAATCCAGGGTCTGTGCTGCTCATGCTGGCGGTGCCAGCGTGGTTCTGGGCAGAGCTGCTGCCCGTGCTCTCGGGCAGATGTGTGCCCACATCTGTCCTCACGGCAGGGCACTCGTGCCCAGGTGTCCCCATGGCCCTGGCGTGGACCCGAGCCCGGCTTTTCCATGGAGAGCAGCACTGGCCCAAGCCTCCCTTGCCCATCTCTCTTCTCCCAGCTGTCAGTGTCACTGAGCCAGGCACGTGTGTTTGCTGTGAGCACAAATTAACAGAGAGAATGACTTAATTAGGACTAAACATTAAACTAATTGCTTCCCATTTCAAAGGCTTTGAAGTAAAAGCAGCACATTAAATTTTTCTCTTTTTGGTTCCGTTTTCCTACCAGGCATCAGGGTTTGGGGATGCTGGAAGATGCCCCCTTTCCAAAAACTTGACAGTTTCCATGGGAAATTTGATCTTTCCCACACTCCTGGAAACTAACTTGGAGATTCTCACTTCTCTCTTCCTGACCTCTGAAAAGTGGCCGAGAGAGGGGGAGCTCTGCACGAGTCCTGCCTGAGCCCTGGCCACAGACACGGGTGGATGTGGGGAAATGCAGAGTGACAGGCAGGAAATCTGGAATGTGTCGCTGTGCAGATGCCTCCTGTGAGATGAGTGGGTGACTGCGGCTTGGAGAGGCTGCAGGGCTCAGTCCTCAGCACGGCACAGCTCCTGGCAGCCTCTGCAGACAGGAGAGGAGAATGCAGACCCACAGAGCCCGGGAGGAGCAGCTGAGCTTGTCCCTGGGCACTTCTGCCTAAAGCTGATCCAGGCTCTGAGCTGGGCACGATCCCAGCTCCAGCATGGAGCTCGTGCAGTGTGCCAGCAGCTCAGAGCCAGGAAGGGACTCAGCTTCGGGGTTATCCCTGAAGTGTGGGGCTGAGCTGTGCCTGGAGCCTCTCTGGGGAGGGCAGGAGCTCCAAGCTCTGCTGCAGGCAGGGCTTGGCTCAGCTGCTTCAGGGGAACCTGGTCATTCCATTCTGGTGACAGATCCCCACGTCCCTGTATCTCTTCTGGGCTTGGCATGTCTCCTCTGTGTCCTGTTACACTGCAACAATGATAACATTGAGGCACCTCTTCCCATAACCAGGAAAAGGCTGAAATAAACCCACAGTCACCTGTGTTAAAGCAGGGACAGAGCCACAGGAGCACAGAACCTGCACTCACCTTGCTCTGCTGTGTTCTCCTGGCAGGTGACAGCCACCAGGTCAGCTGGATGATGACTGTGACCTCCAGTCCTTCTGAAATAGAAATACCTGGGTCATTAAAATTGGTATTGTGTTGGAGGAGCCCTTATAGCAGGCAATGAGATCCCATGGGAAGACTAGTTTAAGGCCTTAACTCTTTCTTAATATTCTTAAACAAGTCCAGCCTGCTTTTCATCTTGATACAAACTTAGCATAAGTATTTGGGAGCTTGTCTTCATTAGCAAAACCCATCAAGGAAGGATGTGGGTAGTTAATCCTAATAAATGCATGCTTAAGCCTTAGACCTCTGTATGATTTCCCCATTAATTCCGAGCGCTTTTGGGGAACTGTGTGAGCGTTGGAGCAACTGCAGGGGCTGTTTCTTGTCTCTGCAGGTGCCCCGAGCCAGGGCCCTGTGCACGTACAGAGGGCACAGCCCCGGGGAGCTGCGCTTCAACAAGGGGGACACGATGGTGCTGCTGCGGCAGCTGGACGAGCAGCGCTACCTGGGCGAGCTGAGCGGCGGCAGCGGGGCCTGCCCGGCCAGCTCCGTGCAGGTCATCCAGCACCTGCCCCTGGCCCTGCCCCGGCCCCTCTGCAGCCTGCACCTGCGGGCCAGGGACAAGGGGGACGCCAAGGACATCCTGAGCTTCCAGAAGGTACCACGGGCACGGGGCTCTGCTGCCCCAGCTCCTCGGGGGCTGCTCACAGGTGGCTCAGGGTCCCAGGAGGGTCCCAGGAGGGTCCCCATGATGGTCCCATGAGGGTCCCATGAGGGTCCCATGAGGGTCCCCATGAGAGTCTCCATGCCCCTCAGACACTGCTGCCAGGAGTTATCTCTCCCCTCTGGTTGCCCCTGAGCACACAGGGTGACCAAGAGCATCCTCAGAGGGATGCAGGTAGCCCCCAGCCCCATCAGGTGGCCCCCAGCCCCATCAGGTGGCCCCCAGCCCCATCAGGTAGCCCCCAGTCCCATCAGGTAGCCCCCAGCCCCGGTAGGTAGCCCCCAGCCCCATCAGGTGGCCCCTGGCCAGTACCAGCCCAGCACAGCTCTCCCAGGGCTGCAGCTCCAGAGCCTTTCCAGCTCCCTGGCAGAACTCTGGTCTAGACATTAATTGTGTTGTGCAGCTTAGCTTGACATGCAGGGTGTAAATGGCACCAGCACCAGTTCCTAGAAATAAAATTAATATTTGTAATGCCCATAATTACAGCAAGCTCTGCTTTGTGGCTGTTTTATAGGAGGACACAAGCAAAACATCTTATTTGAAGCTCTAATACACATATATTTTTAATGTCTTTTCATTTAATGAAATCATTTCAGCTTCAGTCATGACTTATTCAAGTCTGGCATTAACAGACAGAAGTTAGTTAAGGGGCACATACAGCACCAAGGAATTAGAAATTAATTCTAGAGAAGGCAGAGGTAGGGCTGCTGTGGGAGACACGAGGCTCTCCCAGTTCTGACATGAAGTTTGTTCCCCATTTTATCATGTCTCCTGGGATTTGGATAGGCAGAAAAATGTTTCCAGTTTGCTCACACGCAGAAATGACAGGATGGCCATGGCACATGTGTCACACACTGTGTGTTTTAAACCTTATTTTGGAGAGGGAAAATGAGAAAAGCAGCCCTGCTGTAAAATGACAATGTCTGGGAGCCACCTGCCGCTGTCCTGCCGTGGTGTCCCTGTCCAGCCAGGCACTGAGCACATTCCCTCCCACGAGTGGCTGAGAATCTCCGGGTTTTGCAATTCATTAATGTCAGCAGTAAGTCATGATTAATTCCTCTGGCATCCATGGTGGTGAGAAACACTGTCACCACATGCCCTTTGCTCCTAACACCCTGCTCAGCAGTTTCCAAGAAGTTCTGTGTGAACACTGCCCTATGCAAACTCGGGGCCTGCCTCTCCCTCATTAACTCCGATCCTTAATGAGCCAGGGTTTTCAGTGGAAGCAGCACCAAGCTGTGAGTGTTCAAGCTGGCAGAGATGGAGCTGGGTGGGTCTGACCCTGCTGGGAGCGTCACCATCACTGAGGGCCCCTCTGAGCCCATGCCATTCTCAGCTGCAGGGCTTGGGTGTCCCCCTGCACCCACATGTGCCACAAGGGGAAAGGGTGATGGGTCTGAGCATCCCTTCTCGTTCAGAGTTGGAGTTATTAATTACAGAGTTATTAATTACAGCTCTCCTGGCCCCTCTGCCAGCCAAGGGATGTATCAGGGGGAGCACTCATCCTCAGCAACCCCTTGTCTTAGCAAGGGTTTTCAAACCAATTTTAATTTTGCTGCCAGCTTTGAATCGGGAATTTTACACCCAGAATTTGTCACTGACACCAGACGAGAGAAACGACAGAGCCCCAGGATTTTAAAGATAACCTGTAACTCACCTGAGCCCTGCCTGCAGCTCTGGGAAAAGGGAACAGAGCGGTCCAG
This sequence comes from Rhabdornis inornatus, assembly GCA_013397075.1. NCBI lineage: Eukaryota > Metazoa > Chordata > Aves > Passeriformes > Rhabdornithidae > Rhabdornis > Rhabdornis inornatus. Next base: position 178,492 of record VWZS01009708.1, read on the forward strand.
GGCTGTAACTTCTGACACCCCACCACATCTCCCGTTGTCTCCGCAGCAGAGCAGCCCTGCCCAGCAGCTCCTGCAGGCCACCAAAGGCCACTGGTCCCCCCAGCCCAAGGGCACATCCCTGGGAGCAGCCTCTCCCAAGGCCAAGGGCGCGGGCTCGCCGCCTTTCCCCAAGGTGCCCGAGCCCCGGAGGAAGAGCCTGCGGCAGTTCTCCATCACCAGCGCGCTCAACAGCCTGAACCGCATGGTGCACGCCCCCGGCGAGCGCCCGGCGCTGCACATCAGCCCCCCGGTGCTCATCAGCTCCAGCAACCCCAGCGTGCCCACGGCGAGCAGCGAGAGAGCCGAGCCGCCCTGCGGGACCCCGGCGCAGGTAAGGCACCGCCTGCGCCCCAAACCCGGCTCGTCCCGGGGCACGGACCCCTGAGCCGCTGGAAAACATCGGCCCGGCAGCACAGCCTCAGTGCTCCTTCCACCCCGAGGGACGGGCTGGGCGCAGGATCCCCACACACACCTGACACGGCAGGGAACGGGTTTACATTCATGGGACGTCTCTCACGGTGAAGGTTGTTCTGACCTTTTTTGGAGCAGTCACCCAGCTCCTGGCAGTCCCTGGCAGTCCCTGGCAGCCCCTGGCACTCCCTGGTAGCCCCTGGCAGTCCCTGGCAGCCCCTGGCAGTCCCTGGCAGCCCCTGGTAGCCCCTGGCAGCCCTGGCAGGCCCTGTCCAGGCAGTGACACCTGGCAGGTGCTNGGTGGCTCAGGGTCCCAGGAGGGTCCCATGAGGGTCCCCATGAGGGTCCCCATGAGGGTCCCATGAGGGTCCCATGAGGGTCCCCATGAGAGTCTCCATGCCCCTCAGACACTGCTGCCAGGAGTTATCTCTCCCCTCTGGTTGCCCCTGAGCACACAGGGTGACCAAGAGCATCCTCAGAGGGATGCAGGTAGCCCCCAGCCCCATCAGGTGGCCCCCAGCCCCATCAGGTGGCCCCCAGCCCCATCAGGTAGCCCCCAGTCCCATCAGGTAGCCCCCAGCCCCGGTAGGTAGCCCCCAGCCCCATCAGGTGGCCCCTGGCCAGTACCAGCCCAGCACAGCTCTCCCAGGGCTGCAGCTCCAGAGCCTTTCCAGCTCCCTGGCAGAACTCTGGTCTAGACATTAATTGTGTTGTGCAGCTTAGCTTGACATGCAGGGTGTAAATGGCACCAGCACCAGTTCCTAGAAATAAAATTAATATTTGTAATGCCCATAATTACAGCAAGCTCTGCTTTGTGGCTGTTTTATAGGAGGACACAAGCAAAACATCTTATTTGAAGCTCTAATACACATATATTTTTAATGTCTTTTCATTTAATGAAATCATTTCAGCTTCAGTCATGACTTATTCAAGTCTGGCATTAACAGACAGAAGTTAGTTAAGGGGCACATACAGCACCAAGGAATTAGAAATTAATTCTAGAGAAGGCAGAGGTAGGGCTGCTGTGGGAGACACGAGGCTCTCCCAGTTCTGACATGAAGTTTGTTCCCCATTTTATCATGTCTCCTGGGATTTGGATAGGCAGAAAAATGTTTCCAGTTTGCTCACACGCAGAAATGACAGGATGGCCATGGCACATGTGTCACACACTGTGTGTTTTAAACCTTATTTTGGAGAGGGAAAATGAGAAAAGCAGCCCTGCTGTAAAATGACAATGTCTGGGAGCCACCTGCCGCTGTCCTGCCGTGGTGTCCCTGTCCAGCCAGGCACTGAGCACATTCCCTCCCACGAGTGGCTGAGAATCTCCGGGTTTTGCAATTCATTAATGTCAGCAGTAAGTCATGATTAATTCCTCTGGCATCCATGGTGGTGAGAAACACTGTCACCACATGCCCTTTGCTCCTAACACCCTGCTCAGCAGTTTCCAAGAAGTTCTGTGTGAACACTGCCCTATGCAAACTCGGGGCCTGCCTCTCCCTCATTAACTCCGATCCTTAATGAGCCAGGGTTTTCAGTGGAAGCAGCACCAAGCTGTGAGTGTTCAAGCTGGCAGAGATGGAGCTGGGTGGGTCTGACCCTGCTGGGAGCGTCACCATCACTGAGGGCCCCTCTGAGCCCATGCCATTCTCAGCTGCAGGGCTTGGGTGTCCCCCTGCACCCACATGTGCCACAAGGGGAAAGGGTGATGGGTCTGAGCATCCCTTCTCGTTCAGAGTTGGAGTTATTAATTACAGAGTTATTAATTACAGCTCTCCTGGCCCCTCTGCCAGCCAAGGGATGTATCAGGGGGAGCACTCATCCTCAGCAACCCCTTGTCTTAGCAAGGGTTTTCAAACCAATTTTAATTTTGCTGCCAGCTTTGAATCGGGAATTTTACACCCAGAATTTGTCACTGACACCAGACGAGAGAAACGACAGAGCCCCAGGATTTTAAAGATAACCTGTAACTCACCTGAGCCCTGCCTGCAGCTCTGGGAAAAGGGAACAGAGCGGTCCAGGGCTGTAACTTCTGACACCCCACCACATCTCCCGTTGTCTCCGCAGCAGAGCAGCCCTGCCCAGCAGCTCCTGCAGGCCACCAAAGGCCACTGGTCCCCCCAGCCCAAGGGCACATCCCTGGGAGCAGCCTCTCCCAAGGCCAAGGGCGCGGGCTCGCCGCCTTTCCCCAAGGTGCCCGAGCCCCGGAGGAAGAGCCTGCGGCAGTTCTCCATCACCAGCGCGCTCAACAGCCTGAACCGCATGGTGCACGCCCCCGGCGAGCGCCCGGCGCTGCACATCAGCCCCCCGGTGCTCATCAGCTCCAGCAACCCCAGCGTGCCCACGGCGAGCAGCGAGAGAGCCGAGCCGCCCTGCGGGACCCCGGCGCAGGTAAGGCACCGCCTGCGCCCCAAACCCGGCTCGTCCCGGGGCACGGACCCCTGAGCCGCTGGAAAACATCGGCCCGGCAGCACAGCCTCAGTGCTCCTTCCACCCCGAGGGACGGGCTGGGCGCAGGATCCCCACACACACCTGACACGGCAGGGAACGGGTTTACATTCATGGGACATCTCTCACGGTGAAGGTTGTTCTGACCTTTTTTGGAGCAGTCACCCAGCTCCTGGCAGTCCCTGGCAGTCCCTGGCAGCCCCTGGCACTCCCTGGTAGCCCCTGGCAGTCCCTGGCAGCCCCTGGCAGTCCCTGGCAGCCCCTGGTAGCCCCTGGCAGCCCTGGCAGGCCCTGTCCAGGCAGTGACACCTGGCAGGTGCTTTGTACTGAGCCCCAGCCTGCAGAGAGGCAGGATGTGATGTCTGGGTTACGGAGGGGAAATGAAACCCTGCAGGAGCTCCATAATTCACCTGAAACTGCACCGTGTCCCACACCCCCAAAGGGATTTACCCAAAAGTGCCAACAGCAGGAACAAGAGAGGGAACGTGTTATGGTCTGGCCTTAGAAGGATTGGGAATTGCTCCCAGGGCTTTGCAGGGGAATCTGCCATTTCTGGGGCTGCACAGGATGCGGATTTCCTTTCTCATTCTGCGTTTGGGCTGCAGCGACTGAGCTGCAGTGCTGAGATTCCTTCACAAGCCCAGGTGGGCACTGCCAGGGAGCAGGGGCTGCACCCCAGGCACAGCAGCAGAGCTGGACAAGGCACGGCAGAGGGGCAGTGCCAGAGCCGTGCCAGAGCCGTGCCAGAGCCGTGCCAGAGCCGTGCCAGAGCCGTGCCAGAGCTGTGCCAGAGCTGTGCCAGGGCTGTGCCAGGGCCGTGCCAGAGCTGTGCCAGAGCCGTGCCAGGGACTGTGCCAGAGCTGTGCCAGAGCTGTGCCAGGGCCGTGCCAGAGCTGTGCCAGAGCTGTGTCAGGGCTGTGCCAGAGCGGTGCCAGGGCTGTGCCAGAGCTGTGCCAAAGCTGTGCCAAAGCTGTGCCAGAGCTGTGCCAGAGCTGTGCCAGAGCTGTGCCAGGGACTGTGCCAGGGCTGTGCCAGAGCTGTGCCAGGGCTGTGCCAGAGCCCCAAAGCTGTGCCAGAGCTGTGCCAGAGCTGTGCCAGAGCTGTGTCAGGGCTGTGCCAGGGCTGTGCCAGAGCTGTGCCAGGGCTGTGCCAGGGCTGTGCCAGGGCTGTGCCAGAGCTGTGCCAAAGCTGTGCCAGGGCCGTGCCAGAGCTGTGCCAGAGCTGTGCCAGGGGCTGTGCCAGAGCTGTGCCAAAGCTGTGCCAAAGCTGTGCCAGAGCTGTGCCAGGGCTGTGCCAGGGACTGTGCCAGGGCTGTGCCAGGGACTGTGCCAGGGCTGTGCCAGAGCCATGCCAGAGCCGTGCCAGGGCTGTGCCAGAGCCGTGCCAGAGCTGTGCCAGGGCTGTGCCAGAGCCGTGCCAAAGCTGTGCCAGAGCTGTGCCAGAGCTGTGCCAAAGCTGTGCCAGAGCTGTGCCAGAGCTGTGCCAGGGCTGTGCCAGGGCTGTGGGGCTCCAGCACAGCACCTGCCTGCCTGGCACTCAGCAGCTCGGGCTCCTCTCAGCCCATAAAAGGGAATAACCAGCGCTGCCCCAGCCTCCTCCTCCTCCTCCTCCTCCTGCTCCTGCTCCTGCTTCCCCTGGGGTGCCAAGCCGGGCTCAGCTGAGCCAGAACCAGTTTGCAGGGCTGTGCTGCCGTGTCTGTGCGTGTGCCTCTTGTGCAAGGCTGTGGGGTGAGGGCAGTGGGCACCCACGCCCTCCCTCTCCACCCCTGGAATCTCTCCCAGCCCCAGCCCAGCTGAGGAACCCCAGAGCTCCCCAGAACATCCCGTGCAGGAAATGCTGGGACCTTCCAGGACCCTGCCAGGGGCTCCTGGGCTTCCCTCCCCTCCAGGCACCACCAGGACCCTCAGCAGTGCCTGTGCCAGCAGTGCTGGGGTCGCACTGGAAACACCAGAAAGGGAGATGGAGTGAGACAGGGATTTGGGGAGAGGCAGGGAATTAAACCCTTTGTACTTATAAGGGCCTGCAAGGTGCTCGCAGGAGATCAGCAGAAGTGAGTGCTGAAATCATTTATACGTGACTCGAAAATATTTCTTTCAATCTTTTTTCCTCTCTGCATTGTTGTAAATGCAAAGGCAGCTTTGAGGATGCTCTAAATGGTGGCTGCTCCCAGGCACAGGGGAACACAGAGATGAAAACCATGGAGCTTTCCACCCAGAAAGGGACATTTCAACACAGTTCCATCAGGAAAACCAGCAAAAGGCTGTCATTTTGTTCCAATGCAGAAAAAAAAGAAACTCCAAATACCTAAAATTCAAGCATTTTGATTATGGTAATTAATAAAACAGAATTATAATTTCCAGTCAACTTTATGAGCACCTGGTCCAATCCTGCCTGGACTAGAAAGCGAGGAATGCAGAGAAGGTTGGAAGCTGACTCCAGGTCTGAGACAGAAGCTGGAATTGCTGGGCTGTTTAAATTAATTTAATTTACTGGCGAGCCCCAGAGTGGGTGAGTCACTTTTCTTTTCTCCTTGGTCTTTGCCAAGCCAGTGCTCCAGCACCGCACTACAGACATGACCACTAGAAATGAGATTGAAAATGAACATGAGATTAAAGCCCCAGCCTGCATCATTACAGATCCTGTGGTGGCTGCTGGAGAGCAGAGCTGTGCCACAGCCGAGCTGCCCTGAGCTTCCTGGGACACTGCCACCACCCTGGGAGCTCTGTGCCCCACAGAGCCCACACTGCTGCCAGCACAGCTCAGCGTGCAGCGGGGCACAGCCAGGGTGTGCACGGGAAGGAGCCTCTGCTGGCAGCTGCTTTGTGCTGCAGAGGGGACAGCTCAGCACAGGGGACAGCTCAGCAGAAGTGTCCCCAGGGTGCTGGCCCAGCTGCTGCCATCCTCCCTCCGCACACCCAGCACAGCACTGAGCTCTCCTCATCGCCCACCCCAGGGCTGCCCTGCTGCCAGTGCCACTGGAAGCCAGCAGGGCTGAGGCAGGAGCCAGAGGAACGAGTCCGAGTGTGCCCAGCTGGCACAGAGCCACACGTTTGGTAGCTGGGACCCTGCAGAGCCCAGCAAGCACAAGGGACACAAAACCAAAGCCGGAAGAAGAACAGAAACACCCCCAGGCAGGTCCTGGATGCTCGGCAGACACTGGGCACAGGACCCCCAGCCTCAGAGACCCCCAGCAGGGGGACATCAGCCCAGCTGGAGATGGGGGGAACAGGGACAGGGACAGGGACAGGGAACACCCCAGGACTCTGCCCTGTGTGACCCCACTGGCACAGCAGGGACAAGGAGCCTGGCACAGCACAAGGCACAGCTCCCTCAGCCCAGGAACGGGGCTGCAGCTCTCCCCGGGACACCAGAGAGCCCCATGAGGGCGCAGAGGGGACGTGGTGGTGCCTGGTACCACCCTGCAGTGCAAAACGACACTGGGGAAAGGACAGGGGGGATCTGTCACAGGGTCTCAGTGACCCTGCAGGTCTTTTCCAGCCTAAAGGGTTCTGTGATTCTGAGTCTTCCTCTTGCTGCCTGGTCTTTTTTTAACTCAAATGCTCCAGACTCTTGTGTTTCCTGGAATGCCATTGGTGGTGTTCTGGAGGGTGGGTGAAGCCAGTCCAATGTTAGCTGCTCCTCCAGTGGCTGGAAGAAGCTGATAACCACATTAATACTTTGTTTTGTCTGCTGCCCTTCTCCTGCAGGTCAGCACCTCTCAGTACCCCACAGCAGGACCCCTGGGACCCCCGGCCATCGTCACCCTGCCCCACCTGCAGCACCACGGCCCAGCTTACCTGTACGTAAGAGACGGGGATGATTTGGGGATGGCTGTGATTTCCTGTAGCCTCACCATGGATCCAGTCTGATCCATGCAGGAGTGGACCTGGCTGGTCTAGGAGGAGGTGCCAGAGACCTGACATCACAGCTGGGTGCATCCTTCTGCCTCACTGCAGCATCTATGGAGAAACAGCTCTGCCTGTTCGTCAACAATGCATTTCAATTGTTTTTAGTGTAAAGAAACTAATTACTCCTTAAGTGCCTCTAGTTATTTATCCTGAAACCTTCATGGCCACTGGTGTTTTGAACAATCCAATTTTTGAAAACTTTCACAGAGTTGAACTTCGCAGATAACACTCTGTGATGATTACAGCAAGGTAAGAGTCACCACCCTGGCACTTTAATAAAGCACCTAAAGTAACAGCAGCATCCCAACCCGCTGTTTGCACAGCACTCAGCACCCCTGGTGCAGAGCCAGGCTGTGGGAATGCTGCTGCCCAGGAGTGGGACCCACACACACCAGCACCAGCCAGCCAAGACTCCAGCACACCCTGAATCCAAAGACAACTCCCAAGGCCTTAAAATAATTTTAAAAGGATGGAGTGAGAGCACCCACCAGCTGCCTGCTTTGCACAGATGCAGTGCCAGGCCAGCACCTGCACAGCCTCCCCTGCAGGAGGCTCCTTGGCAGCCAGAGCTGCTGCAGAACAAGAACACCTGGAGCACATCTGGGCTGTGCCACAGCCCGAGGGAACAGCCCCTCACACAGCCTGCCCCAGCAGGTCACACCTTCAAATGCTTGTGCTGAACAACAGGGAGAGAAAAACCTTCCTAGGAGTGCTGGGGTAGCCCCTGGCTGTCCAGACACCCCCTCTGTTGTTTGTGTTTTGTAAATAACACCCGAGAATTGCAGTGTTGGGCTGTAACTCATTGATTCTTGGAGCAGATCACGTTCCCCTTGACAAAAACAACAGTGCAATTAAATGTGTTACACTTGAGACAAAATCAAGTTCTCTAAAGAACAGATAGGGAAAATTTTGAAAAATACACTGTTTTCTTCTGCTGCTCTTTTGCTGTGTGCTCACACGTGGGTCAGTGAGGAGAACAAAGCTTCAGCCCTTGGCCCCAATCCCAGAATCGCAAAAGAGAGGTCTAGGGGGGATTTCAGACCAATTTCTAGTCTGATTCCCTCAGTGCCCTGGAGTGGAGCCATGTTCCTCCTCCCACCTCCTGCTCTGTCCATCCTCCGTGACCTCCAGTGGCAGCGATCCAGCCCTTGTGCTCCAGTCAAGGAGGAGGAGGAGGGGAGGAAGGGAGGAAGGATGAGCGAGACTGGAGCTCTTCCCTGGGCCTCCAACATCTCCTGGGGATGCTCCAGGCAAGCAGATCCAGGGCCTCTGGTTTCAAAGGCAGAATTACCTGATGCTATCTTGAACAGGCACCATAACTGTGCTCTTTCAAGAGCTCTGCCTTAGGACAGGTCCTTGTCAGGCCCTGATCCGTGTTTCTGATGGAGCACTCACTGTGTGAGGTGCAGAGCAGCAGCTTCCTCCTCCCCAGCGTTGGTCACCCTGGGCTGAGGGTTTCTGGGACAGAAACCATCCTCCTGAGCTGCTTTTTTCTCCATTCCTGCTGGCTCTTCTTTTATTAATATCCCCTTTGGCCGGAGCTAACAGGCTGTGTCCTCCCTGCCAGCTCTCTCCACAAACAGCAGCACCCAAAGCAGTGCTGGCTGCAGAGGCTCTGGGCAAACAGCTGCTGCTCCTGCAGAGCCACAGCATCATCCCGCAGCTCGGATCAGCCCGGAGCTCGGGGTTATCTCCAGCCTCCTGCCCGGGGCAGCTCTGCCTCCCCTCATGCCGTCTCTCCCCAGGTGCGTGGCTCTGCACTCGTACGCGGCTCATGGACCGGACGAGCTGGAGCTGCAGAAGGGAGAAGGGGTCCGAGTTTTCGGCAAGGACCAGGACGGGTGGCTGCGGGGAATGTCCCTGGTCACCGGCAGAGTCGGGCTCTTCCCCAGCAACTACGTCGCTCCCCTCTTCAGGTCTGGAATTCCTTACATGAAACAGAAACGTGGAGAGAGAAGGGGGTAACACGGAGAACTTGGGGTCTTCTTGTTTGCACAGAGAACCCATGGCAAGGGACCCCCCAGTACTGACCAGGGACCCCCCAGTACTGACCAGGACCCCCCAGTGCTGACCAGGGACCCCCCAGTGCTGACCAGGGACCCCCCAGTGCTGACCAGGGACCCTCCAGTGCTGACCAGGGACCCCCCAGTGCTGACCAGGACCCCCCAGTGCTGGCCAGAGACCCTCCAGTGCTGGCCAGAGACCCCCCAGTACTGACCAGGACCCCCCAGTACTGGCCAGGAGTCCCTCACCAGGTGGGATGGCAGCCGGCAGCTCTCACCCTTCTTTCCCAACAGGAAATCGAGTCTGTCCGACTCGAAGATGCCCTCCCTGTACACCTCCTGGACGCTGTCCAGCTCGTCGNTCCGTGCCCGCGTCCGTGCCCGTGTCCGTGCCCTGCCCCGGGCGGGCCCCGCCGGCTCCGGCCCCGCTGCGCCGGGGCCGCGGCAGCGCCAGGAAGAGTGAGTGCTGGGGGCTGGGGAGGGACGGGGACACATCCCCCCCAGACCCTGCGCTGCTGCGGTTCATGGTCCCAAATCCCTGCCTGGCCCCGGCTCGGGCTGCTCTGAGAGCTCCAGGGAGTTTGACTCGCATGGAAAAATTCCTTGCAAAGCGCTGTGCAGAGCTCAGTGGTTTTATTCTTTCCGAGGAGGCTGCAAGGTTTATCTTCATCCCATACACGCTGTTTTGCAATACACTTCCAGGGGTATTTGTGGAACCAAGCGGTGCGTTCCCCGCTCTGGCAGCAGAGCGGCTCCTGGAGGCAGCAGAGCCCTGCCAGGGGCCACTGCCGATGGTTTTACACCCAAAATCGGTCCCGGTGCACAGGGAAGGGCACGAGGATCGCTGGGAGCTGCAGCCCCACAGCATCCTGTGGGCAGAGCTGCTGCTGCGGGGCTGTAAGCGCTGCTCGCTCTGCACGTTTTGGATTAAATTCCCTTCCTTTCCTTGCTCCCCAGACGGATCCCTGCAGAGGCCGGGGCAGGCCGGGACCCCCGTGCAGGTCACTGGCTCCCTCAGGCGTCCCTCGGCTGCGGGGCGACCTCAGCACTTCCAGCTTTACCCGCAGAGCATCGCTCCCGGGGCTGCCGTGGACGAGCCGAGCCCAAACGGCTCCTCCGAGGCTGCAGCGGCGCTGCCGCTCCGAGCAGGGCAGAGCCGGAGCCCGTCCGTGTGCAGCTCGGTGATCCTGGACCCCAAAGAGCCCCCGGGGAAGAGCGAGGCAGCCCCAAAGCCGCCAGCATCAGCCCCACCGTCCATCCTGGTGAAACCAGAGACCTCCCGCAACAGCGCCGAGAAGGTACAGAAACCCAAAATCTCCAGAACTCCCAGCACACAGCAGAACCCCCAGAACCCCCCAGAACACACCAGAAACCCCCCAGAACCCCCTAGAACACACCAGAACCCCCAGAACACACCAGAACCCCCCCAGTGCCCAGAGCATCCCCTTGGAAACAGCGGTGTCTGCCAAACCTAACCTGGGCCAAATCCCCCCAGGGCTTTGCTCCATCCTCACCAGCTTTCCTTCCAGTGGAAATCACTGGGATTGGCACACGCCGTAGGAAATGATCGGGTGTTTGTGTTGCTGACGCAGATGCTCAGATTAAGCCCTGAAGAAAGGCAGGACGCGGCAGGGGCTCTGTCCTTGTCACCAAGTTCAGTCACAAGTAAATCTCGGGACTTTTCTGAGGTCATAAATTAGGCAAGAATCTGTGAGTTTGGGAGCAAATGCCACAGAACTAATGTCAGGCAGAGCTTTGCAGAGCTCCCCCATCTCCCTCACGTCGCTTGGGCTGAGCCAATTGAAATGGGAATTTCTTTCCCTTCTGGCAGCCAGAGAGAAATTCCGTAAAGGTGAAATCATTCTGAAAATTGCCCTAGGAAGTGACAGCTTCCCCTTCCCATAGCACCCAAAGACGTGCCCAAATCGGTCCGCACGCCCCCAAAAGCCCAGCCGGGCTCAGAGCTCCCAGGGCAGGACCCGCCGGTGCTGTGCTGCCCCTGCTCCCGGAGCTGCCCTCCCTGGGCTCCGGCAGCTGCCGGCACTGCTGGGCTGCTCCCTGGGGCTCTCTTCCACCTGCACATCACCCTGGGCTCCTGTGCAGGGTCCTGTCCCCCACAGGGATCCCCCAGCACATCTGCGCGGTTCTGCAGGAGCAGAGGGGCGGGCGGGCTGGCTCTGAGCTGCCCCCTGACCCCGCTCCCTTCTCGCTGCAGCAAGTGAAGACGGTGAGGTTCCAGAACCACAGCCCGCCGCCGCCCAAGCGGCACAGCCTGCAGCCCTCGCCGAGGCTGGTCCGCAGCAGGACAGAGCCCGAGGGGCTCCTGGCCGAGCCCCGCCTGGGCCCCGAGCTGCTGGTGCTGTACTCGCCCCGCCTGGGCTCCAGCCCCCTGCACCCGCGCCGGGCGCTGCACCCCAAGGCGCTGTCGCTGGACCTGTCGGGACAGCTCACCTTCCCCATCAAGAAGAGCTACAGCAGCATCTCTGCAAACTGACCGGGTGACCCTCCGCCTTCCTCCCCGCTCCTGCTCCTCTCCCTCGGCGCAGGGCGAGCGCCCAGCCCTGCATCCTCGCCCCGCTCCACGCCTGGGCTGGGGCCGCTGCTCCCTCGGACCTGCGCGGCTTGCAGGGAGCTGAGGGACCCCCGAGGGACCCGCGAGAGATCCCCGAGAGATCCCCGAGGGACCCCCGAGGGACCCCCTGCCCCGGGGCTGCTCGAGCACGGAGAGATGAGCCCGGGGTCTGTGACCTCCACAGACCCGACATACATTCATTCATTCATTCATTCATTCATTCATTCATTCATTCATTCATTCATTCATTCATTCATCCATCCATCCATCCATCCATCCATTCATCCATCCCGGTCGCTGCCTGCTCCGCACCACGGCAGCAGCGGCAGGGGAGGAAAGCGTGCAGGTATCAGCAGGAGTTTCACTCGTTTTGATCTCCTCAGGGCTGCAGGGAAGCCCACAGAGATCAAACACTGGCTCATTACCTGCCTGTCTCAGGATAAAGAAACCATAAATCAGAACCAGTCGGCTCCTGGCTGATGGTTCACGCTGCCTTTGAGGGGAGAGGGTCACTCCGATTTTTTGTTAGGGTGGTTGCTCGCTTGCTTGCTTTTCTCATTGGTTTTAGCCCAGGAATTTTAACACAGAAGTCTAAAAGGTGATTGGGAGGGCAAAGAGCCAACGGAAAGGGCTTTGCCATCACTGCAGTCACCCAGGCTCTGCAGTGAGGGCACTGAATCTCCCTTCTCCTCATGGCTTGTTTTCCTCTGATCACCTGTCAGCTACCTCCTGCCCACCAGCTCCTTCCAGCCCCTCCCCAGCACCCACCCTCTCACATGTGGCTGTTGTAAATACCTTCAGCGGGATTCATGGGTTTCAGATGCATGAAACACTGTCTGTGTAACAGAAAGCAGAATTCAGAGTTCCCCATGCCCCAGGCCCCGCTCTGCCCTGGCAGCACCAGCCCTGGCTTCCAGCTTGCCCCAGCCCAAGCGTTCTGCTGTGAACCCCAGGGAAGCCAGCAGAGCTGTGCTGGCTCACAGCTGTGCCAGCTCTCCAACAAACCTCTGCACAACGGATTTTGGTTTTCATTGCTGGTTTATCCATTAGCAGTTCCCAGCCCAGCTGCAGGCACCTGACAGCAGGAGCTGTGCTCCCTCCAAAACTGCCCTGAAATTCCATCCTTGGTTACCTGCACACAAACCCAGGGAAGAAACTCCACTGGGCAGTGGAGACTCTCCCTGGCACAGCCTCAGAGAAGGACATTTTTTCCTAAAACTACACAAAGGGAATGGATTAAAACAATGAAACTACGCCACGGCCCCTGGACCTTCACTCTTCAGACTTTCTGTTTGTGGAGCAGGAAAGCCGGGTCTGCCTCTGGGGATTTTCAGTGGCACAGCAACCTCCAAGGCACACATCTGTTCTCCCTCTGTGCTCTGTCAGTATTCCAGCTCCTGCACAAACACCCTGGCAAGCTGAAAGCACGCTCTGTGCCCAGGTATAAAAGGTGGCAGCAGCTGCCAAACAAGGGTGAGTCCAGCTCAGCTGAGTGCCTCGGGGAGAGGAGCTGGTTCTGTGCTGAGGACTCCTTCTAAAGCTGAACCAGAAAGCAGCTGGCTCTGTCACTGAGACACATCCACATATCCCAGCACCCTCAGAAAGGAACAGAAAACAGAATTGCACTCAGTCCATCTGTCCCTCTCCCTCTGGGAACTAAGAATGCAAACACTGGCTCCAAAACATTTTAGTTGGAAACACCAGAGCAGTCTGGAACTGTGTGAAATCACACATTTATCATTCTTGGGAGGTTTATTCATTGCCCAACAGTCATTGCAGTTAATTTGTGAAATGGCATGCTTGAAGCATAATCACAGCTCAAGACTTCATGTTTTTTGTCAAAAACTTCAGTATCTGTCCCATTTAAAAAGCAACATTTCCAAATATTCATGAAACCAGCATTTAGAACCCCAAACTGCCCATGGGGACTTGCTGCCAGCAGAGCCTGTGGGAACTCCACAGGCTGATCCCTGTTTGGAGGGACACGTTCCCAGTGGGAAGCAGGGATGGATCTGAGACTGCACCCAAGGGAGCCCCAGTGCCAGGCTGAGGAGGACTGAAGGGTAATGAAGGGGGGAAAAGATCTATTCACACCAAAGTTGCAGCCAAAATAGATCTTAGAGGCAGAAGGGGTCAACAAAAGTTCCCTGATCCTTTACATGCACATGACCAGGGGAGTTCCATTGTCTCCTTCATGCACCCAGCCCAGGGAATGCTCCAATGAAACATTACAGCCAGGTCACCACCAGTGAGAAATCATAAATTACTCATAAACTACTATTTTTACATATATATTTTAGAAACAGTAGGATGTATAACCTTTGCTTAGTCGGTGATGGGTAGGAGGAATAAATCAAGTATGTTTAGTTTATTGTTCAGACACTTGGACTAATTCAGGGATGCTGAATATTTTTTCCATGAAGTGAAGTTAATTTTTTTAAAGGGTTTTTTCAATTTAAGGCACTATTTGGGAGGAAAGTCAATAAACAAGAAGATATTAGTTTCCTAATTTGTATTAATCCTCAAGCTATTTATTTTGTATTTCTGTAAAAAAAAAAAAAAGCAATGGTTTTAAGACATTTTAAGTTTTCAGAAGTTTATTCATCTAAGTTTGTAGCACTAATGCTTAGCTCTGTAGCCTGTAGATAATTAAATTAATTGGGGCTGAATGAATTACAGCCCCTCATGCACTGGAAGCACTGGGGGCTCAGGAAAGCTTTGGCACCCACCATGTGAGACACCAGCCCACGGGAGCTGCTGTGGCACCATTAAAACTTTTTGCATGAAAAAGCCCAAGAATGTTTATTTTCACTTTCTTATTTCAGGTTTTGCCTGTTGGGAACAGATGGCAAGGGGAGGGGGGGTACCTGACTGAGGATATGAAATGGAATGGAAAGAAGCCTGACCCTCAGGCAGTGCCCAGGAAAGAATAAACAATGATGAGAACTCAGCCCTGCAATGTCAGGAGGACTTTGAGCCAGCACAGGTGACACCAGCACAGTCCCTGCCTTGTGTCACACCAGTTCCCACCTGCCAGGGCCACCCCCTCCCCACCAGGCTCTCCAGTCAAAGCTGAGCTGGATGCAGCTGAGCAGCAGCACAGCTCCCTGCAGGAAAGAGTGCAATCCCAAGTGTGGCATTCACATTTCACCCCGCCCACAGTTGGAAAGGAAGGGGCTCCAGGGGAACTTTCTTTTCAAGAGAAGCCAAAGCACCAGAGGAAAATAATTTTATTAAATCTCTGTTTAGAAGAGCAGGGGCAACAACCATGTGAATTCAGGTTGGTTTGGGTGGGCTGGTTTTTTTTTCACAGAACAAATTCTCCCCTTTGTTTAATACAGATGCTTCAAAGTCCCTCCATGAACCTCCTCAGTGCCAGGTACACGCCAGTTCAGTGAACCAGGTAAACAATTGTGTCCCCAATGTCCCTTGTGAGGCCGTTCTCAGTGACACAGACGTGCCTCTGGGCCAGGTCGATGTAGAAGGTGGCTTGGTCCAGGATGGGAGTTTTCCCTGCTTCCTCTTTGCCAAGGACTGGAACACGGCGGGGCCCAAGCACGGGATCATCAAACCTCATCAGCTTCACTTTGGAGAGATCTGCACAGACAGAGCAGCTGGTCAGGCATGGCAGCTGCACACAGAGCTAACCACAGCAGTGCTGAGCCCTTGGAACTGCCACACCTGCTCCAAGGAAATACATTCTCATGGCAGTGCCTGTCAAGTTAAGGTTTACAGCAATACAACACGTCCTTCAGTGGTTACACAGAGTTACCAACAAAAATGGGGATAAACCACACAGAAACATCAGCTCCTAATGCCACATCTCAAGCACTGAATTTGCTTAATGTGGCTCAGGACAGGTCTGAGTAACTGAACAGTTATTCCTCATTTTTTGAGGAATGGACTGCAGAGACCAGGAGGAAGAGGAAGGTGAGAGCTGATCTCAGTACAGTTCCCTATCAAAAGGCACACCAGGAAGCCTGGGACCCTTCAGCTCAGCCTTCAAGGGCAGCCTCCCAGCCCTGTGCCCAACAGCACACTGACACCTTCTGGGAAGACAGGGAGGCAGTCCCTGTTTCATCTCACTCCTTTCCAGCCATTCCCCAGCCCCCAGCAGCAGGAGCTGGCAGGAACTCACATCCCTGCACACACAGGGCATGTCCCACGTGCTGTCACCCCTGTGTGCCCCCCTCAGCAGCTGGCACAGCTGCACTGCTGCTACCTTTGATGCCCCTGTCCATCTTCATCAGGCGCCTGATGATGGTCTCTCTGTTGTCCCCTTGCCTGATGTCCATTTTCGTGGAGAAGTGGCCGTTGGAGGGCTGAGGGTTCACCAGGAACACAGACACACCAGGCTGTGAGAAACAACACACACCTTAAGGGAGAACCTGTGCATGTGATCCCTCAGCAGAAACGTGAAACTAAACCAAACAAACATCTGCTGTTAATAAACCTTCCAGAGGGACAAAATCCCTTCAGAACCTGGATACCAGCACTGCCCCAACTCTACAACGCAGCCCAAGGTGTAACAAGGGTTTAAGGTATATTTAGGGAAATCAACGACATTTTTACTTTTAGAGTTAGAAATATTCATACATGATAAACATTCATGTCTGATCAAAGTTTTAAAATGGCATATTTAAAAAAACCCAGACAAAAGTGAAGTTTCAAGTTAAGTTTTTTAATTAAGTTTTCAGACTTCCAATATCTGAATTTCTGATTTTACCTCAGTTCTGAACACAGAAAATGGTTTTCCAGGACAGCAGTCTTCTTTGATTTTATCTTCTGCTTCAGATGCAAACTTCACCTCAATGTGATCCAGCTGCCAAAGAAAGAATGAGGGAGGAGGGAATAAGCAGGAGTTTAATGGCTTCAGAGGGAAGAGCAGAGGTTACAGCCCCACCAAACCTGCACTGACATAAAGCAACAAAAGCACACCTGAACCCACAAAATCCTGTTTGGAAGGGACCTCTGAGGGTCACCTACTCCCTGTGTGAGGTGCCCAGACCCCACTGTCAGTCTCCAAGGGCAGGGACCCCAGAGACCCCCCAGCCCCTCTGGCAGTTCCCAGCAGTGTATCCCTGTTCTGGGAACACACTGCTCCCTCCCCTGTCAGGGGCTCTGAAGATTTACAGACATTTACAGTAGAAGTTGCTGCTCACTCTCAGCTTTGCTCTGACATGGGACAAGCCCAATAAAGCCACTCCTGTTCCATACTGCACAGGTTACACGCAGATCTGCAATATATACAGCTCCTCATTCTTAAAAAACTATTGCTTTTGACTTTGACTTTTGGTGTTGGTGGTGTTTGGTTTTGTTTGTTTGGGGTTTTTTAACACCACATGCCTGAGCTGTCCCCTCATTACCATGCTGCCTATTAAACTAAATTCTGCCACACTGGATGCCTTCCCCACAGCACAGTGTGGAAAGCCCTGCCCAGAGCCTGCTCCTTGCACAGGGAACGTGCCAGTGTAGGTGCCCAAGGACTGACTGAACAGATCTGAATGGATCTGTTTGAGAAATGGAAACAAAGTTGATAAAAAACTGTTACTCGACAATGCACACCCAGAAGTTACTGTAAGGAGCCTCAGGGAAGGCTGCTGCTCCAGCTATCCCAATAAATGCCAGGCAGTAGGTGCCAGGTCTGTACCAACCTCCAGGGAATTTGTCAAATAGACAATGTTCTCCATGAGCACTGCACGCTCATCAAACTCCAGTTCAAGATCAAGAACACGAGAACCATTTTTCTCCAAGTTTTCCTGTGGGGGAGGGGGAAAAAAGTATTAAAACCCTCCAAAGGCTGCAAGCAAAATGATGCTTCAAAATGGCAAACTATCCACATTAGCCATGAAAAGAATAGGCTTGTAAATCTGAGAGCTCTCTGCTGGCACAACACTAACATTGGAGCAATAATTTTCTTGTAACAGGGCTTCTTCTACAGGGAGCTGGTGACACTGATGGGAGGAGTAAGAGCAATTAGAACACATTTTTAATATAGAATTGAAAAGGTGTTTGACATTCACAGTTATTTAAATCCCTACTTAATGTGCAGGTTGAGAATTCACAAAATCAGTCAGCATTTCAGTGGTATTTCACAGCAGGAAACTCAGGCTCATGACCCAGTTTAAAATAAAGGACGAGCCCACAACACCTGGACGTGCTCACAGAGTTCTCTGCAGGGAAATAATCACCACTTTGTACGTTAACATAAAAGTAACTTCATTAGTCCAGAAAGCCAGCAGCAACAGTCACAAGAGACACAGTATTAAAGGCAGTATAAAAACCACACCATTTTTTTTTTTTTTACTAAAACAGAACTTCCTCTTTGGAGTTTAATCTGCCCCTGCCTGGCTCTCACATGCTGAGCCAGCTGTCTCCTTTGAAGCTCTGCTTTGTCAGCCTCAGCGTGGTTGTGGTTTCCTGGTTTCCTCATCAGTGTAATGTGAAAGATTCCCTTTTAACGTGGAACTGCTTCCCTTTGTAAATCACAGAGGTGCTCCTA
The DNA here is from genome assembly GCA_013397075.1 of Rhabdornis inornatus. Classification (NCBI taxonomy): domain Eukaryota; kingdom Metazoa; phylum Chordata; class Aves; order Passeriformes; family Rhabdornithidae; genus Rhabdornis; species Rhabdornis inornatus. The sequence continues at coordinate 196,372 of VWZS01009708.1, forward strand.
CATTTCAGGTTTCCTCTGATGAGTAGGAAGCACAGGCAGAAATGCTCCTTGTGCCCTGGAACTGATGAATAATTGGTTTCAGAGAAAGACACAGCTCAGGGGAGTCCAAACTCAGATGTTTCCACGGCTCTGTGGGAAATAGGCTGCTGCTCTTTAGAAGTGAAAAGATGGATTTGAGGAAAGTCTCAGCTCCTTCCCCACATGCCCCAGGATCACTCACTGCTGCCAGACTAAAGACACCAAAACACAGCAATGTTTCAGCCCTAACTCTTAGGACTGAGAGCTTGTCTGACCTTTCCTAGCTCGATCAGTGGATCTAACACATCCCTGCTATTCTTACAAACCCAGACAGGAAACTCCAGAACTGCTCTGTGCTCTCTGCTCCTCTGAAGGCTTTCACCTGGCCTTCATATAATCCACACAGAGACATTTTTATTATGTAGTTCTTCTAGAGATGTAAAAGATGTTTACAAACAAACCCCTGAAGATGAAAAATAAGCAAAGGGCAAGGGGGGGACACTGCATCCACAAAAGCCTTTCCTGTAGCAGAATTGTCCCTCTGACACTTACCTTAACCATGGCAACAAAAGGCATCACCTTCTTCATGTACTTCTTCAGCTCTGGCAAGGTGTTCAGCTCACTGGCAATCACTTTATTATCTGGCAGCTGACCTCCACTGACCTAAACAGGGATGAACAAGCATTAAGGAGAACAGCTATCATGAAAAAACTTGCCCTTCAATATCATATACCTTTCCTGCTTTCCCATAAATACCAGCAAGGTTTATCAGCATCACTGATTCCACAGATAGTTTTCCTATCCTTTTGAAACCCAAAGAGCATTTACCACTAGTACAGAAGAAAAGCCTATACAATGCCCAAAGGTGAATACCTCCAAGAACAAATTCCACATGAGGAATATTGGTTTATCTCATTGCCTTAAGCTGGAATAGTCAGGACTCCCAAATCTATCAGCTACAACCCTGGTGTGCTCAAGCTGAGCACGGTTCATCAGGATCCCAAAAGCCACTCTCAGCAGTTTCCCCATGTCAGAAGCATAGATCCTTCTGCTTTCTTAATATATTTCTTCTTATGACTGACTTACTCCATTTCAGCTACTTCTTGGCACACTGCTGAGTGGTATACACTTACTCAAGGACTAGAACAAAGCTTCTAAGCCTCATGCAGAGTAAGGCAGCAGTAGTCTGGCAGCCAACCATCCTTCCTCAAAAATATATTAGTAAAGAGGAATATTTAAAAGCTAACCACTTACAAATGGAAGAAACAGAGCATAGGCACATTTTTACTCAGATTGTCAAAAGCAATGCAGCTGTCAAATCCATGACAGTCCTTGGGACATTTTCATTAAGCATCAAAACTTACCGGACAGTTGTAAAAGCATAAAGAAAATTAATCTATTGGAATAATCTGGTAACAAGGTACAGCTCACAAACTTTCTACAGATGGAAAAGGAGCCCCCAAGCAGCAGGCAAGCAGCTGGAGGAGGGGAGGAGCACCTGGAAGTGCCTGCGCAGCACGGACAGCGTGGTGTGCTGCCAGGGGGGGTAGCTCTTCGCCACGTAGATGGTGCAGTGAGAAGGCTTCTGGGGAGGCTCTTTGGTACTCTTCTGAGGAGAGAAAACAAATGAGGAAGGAGTCCCCAGGCAAGAGAGAATTCTCACTGACACATGCACACACGCACAGCCCCTCACCTTGCCCTTCACAGGAGCCATGTGGCTCTTGAGGCGCAGGCGGAGCTCGTGAGCTGCTTCCATCAGGTACTGCGAGGAGCGAATCAACACCTCGTCCACGGGCCCTGCTGCTGGCCACGAGGCCCTCATGATGGAGTCAGCCTTTGGGCAGAGCAAGACAGGAATGCACTGAGGGGAACACAGCTGAGCTGCTGGGTTTCCAACCATTATAGCTTGATTGGAAAAGAGAGCTCAGCCAGGTTGGACCCACCCACAACACCCTAAATGAGGGGGCACACAGCCAACAAGCACTTCTGTGCAAGTGTGTTCAGGACTATACACACAATCACAACTGCCATATAGCTAGGGAATGCCATCTACAAGCAGAGGGCTTAAAAATCACCAAACTAAGCTTTACACAGAAGTGTAAGACTGTTGTGCTGTTTCACTTAATTTTAGATCACCTCTTTGTAAGCAGACAATGCTAGTGACTGCTATTAATGTTGCACACACCATCACAGCAACAGGCCAGCTCCCTGCAGTCACTGTCCCAGGGACAATGAGCCACTATGACTCCTTGGATTCTGACACATTTTGTCTACTTGTACATGAATAATATCTGACATAGGTGTTAATGAAATAAATAAAAGCTCAGATCTGAATCAATGCCAGAAGTGAAATGTCAGTACCTTTCCCAGCAGGGACCAGATGTGCTCACACAGGTGGGGGCAGATGGGGGCCAGCAGCAGAGTCTGCACCTCGATGAACTGGAACACCAGGTCCCTGTGCATGCCCTCGATGGCCAGCTCCCGGTACTTGTCCTTTGCTGCCTGGAACAACAGCACAGCCATCAGCCCTGTGCTGCCAGGGACAGACACCCAGAGTCACACACACACACAGCCACCCCTGGAACAACAGCACAGCCATCAGCCCTGTGCTGCCAGGGACAGACACCCAGAGTCACAAACACACACACAGCCCTGGAACAACAGCACAGCCACCAGCCCTGTGCTGCCAGGGACAGACACCCAGAGTCACACACACACACAGCCACCCCTGGAACAACAGCACAGCCACCAGCCCTGTGCTGCCAGGGACAGACACCCAGAGTCACACACACACACAGCCACCCCTGGAACAACAGCACAGCCATCAGCCCTGTGCTGCCAGGGACAGACACCCAGTGTCACACACACACCCCTGTGGGCTCCAACATGCCTTCACAACGTGAGCAGTTTGTCATAATCCATTACTGAGTTCTAAGAACTATATTTTCCTGAAGCACCCACGTGTGAATCTGCCAGTTGGCCATTGGATTTTTGCATTTATGTGGTACTTTAAAAAACTGTTTATTGGCACAAACATAAAAGACAAAAACGGCCAGAGCTGTGCATCAGGTGCTGTCATCTCAAATAACTTACATACAGATACTAATAAGGACTAAGAAAAAGGCAATGAATATGATCTATCATTACACATAATTCAGCCTATTTAGCCCTACTCCTGAGTATCTCAAAGCAGCCACATGAAGGCGTGTGTGCAATTCATTAAGTGGAGCAGCATGACTCTGCAGACACTCTGGAGACATGGTTTATGGAGGATATCAAAAAGCACTATGCTTCCAAACAATTTTGTTGATGCATTATCTGTATTTCTCACGAAGAGTCCTTTATCACAAAAGATATAAAGAAAGGCAACACTCTTTTTAATAGTGTCTTTTTTTAAGCAGCTTCTTGCTCATATTAGATACCAGGACTATTTGCAGAATTGCTCTGGATCTGTGTAAACTGACACAAGCAGACCTCTACTATTCCACATTTATTCCCTTGAAGTCCTCTTGTTTCTTGGCACAATTCTGATTCCAATTCAGCTGTATAATTAAGGATCAGAGACCTTAAGGATCAAAAGAAATCCACAAAGTAACAAATACCAGGTGTCACTCTCTTACACCTCCTACCTGAAACTCAAAGAAGCCAGTTTTCAGAGCTTCCTTAAACATCATCTTCTCAAAATTTTGGTCTGTCTTCATTATGCCTGCATTCATCTCACTGGGGAGGGAAGTGACAACATCAATACCACATAGTCTGCCCCATGCAATGGCAACACTGTAAACCTGTCATCAATGCAGCCAAACCCCATAACCTACTCTGAATGAGCTCTCTTTTATGGAATCCATTAATTTTTAGAAAAAAATAACTACAGGATTCCTCCTTGCAAGGAAAAACCTGTCCCAAACTGTAATATTAACCCTCATAGCATACCTGGCAAAGACTCTGTCATTGAAGGTGCTGGCTGGGCCACTCCTCAGGCTGTCTCTGTTTGCAATCATCTCCTTCACCCACTCCACCCACGTGTACAGACGAAGAATACCAGCATCTGCCATGGCTTCCACAAAGTTGGCATCTTCAACAGTGTCTCCAGCATCAGCCAGGGCCAAACGCATGCCTGGAGGAAAAGGGGTCAGCTGCCATGGCTGGGACATATCCTTGGGATATCCTTGGGATATCCATGGGAATATCCATGGGGATGAGCTGCCATGGCTGGGCACCTATCCCTGGGATATCCCTGGGAATCAGCTGCCATGGCTGGGCACCTATCCATGGGCTATCCCTGGGATATCCCTGGGGATCAGCTGCCATGGCTGGGCACCTATCCATGGGATATCCACAGGATATCCCTGGGGATCAGCTGCCATGGCTGGGAGATATCCATGGGCTATCCCTGGGATTATCCCTGGGGATCAGCTGCCATGCTGGCTGCCACGAGCTGGCCAATACCCATGGAGTGCCACGCCTGCTCACCCATGGCAGCTCACTTCAGCTGCAGGTAACAAATGCAAAGCCAGGTCACAAACTGCCTGGCCAGCCAGAGATGCCTCAAAGGAGACACTTCCCCTGGGAGAGGAACACTGCCCTCTTTGGGAAGGGACCAGACAGACACCAGAACCAGGAGAGCAGCACAGCCACTGCCCAAAACACAGGAGCATGGAAGGAGCATGGCACACATGGACACAAAGGGCACAGACATGGACACACCCCATGCACACCAGCAGTGTGTCCGGGTTCTGATCTCTTTGTGCATGCAGAAAGATCCAGCAGGGCTCAGCCCCAGCAGCAGCTCCTGGCTGAACCAGGTGTGCTAACACACATCCCAACCTTCCGAGTGGAGCTCAGCTTTCCAACAAGAACAGGTGGTGGGTGGCAGATTTATTGCCATTCAATACTCCAATAAACTCCTTTGAGAGCAGAACACTCATTTGAGTGGTTTTGGCATCATTGACAATCAGATGCAGGTCAGAACACACTCACCATCTGCAGAAAACTTGTCAACAGCTTGAGTGAGGGTGAGGAAGTTGCCTGTCGATTTAGACATCTGAAAGAAAGATAAGAGTGTTTGTTTTCTCACACATCCCCTGTGTTGGTGGATAAGCAAGACAGACGCAACAAGGGTTTGGGTACACAATTTTCTCATGAATCACAGCAAAAAGCTCTTCGGTAAATCTGAATGAGGTCTCACAGCAAAAGCACACTGAACTCTGCACACACTCAGCAACAAAATACAGTCCCAGAATTTCCCTCAATTAAACTTAAATACTCCTTTAATACTGGCAGTTTCAGATCACCTCATATTGATTTTTCAAGAAGGACTCCACTAGGGTTTGTTTTAGGGTTTTTTGATTTATATCAGTCTCCAAGGCCTAATTCCTGGGTTCAGGCACTTTTAATTCAATTCAGTGCCAGAACCTGCACATATTAGCAAGCTATTGGCACAAACTTTTTCCTCTCACTGCACCTACTCTAATGCTCTAAAAAGCTAAACTTTAGTTAAATTAATATTCTATATTACCCTAAAACTTCACAGATATGCACTGAACTCACTAAATCGGTGAGACTACACAAGAGCTGAATTAAGAGAAAGTGATACACAGAATCACAGGCAAGGCAGGTCTTTACCTCCAAGGAATGAAAAGCTGGAGGGCACTAATGAACAAATGTCACTCTTTCCCCTGCTTACATCCCAAGAAGTTTCCAGTCTGGCTAGCAAATGCCAATTTTGACAACACAAAAGCCATGTCACACAAAACCTCACTGTACCTTTTCAGAATTGAGGAGCAGATGTCCATTGGCTCTCACAGCTACTGGCCACTTTTCTCTGTTTGAAGACAAGATACAAATCTTTTGGCCAAGTAAATACATTTTCTCTTTTAAAAAAAAGGAACAAACATTTTATGTTCCAGTTTGAGATGAACACCTAAGTGGAATCTTCAAAAAAAAAAAAACCTAAGAGTTGTCTTAAATATATTAAGGAGTGCCTCTGAAGATGAAAAGAGCTACAGTATAAAGGCTAAGGATTATCACTGCTGAAATGCAAGGTATGGAGCAGTGCACCTGCAATTACAGTTCACTTATGTCACTTCCTTTATTCAGGTATTTTTAATTTAAAGGCCAGGGATTGGCACTGCCCAAGAGCACACAGCAGTGCTGGGTCCACATCTCTACCCATGAAGGAAGGAGATATTAAATTACCCACAGTCATCTTTACTGTACATCAGAAACCCACTTTTCCCACATACAGTTTTACACAACCCCTAAAGCAAAGTTCAAGGGAATGCAAACAGTATCTTCACCATAAAAGCATCATGCAATGGGCAAAGATTCTCAACCAGTCCTGCACAGTCTGTGAGAGTGTACATGGCTGTTTTAACCATCCTGGAGAAGGAACTGAGGAAACTTAATAATAAAGTCACATAAATTCCAGTGCAGGAATACAACTCAACCCTGGGAAATCCACAGGAGGAGATAATGTAGAAAAACCAGGGGAAATAATGGTAAAAACCCCTTCCATTTCAATAACTTCTACTATAGACAACTGTATCAAAGCTGCAATATGAGAGAATACATTTTCAACACAATTCTAAATGTTGTACAGTCCAAAGGCCATTAGCAAATGCAACAGAACTGCAAACTCTCCAGCTTTACCTGCATCAATCCCAGCTCACCTCTGCTCTGACCACATGGCCACGTGATTGTAGAGGTAGTACGACAGGTGATTTGGAACAAGATCTTTGCCAGAAACTCTGAGATCCACAGGATACCAAAATTCAAACTCCTCCTTCAGCTTATCCAACTTTTCTTTTGGAATCTCAGTTTTAGGGAATGGAGCTGTCTTGAAGAAGATGTAATCCCACACCTCTTTGGTCATTTGATGTGCCCTGCACAGAGTGAGCCCCACGTTGCACAGTCAGTAAAAGCTCCTCACCCTCCACATGATCAGTAAACATGGACAGAGTGCCCAGGGCCTTTGCCTGAGTGAATCCAATGTCAGAAACAAATTCAGAACTGCTCGAGCCATGTCCCTGCTTAAACTGCCCTTTGAGATTTCCCAGTAAAACATAAAGACTCCCATAAAGAAAAAGTGATTCATAAGTAAAGCACAATCTCGAATATCCTGGAAACCTGATCATTTCTTTTCCAAATGTCACCACCTGTGACCTCAGGTGAACACAGAGCCCCTCGCTGATGTGTCTCATGGAGCCATTCCTTCATGGAGCCATTCCTTCTGGCTTCCCAGAAGTCAAAGAGCAGGCCAGGAAAGAACTGCTGTACAGTTCAAGGCTACATCCTACATGAAAAATATTTGTGGTCTTTTCCCACAACAAATGAAATGAACATTTAAAATTAACATTTACTGCAAGACACATCTTACCAATTACCAGAGGTAGGATCCACAATTTTGAAGGAAAATACTGATGAGATGCAACTGATACCCACAGCTCTGTGGCCACTGGGCTGCATTAACACATATCCTTCTTGTTCCTACAGAGGTTTTTATTCCTGGCCTCAGAACTTCAGCAGAGTGCACCAGATACTGAATGCATTCCAAATTAAATACTTTAAAGCCAACGTTTGCTATGTGTTAGCATCTGCTAAAGGGTTCTGACCTGTGTTATGCAGAGAGGAAAAGCATTCTGGACCCCAAATGCTTCCAGTACACATTAAAAAAACACCTCAGATGATGGTCTGTACTAGCAGTCCAGAATAAATCCTACAGGCACAGCTTTGCTGGTTTGGTTCTGGCAGTTCTTGTTCTGTGCTATCAATTCCTGTGCTGTGACTGGGCTTGTGTTTGGTGCCAAATCCACTGGAAGTGAAGGAGACTGAAAGGGTGAGCCATAAACCCCCTTTTCCTTCACACCACAGAGCAAGTATCAGTAAAAAGAATTTTCCAAGGCTGCTAGATGTTATCTACTTGCATAGGAGAGCACTCTAATTGCACATGCTTAATTACATCAGATCTGTAATTCAGGGCCCAGCATGCTCACTTCAAAGCTTGTTTCTAGACACGACCAGCTCGTGAGTAGCTGCTCTGTAATTACAGAGCTTTGAGCCCAAATGACAGCCTTGCCCAGTCTCAGAGGGATTTCTGTCTGTAAGAATCAGAATCTTCACTTTGGAAATGGTTTTCAGATTAGTTATAGCATCAAGTAAAAAAAGTTTCCATTCCAATATGTAGACTACTCCAGAAATTAGTCCATAAACCACACAGCACTAGAGCAGATGATTCAAGGCACAATCTAAAGTGTTTTTCCAGCTCCAGACTGAGCTGTACTCATCTCTCTGATCCCTATCACCACACTTCAAAAGTCACTCCAGCCGAGAGGTCACATGCCTCCTCCCCCTTGCTCTGAAGGCTTCCACAGACAAGCTGTGGATAAAAGATGGTTCTGAGCTTCCAGGAGTGTGACAGTGACAAAAACCAAGAGCTAAATCCTCTTCCCTCTGTACACTGGAGCCTACAATTTATTGTGGTGCACAGCAATCTCAGCAAGCAGACACCTAAGCAGGCACTGAAACCAATCACACAACAACCTGCCAAGGCCCATTTCAAGGCAAGTCAAACAAGTATTGAAAAAGGTGATTTACTCTCCACACAGCTCTTTTAGAAATGCTTTCAGAAGCATTTTTCTACTCTCTCTCCTTTTCTCACTGCCTATCTCACTCCTCTCCTTCCTTACTGCCCCTCTGAAGACCTGTTCTAACTCAGCTCTTGGTAGGTTAAGTTTAATAAAGATGCTTTTTACACACAAAAGCAAAGACCCAGCGTCCTTGGAAGGTGTTTCTGCAGAGCAATTCAGGAGATAAGCACACCCAATTAAACAAGAGAACTTAATGGTTCCCTGTCCTTACCTGATGCCCAGAGGAGATTCTCCCTGGCCCCTGAGGTTCCCTCCCTGCAGCAGGTGAGCCACAGTGTAATAGGCCATGTAGATGGTGGAGTCAGAGAGAGACTCTATGAGCCACTGCTCATCCCAAGGTAAGCGGGTCCCTGCGTGGGGAAGGCTGTGTCAGCACCACTAGACACTCCTACCCACCCAATAAATATTTATTTAACACAAGCACACAGGAGCAGCTCCTGATCCTCAGTGCAACACATAAACATACACATATACATCAGTACTCATGCTGATGCTTTTAAAAATACTTAGTTTAAAAACCAAATCATGCATTTGAAAGTTTTACTCAAGAGCAAACAGTTGCAGATTTTCAATCTGTTTCCTGACACAGCTCAGCTCAAGAACATCTGCTGTGGGTTATAGTGCACTTCTAGCTGCTGTCCCATGTCAGGCTACACAAGATGAAGGCTAATCAGAATTCGAGGAGAAAACCCAAGAAACGGTGCAAGTTCCCTCTTCTGAGGTCCCTTCCAAATCAATGGCCCAGACAAAAAGCTACCAAGATGCTGCACAGATTGCCTGCAGCAGTGCAAGTATCACCAGCCCCATGTATGTCCAACAAAGCACACCCTCTGGGATGCTGGGCCAAGACACAAGCTGGACAATGCTATTCCCACACTCCCCTATAGCACTGGGGATGTTGCATAGCACTTAAGCCTCCCAAAAGAAACGGGGAGCACCATCCTTACAAAGCACCCAGTGAGAAAGGAATGCTCTGCCTACCTAAGCCATACGTCCTGGAGCACGCATGCTCTTGTAGCCAGCCTAAGGTAGCTTCAAAATTTCTCCTAGTCTCCTCACAGAAGCTGTAAGAAAGAATCTCTTAGTGCTTTCAGCCCTCTCAGACCCCACCAAGAGCAGCAAAGTCACTCTCCTCTACAGCCACGTTCATAACTCACGTCTCCAGATGCTGCAAGCACTCTGACGCCTGTTTCTTCCAGCTCACTTCACCATAATCCAAATACCTACAGTCAGGAGAGGTTTATTGTAAAAAAGCAATGGAGGAGTGTGCAATTGGAGAAACTTTCTAACTCCAGCTTTGTTTCACTCACCACTGGTCACAAAGGGCCACAACACACTCATCAGCAGATCTGGACACAACTTGTTTCTCAGGTTCCATATAAACCATGGCTTCCCCCTAAGAGTTGGAAGGGCAATGAAAGCTGAGATTTAAGTACTGAGAAAAGTATTGAAAACTCTGACAACTTACTAAAAAGCATCCCCTCCGTTCTAATTTGCATAAAGCATTTACTGCATAGCTCTCACCCCTGCCCAGCTCTCTGCCTCAGGTAAAATGAGGCAAGGCTTGACTCTGCACTGCTCTAAGGTGCCAGCTCACAGCACTTTGTACAGAATGCATGAGGAAAAGGAGGACATAAGCACAAAATACTCCCCACTGACTGTGCCCCCTGATTGAAGCAGCTCCTAGGAAACTCTAGGGGACAAAGGGAAAGGAAAATGGGATGCTGAGCTCCAAATCTACTTGCTGATGCATTATAATCTGGACACAACAGTGCCACAACAACAAGGGAATAATGACTAAATGCCTGAAGCCTCTCCCACTCCCAGTCCTCATCAGGGAGTCTCATTAGAGGGATGCCACAATCACTGTTTGTTTACTGCTCTGTTTTCTGAAAGAGGAGCCCAGCAATGGAGCATTTGCACATCACACATCCCCTGCACTGGCTTGAAAGAGACTTGACAGTTCAGTCCTACACTTCCAGCATCCTCCCAGCTATTTTAAAGAACAAACTGGACCACCAGAACATGTCCTAGGGAGGGTGACAGAATAAGACAGGGAACAAGAGAACCCTAATTAAGCTGCTCAGCCCACACAAGAACACCAGGTCCTACTCTCTGCAGGACCCAGAGCACCCTGAGGGCTGCAGAACCACACCAGGGCTGTCTGTGGCAGCTCAGCCCTGGGAAAAGGACAGAACACACAGTTCAGAAGCAGCTGTGTGCACACTCACTTACCTTATCCAACATCAGCTTCTGAATGCGTTTCTTGACATCTTGAACTTTTTGTCCTTTGAATTCACCCACCAACATCACCTGTAAAAGATGGGTCACAGGAGATAATTTTTTTCAAAATTTTGCAAGAAATAGGTGCCATAGGTGTTCAAATCAATATAAGGAAGTAGCAGATACTGCAATCTTTGACATGCAAAAAATAAGAGTAGAGATGTTGGTTTTTTTCATTGTGTGTAGTAATCTCTACCCAAAAACAGTCTGCACATATGTCAGCATTCACATAGATGACAGATTGCAAAGAGTGAGAAATAAAAACTATTGCTTGCTTACAAAAGAACAGCTGAGAAATACACATGGTGAGCTACTGAGGTAAAGACAGGAGAAGAAAAACAAACACCAAATCGAACACCAAAACCAAAACAAAAAACCTCCAAACAATAACACTTTGCTCATTTCATATCAGTTTCCCTATCTGTACTTGCAACAAAATGGATCAGCTCCCCAGCTGATCACTTGTTCAGAAACCAGGTTATAAAGGCCAGAGAACAAAGCCGTGTACGAGTGGAAACTTTCTCCAATTCTACATCACTCCTCCAACTGCAGAACCTTACTGCAGGAAGAGTCTAAATGAACAGTCCTTTGGGACTTTTCTGGGAAAAAAGGACAGGGTCCCTCTTTCTTGAGATTTAAAAAAAAAAATTCTTTACCTGTCTTTTTTTTCTCCTAGTTAAACTCACCAAGAAACCACTTACCAAGACCTTGTGTTACTTACTCCCTCATAGAATCCTTTCAGGTACACTCTCTCCTTGGCCTCTGCAAGCTTCTCTCTGTCATTCTGGCTCTGGATTTTGAGTTCATCACAGATAAATGGAGCACAAAGGCTGCCAAAGTCTGGGATTTCAATGATGGGCACCTGAGAGTTAACAAAGGGTGGTCAAACCCCTCCTGCACCCCACAGCTCACCCTGTACACACATGGTGACATCTAACACTTCTTTTGCACTGAACAGACACCCTCCTAATCCAGCCATGAGGGCACTAAGTTTTAATCAACCAACAGGTTATCAGTATAATGCATTCAGCATTCCATTTCCCAAAACAATAATTCCCATAAAAATTGATACTTCCCTTTCTCTTTGAAGTATAGCATAGAATAACAAATCTTGGTTGCAACCCTTAACAGACCAAATGTTGTGACTGCAGGAAAACATGAAAACTTTAAGTTTTTCAGCTCTGTCAGCTGAGAAGGACTTTAAACAGAAACTCCAGAAGAGGAAGGCCAGCTCCTGGTTCGTTTCTCATCCGTGAGCAGAGCATCCTGTGTGCTACACGTGGCCAGGCCTGGGTGCACTCACCGGCTCGAATGGCAGGACCATTTCATCTCTGATGCCATACTTCACCCTCAAAGCCTTCAAAGTTGGAAAAAAAGAAAAGCAGTAGATTGAAGTCTTCTAGATTTAAAGGTTTTTATCCATTCCTAGTGTCTTTTTTGTACAAAATGTTTTATTACAGATCAGACAAAGCCACTTCCCTGCCTTCTCACAATTTCTGACACCTAGGCTCAACCCTCATCCCATTTCCAGGTGATTCTTTGCTATAATTGTCTACATTTTTTAAAAGGGCAAAAACTGATATTGCTCTACCCTGAAATGAATGGACAAAAATTCAGCAGCCAAGGACAGCTGTTCAAACGCTGATGTACTCCTGCAGTTAGTAACAACCACTTTCAGTCTCATTTGAAATTCATAGAAAATCTTAATCTCATGTTTGGAAGTAATTTCCACAACAGGAACTCATTTCTGTTTCACGGTGCTGTTCTCTACCTTAACATGCAGCACAAGTTACATGATTCTCATCCGAAACTCAGACCTGAAGTATGAAAAAAAAAAAACCTCTGTCCTAGCCCAGTTGGTTTAAACTTCATTTATTTTTAACTGCTTTGATTTCAAGTTAGAGATGGCAAAATGCCAATCAAAGCGAGTTTTATTTTACCCACTGGATATTCACTTTTGACCCTCTTCCCTAGGGAAAGGAAACAGAAACAATGCAGTTAACAGACTGACCTGCTTCTTTTTCAAGTCTCTCAGGGCTGCAAAGTCATCTGGAGAGTCAGAGGGAACACTTGTCACCACTCCAGTTCCTTGGCAAAGACAAACAGATGAAAGGATTAGTCCCCACGTGCTGAATGCCAGTGCCCATCCAGCAGGCTCTGCTGCAGAATTACCTTTATCCTCCTTGATGGTGAGCATGGGCAGGGCGTATATGACCTTGTAGGTGGTGAGGGGTGCTGAGAGTGCAGCACCCAGAATCTCCTGAGCAGGACAAAGGAACAGCATTACAGTAAACCAGGGCCGTTCAGCCTAGCAGAGTAAGCTCTCCTGGGTGATACTCTTCAAATTTTACTGACACATTACAAACAAATTAAATACATTTTTATATACAGATGGACAAGGAGGAAGTACATATGAAAATGTGTGGTACTGTTAGAGACAGGATATAGGTTTTTTATCCGTAGAAAAGTCAATTACCAAATACCAAGAAACTTAAACTACCAGGATGTGGAATTGGGAAAGCATAGGAAGCAGAAGGACAGTTTGCTTCCAAGTATCTGAAGCACAACAGCATGGAGGCAGAAATGGCTTATGAAGCCAGGGTCAAAAGTGACATTAAACAAAGAAAGGAAAGTATATTGTCAAGATATTCACACACTGGCAGGAGGCAGTGGAGATGTGGCAGCTGTCTTATACCTCGTTAATTTGCTTGAATTCACATCATATCTACTAGCAAAGGAAAAAACCCTGTTATTTTCTACTTCATTCTTCGAAGCAAGATCAAGAAAGATGGTGCCAAGTTGTAGTGAATGGAGATCAAGGCAGGCAAACAGCTGAAGGTGCTTTGGATCAGGATGAATAAACACTTGCACAAAGCACACAAGTTAAGGACAGCAAACCCCAAAACCACTGACATTCACTACTCAGCTAAGAAAGCTTCATTCACACAGATGTACTGGAAATGTCTGTAACAACAAAAGCCTTTTCCACACAACCCTTTCTAGCCATCACTTTTTCCCCTCCCTTTCCATTCACTCTTCCCAGCAAGCAGGAAAGTGTTACTTAACAGTATCCTTTCACCACATCCTGCTGAGGGAACAGGAATGCATCTGTCCCCAGCAAAGTGCACCAGCTGATTCTCCCAGCAGCAGCTCTGGCTGGGCTGACAGGGAAGCTGCCTGCTGCCTGCCTTGTTTGTCACTGAAGATTTCAGCCACTCCAAACTTTCTGCAACACCTCCTGTACTTTCTTTACAGCTCAAACTCCACCAGCACGTTTCTTAGCCCCAGAGGTGCAGCTGAGCCTGAGCAGCACACTCAGGGTGCTCACCTCTCCCATCAGCTCCTTGACCACAGGCACGACCCCGTTGTCCCTGGTGAAGCCCTGGTAGGACATGTTCCTGGCAGCACGCTGGGTGCAGATGAAGATGTCCCCAGTGCCAGTCTCAAAGCCGATGTATTTCATGTCCGGGCGCAGCCAGCAGTTGGTCTGCCCAAACATGGTCTCTGGCCTGAGCGTGGCAGCCACCAGGAAGATGTTTTTCCCTCTCAAGCCACTGGGGGGAAAACATACTGGATAAGTCACCAAAATAAAATCATTCTGATCATACAGAACATGCTTTTCAACCAACATCAACTTTCAAGCAATGCTCCCTAAGAGACAAAAGTGGGTCATTAATTCGTTGTTAGTTTTCCATTTTCTTTTTTTTTTTTTTAATTCCATCTTGAGTTCTACACAGACATAGTGAATAGAACATCTCTAAATTCTGACCAGGTCTTTGAAGTGATGGAAATAACCAGGTGGAATGAAATTTTGCATTAGGCAAAACAGACTGTTTAATTCAATGGTCAGTTCTGGCAAGGAGACAGAGCCCACCTGCCACTAAAAAATCAAGACCTACCTCAATTTTGCAGGGTAAGGATCCAACACCTTCATTTTTATCAGCGTGTATTCTTGAGGCCCAACACCCTACAATTCCCACAAACAATGCAACAATCAATAAATGAAACTCACTTGAGCAGGAAAGAAAATAAATCCTATTCTGTAGGAACCTAATCCAAACACCATTCAAGGTACTGCTGCTTTCCTCAGAGTAAATCCTATTCCCACTCATATGAAAGGCTGTTCACTAAAATGCAAACTGCAGAGAGGTTATACTGTGTTTCTACAGCCAAAAACTTACTTCTCACAGACACCGTCTCAGCAACATTTAAGTTAATAACAGTTTATTTATTTAGTTTCAACACATAACAACACAATGGAGTGATGCTGCTGGCAAAGATTGCCAAACGACCACAGAAACCAGTTCCAATGGAAAATACTATCCATAGCTCCAGACAAATCTACTCAAGATTCATTCAATTTTCACTGACAGCTGAGAGACAGGGACTCTGCACATCCAAACTATGTTTTGCTCCAAGATATAATTTACTTTCCATCCAGTATTTAAGACCACAAGCAGTGCATGAAAGTGCCAAGTAAAAATATTACCTCTCCTGTTTGCCTGTCATGATCCATGCAAGGCTGTCCATCTTTAGGGGAATAAATTGTGTATCTAGAAAAAAAAGTGTATTTTCATTCAGCGTTGAGTAAAATAGTGTATAAAGCAAGGAGAAAAAAAAAACCATAGCTCTCTGGGGAAAAAAAAACCTCTTAATGGTATTTTCAAATTTTGTGTGGATCTGTATCCATCAGTGCCAATGTTCAGTTTTCACAAGAGCTTTCAGAATTGACCCTTTTTTGTTTGGAGTTGGTACTCATGGAAGAACTAAACCCAGAAGACAAATCTCACACGTTTTGTTGGCACAACAACTACACTTCACCACGTCAGGCAGAGCACCAGCAATGGAAGATTCTGGTTTCATGTGAGTTAAAAGCACACTCTAGAGATGTGTCACAGGGCTCTGTCTTTGGTACAGCTGAGCTTATCCACAAAAACTCAGAGCTGAGTGGCAGCTTACCGTTTGCCAAACTTGATCTTATTTCTTTCCTTCAGTGTAAGGAATTGCCATCGCACAAAGGAGTCGTAATAGGGATTGACATGTGTCGTAATGAAGGAACGCCTCCAGTCCACCTGAAAATGGGCAAGAGGCTCCAGTAAGTAAACACAATCAAGAAATCAAAGGAATCTCCCAATACCATAACTATTACTTTAAAAATAAAAAGAGCTTTCTCTCCAAAAAGACAATGCAAGTACGTATCCCATAAAGGGGTGTGAGCTTAACCACTCATCTGTGCCTGCTCTCTCACAGCAGAGATAGCAAAGACTCAAGGTCCTTCCACTGACTGAGAAATTCTGAGGTTTTGTAGTAGTTTTAACCAACCACTCAAGGTGAATTTCAGCACTGCCTTGTTTCATCATCTTTATTTCTCTTCATTTTCAAAAATCTGTTGTCAGCAGGACTAGTACTTTTAGGAAGAAGAATGTGATATTAAATAGATTTACTGTCAATACTGACTACCAACAAGTTATCTCACATGGGTACCATAGGTCATAACATCTTTGTTGGACTCATTTCCAGCTGTGACCACTGTACAGGGTACAAGCTGTAAATAAGAAAGCACTTAATTATCACCCAAGCCCATTAAAACATAAAATGACTAATTCCATAACTATCAGAAGCATTCCTGCAATTATGCTGGTATTACACAGAAAATCTCAAGGAGAGCAGCACATTCAAACACAGTAACAACACAACGGCTGCCTGGGTAACTGAGGTTAGGAGCACCCAGAGTCACCTTCAATCCCATGCTCTTCAGATCCTGAACAGCAAGGGGAGGGAAATAATCCAGCCAGTGCTCAGCTTCAGAAAAACTGACCACTTCTTCATCAGACAGACCCAAAGACTTCATGATCCCCCACTGGTATTTGGAAGAGCCAGTCTTGGCAGCAGCCTTGCTCTGAAAGAACAACTGGGATTAGGAAGGAGCCCACAGTCCTGTCACAAGAGCATTTGCCTCTGTAAATGTTAATGGCTTCTGATTCCAGATACACAAGTTAATACAAATATTCTCACATCCCCCCTCTACCAGTGAGGGCAATTGATTACAGCTTCCATTCTCCACCCTGTATTCACAGAGTTTCCATTCTACCATTCCTTGTATTCACTGTTCACTCCCTAACCCTCCTCTTCCCAACTGTTCCACGCTGATGTCCAGAACCTGCAGAGGCTCTGCCACAACAACCTGGCCAGGAATTGCCTGCTGTCAAGGCCCTGCTCCAGCCCATGGGTTTTTGCACCACAGAAAGGGGGACAGCCCTGCACCCTGTGCCAAAAACCTTTGCTGCTGTCACTTTGCTCATGGTACTTTTCCCAACTGTTATCTCTTGAGAATCTCCTGTCTCTCCCCAGCAGTGACCCAGGCAAGGTCACACCTTCTGTCCTGCAGAGCAGCCAGAACCCCAAACCCAGCAGGTCTGGTGGGACAATCTCTTGACTACACATAAACATACAGAGCATCTCTAAACTGCTCCTAGACTTGATTCTTCGCCTTGCTTTGGGATACTCTCCAAAATCCTAAATCTCATTTAAATACCTCCCAAAATCCTAAATCTCATTAAATACCTGAAAATAGTTTGGATGGTTTTACTGAGCCTACCTAGACAGAACTGGCTAGGCACCAACTTAAAAAACAAAAACCAGAAGAGCAGGAATACACATGCTCTACCTCTGAGAAAGCAGGGCTATTCCCTACAACCAGTCAAGGTTTCTGTGAGCCCAAAGGAGGAAAAGCCTACAATGTGCACACCAAAGTTTTGAAAGCACAGCTCTCAGTCTAGGAAGGCTTAGTTTAAACTTTACCTTTTTGCCTTTTGCTTTGTCTTTGATGATAATTTCTTCCTCTTTTTTACCAGAATTTTCTTCCTCTTCCTCCTCCTCATCAGGAAATTCTGGTGGGCAACCATACAATTCCATTTCTCTTTTCAGCTTATCTGCACAGGCCTGAACAGAGTTATTGAGAGTGTGTCAGCCAGGCTGACAATTGCAATCACAGCCAAGGACTGGGTTTTACTGATAACTTTTTGCATTCCATGCTTTAAACTTTTTCTGGGCCTTGCATTAACATCTAGGAGATCTTGCCACTTCAGAACACCTTCCAGGGCAGGAAGAGGTTTACTGCAAGGATTTTCTTGCAAAGGAAAACACAGAACAGGTAAAATTTAGTTTTCCAGCACTTTATCTTCTGAAGTGATGTTACAGCTCAAGCACAACACATGTTTATTACAAATCCAGGTTCCAAATCACACTGTCTTGGTGAGTTTTTAATAAACTAAGGTGATATTGGGAATGGACAGTAAGCAAGGCTCCAAGCAGCCTTAGGGATAAAAACCCCCATCAGAAACAACCCCAAACAACTGCAGAACTCTCACCTTGATGGGCATCCCCGTGCAGTGCAGCCCAAAGGGAAACAGGCAGCTCTTCCCCTTCAGCCTCTGGTACCCGACTGCGAACTACAGACAGGGAAAACAGAACAGCTGGAACAGCTGGAACAGCCCCAGCCGAGCCAGCAGCTGCTCAAACACAGGGGGGACTCCTCTGACATGCAGCCCCTGGCAGGTGACAGAGCTGGGGAGGAGCTCTGGCAGGAAGGTGGAACAGGAGTTTGTTTCCAGGCCTGCCCCTGTGCTGGCTCCACCAGACACCCAAGGGTGCAGAAACAGGGCTGCTGTGGAATCCCACCCCTAGCACCCAAAACCTGCTCCCACCCAGGGCACAGAGCACAGCAAGCACAAACAAAAGGGACAGCTCTCCTGTGAAGGTTGAGCCATTGAGCAGCATCTCCTAAAAATCTCCTTTCAAAGAACCAACAGGGGAAACACCTGCAGCCCCATCTCATCAAATTAAAAATTACATTAATGGAATTTCCCTTCAGCTAGCAATATTCCTACTGAAAATGTGGGAAAAAAGGAGAGTTTAATAAGTCATTACTAAAGCTATAAAAGAATTGACATGGCATCCTGTTAGCTCAAAACTGAACTATAAAATCAGCATTTGTTCTAGAGCAGTATTTAAAGGTATCAGCATTTACCTCACATTTAGATAAGGAAAACGTGTGTCCCAGGTGCAGGCGGCCATTCATGTAGGGGTAAGGAAAGGTAACAAAGTACTTCCCTTTGCTGAGAAGAAAGTCAAATAATTAAAACACAATATTAGCTTTGTAAATGACCATCAGACAATACACGAGCAAAACAGGTAACTGGTATGTTCAGCTACTATCAGTCCACAGTGACATTAAAATATCTCCCTTGCCAGTAACACGAGTCTTTGATTTTAAAGAGCTGATAGACTAACAGGCTTTATCATCTTAAAAAAATAAACACAAAAGAAAAAACCCACAGAGGACTGACATCACACAGAAACATTGAAATAGATATAGCATGTTCCCAAAGGTAACAAATTCTAATCCTCCTTCTGTAAATTAATTACAGCAAAGGCTTAAAGTCATTTATTGAATCTCCCACTCTGTGAGTTCAGATTTTAAGAGCACACTGCAAGCCATCACTCCTTTCACAGGGATACATTGTTGGAGGGTGTTTCAAAGACATATTATGGTGTTGGAACCTGAGCTCTCAAAACAGCTAAAAATACATTAACATTTAGGACACTGAATTTCTACCTTTGCACTCTGCTTCACGCCTTGTCTCTTCCCCTCACACACTCCCTCAGACCATTAACATGCACGAATAAAGGCCAAGTCTTTGCTTGCAAAATCTACAATTTAAGAACCTGCCACCTGTTACACCACTTCATTTATCTTAGTTTAGCCTGACTTTCCCACAAACCAAATATTAACCCCATATCGCCAAGGTCAGTGCTTTTCCAGTCAGAGACCTTCCCACAGGATTAATGCCATTCCCCCAGGCAGCCTCTCCACACCTGAGAAGAGCATGGATCCCACCAATTCCAGAGGAACTGTGCTTCCAAGCATGCCATGCATTCCCAGAGGATAAACAAGTTTCTCAGGGTTTACTCTGGGGCAGAAATAAAAGCAAGAGTCATATGGTCTTCCCCAAGAGTGCAGAGCCCTCTCTGCACCTGTGAAAGGCTCCTCCTTCCACAGCTCTGCTCCATCCCCTCTGGGGCCGCAGCGGTGGCCACTGTGGCTCACCTGCTGTCCCCACAGCCAGGACCTCCCCCAGACCTGGCCTTCCTCCAGCTCTACAGGAGTACCAGAAGCTGGGCTACAGCCAGGAGCTGGGGTTTGTGGAACACTGCTGTGCTCTGTGAGGCACAGCAGGACACCTTCCCTCACACTGAAATCCCCCAGTGGTGACGGCTCAGGCAGCACACTGAGGAACCTCCTCCATGCCAAACAGCACGAGTCACCAAAGAGAAGCTGCTTTTCAGACCACAGAGGGTACTGGCACTGCCAGGGAATGAAAAAGCTTCTCTCATCCCACTGGAACTCAGCCACACACGTACTCAGCTGCTTTATGTCATCAGCTACAGAAACATCAACAAGGTGTGAGCAAGTGCCTCCAGCTGAGCCATGAATACTGCTCACTACAAAGGAGCCACTTTTCCTCCCACCAGATTTTGAATGAAAAGACATTTCAAGCAGTGAAAAACCAAGCACAACAATACCTCCTCTGGTCCTTCCTGTCTGCAGCATTGATCTCAAACACTCGATCATGGTCCCACTTCTGCTGGACCTCTCTTTCAATCTTCTTCAGGAAATCCACTTTTGCTGTTCCTTTACGCTCCTGTTCAACAGAGAAAGGAAGAGAAGTCTGGCTGAACAGGGCAAGAAATAACAGAACTGTATCACAGACCACTCCTATCTCCTTGGGTCAGGGCAAGCACTGCTCCAGAGCACTGCAGCAACACCTCAGAGCAGCAGGATGAGTCTAGCCTGTATCCTGAGATCCAGCCTTCTAAAACTGCACCTGAGATCTGCAAGGAAAGCGTTAACAACACTTTTCCACGGCAAAGCACTCTACAGCAGCCAAAACACACACACATACTGGCCATCTTCCAATAAAGAACAAACTCTGAGAGCTCTGAACTGAGGAGGTAGAAGAGGATACAAATCATAAGTGAAAACACCCACAGAATTCTGGTTTTATTCCACTCTCCATAAACCTATGCGATGCATCCTCCTCTTGACGTGCATAAAGCGAGCACAGCACTCCCTGTGCAGGAAGAGCGCCTGGAAACAACTGAACTGTAGTTCATGCAGCCAGGGAAAGCATTCCGAGCGCTTTTAATTAAATCAATGTCCAGTAGCCCTTCCCCTGATTCTTTTATCATATAACACACGGCAAGTATTAAAGCATCTTATTTTTTCACCATAGAGCACACAGGAATTGTTAAAGGACACACGCATTCTACGCCCATAAAGGTTGATGATTTAGCTTTTCCCCATCGAAACCAAGGCAATCCTAAGCCCTTTACACCAAGTGGCCGCAGGCGCCGGGCAAAGGCCCCCGCACGTGGCTATGGGACCCTCTGCCCGGGCACCGCGACGGCGAAGAGCGACCCCGAGGAGCCGGTGAGGGACCCCCGGGGAGCGCCAGGAGCCCCCGAGAGCCCCAAAGCCAAAGCCCGGCCCTGCTCCCGAACTAACTCACCGCCATATTGCCGCGCCTGACGGGGCCGCACGGGCCGTGCCAACGCGGCAGCCGGCGGGGGAGCCCAGCCCGTACCAAGGCAGCGCGCGGGGGGACACCGGGCCCTCTTTAGCCTGAAGGGAGGGGACAGAAGGGGAGCGGCAGGGAGAGCGAAGGGAGCGATCGCTGCGGCCGCTCGTCCCGGCTGGGGACTGGGAAATGAGCCCGGTGTGCCTGTCCGAGGTGTGCGCCCGCCGGCATGCTGGCCCTTTAAGAGCTCCCCCCCAAGATGTCGCCGCGGGTTCATGTGCTCGCTCTACCGAACTTGCTGGTTCTCCCTGACCCTCGGCCTGGGCTCTGGGCGGCTGCCATTGGTCGGCAGCGCGGATCGGCGCCTTGTGATTGGTGGCGGCGGCGCGGCNGCCGGGCCCGGCGCGCCCGGGGTACGGGACAGCCCGGGCCCGGGGAGTGCCGGGAGCCTTCTGCCCCACAACGTGCAGCGGAGCTGGGGAAGGGTTTGGAGCACAAGGCTGATGAGGAGCACCTGAGGGGGCTCAGGGGGGCCCTTGTGGCTCTGCACAAGTCCCTGACAGGAGGGGCCGTGAGGGTGNCAGGTCGCGGCGATGGCGGCGGTGTAGCTGAGAGCGGGCGGCGCGGGGCCACCATGATCATCGAGAGCGTAGACGCGCTCAAGTCCTGGCTGGCTNGAGAGGGAACGGCCTCAGGCTGGGCCAGGAGAGCTCAGGGTGAACACTAGGAAAAATTTCTTAATGGAAAGGGTGGTCAGGTCTTGGCAGGGAGGTTTGGAATCCGCACACCTGGAGGTATCCAAGGAAGGGCTCACGTGGCACTCAGTGCTCTGCTCTGGGTGACAGGGTGGGCGTCGGGCATTGATGGAATTTGGTGGTCTGGCAGCTCTTCTCCAAGCTTTGTGATTCTGTGTGCTCCCCACTGCTGCCCCGGCTGTGCTGTCGACTTCAGTCCCAGCTCTGTCATCTCGGAGCAGAGCCAGGGGCTGCTGCAGGAGCTGACAAAATCAGGAATAATGTTGAAACTGTGGGAACTCTGCGTTTACATCCTGCTGCTGCTTACAGTGGGAGTGGGACTGATGGAGTCAGCATGGATCCAGGTCATGTCCTGCATTTTATGTGTTCTGGTAACTCATCCTGGCTGCAAAGCAGTGCTGGCTCTGTGCTGGTCCCGAGCTCGGCAGTGCCTGGACGCGGCTGGTGCTGGTGGTGCAGGCACAGCGAGGGCCGGCTGGGTGTCACCAGGGGAGGCTGCTGTGAGTGCCTGGCCAGGCTTGGGTCTCCCGTGAAGTACAGCTGAGGCCCATGAGAAGAGTTTTTAGTAGGCCTTTGGTCTGCTCACTTGCCATCATTAAGTATTAGACTTTTAGAAGTCCTTCACAACGTTTTTTCCTTTGTTACAATCACATTTCTCTGATTTTTGGTCAAACCCTGGTGAAAGTCTCTAGACTGGAGCATGGCTCCTGTTCCTGCACTTTCCCTGACAGCTCCAGTCAGTGTCCAGCATTCCTTGGGCATTTGAGCTGCACTGCAGAATGAGAGGCAGAAAATCAAGGAATTGGCCAGTGGGCCGTGACAGTCAGGGACTCTGTAGTGGCACTGGAGTGACAGCACAGCCTGGCTTACCTGGAGGAGTGCACTCACCTTGTGTGCTCCTGTACCCCGGGATGGGATGGGATGGGGTGCTTGGGAGGGACTGATGTATGGAGGAATTGTCTCCTCTATTTGAAATTGAAGATTTATAGTCAGTGGATGAGGGCCCCAGCACATCACACACAGTGTATGCATCACATACAGGTTATTTCTCTGTGTGTGTAAGAATTGTAAAATCTGTCAATTTGTGGTTTCTTTGTTCTTAATTGCTCCATTTACCCTGGCTTTCAGTGGAGGTTGGATGTTGTTGGAGGCTATATGAGAGCAGAGCTGTTTGATTGCTGCTCATTGAGGATTTTTATTTCCAACACCTGTTGCCCTCTGCTTGGCTTTTTGCCTTTTGCTTTTTTCTGGATCTTTTTCTTACTTGAGATTATTTTGAGGTGTAAATACTTCAGAATTTTTCTTTCCAGAGTTACTGTTCTTAGAAAATACACAATCATCTCTTTAAATTTTAATTTTAAAAAAAAAATCTTCTGAGTATTTTAGGTTTCTGGCTCCACCTGATATCTGGCATGTGCACCCTCTGAGAGGCCAAACAAGGAGGTGTCAGTCACACTGTTGCTCTATTTCATACCTGGGGTGTTCCTAGCAGCTCAGTAATGGCATCTAAAGCAATATCCAGTTTAAAGATTAGTGGTGAAGTATCACTGCACGAAGTTGGTGTCTTTGGTCTTTGTGGAGTCAGACACAGGTGAGGGAGCGTGAGGAGAGAACCTGGGTCAGTGATTGCTCCCGTTTAGGTGTTCTACCAGCATTGAAAGGTTGCTGTAAAATATGGCATGGAAGTGTCCTTGAGGAGGAAAGCCCAGCACATCAGGACAGTCACTGAAGCTGTGCAGAACCTGTCTATGTGACCTCTGTGACATTTGCTGAACTCCTTTCTACCAATGTTCTAATGTTTAAACGCAGTTTAATCCTTCTCAGTCCTTGTGCAGTGCCTTCTCTGGCCCCACAGTGCTCTGCTGTGCCTGTAGAGCCATGTGAGGTGTGCCTGCTGGGCCAGGAGGAGCTTCAGCACCAGTGGCTGCTGAGCTGCCCACCAGTGGCTCTGTCTGGGCAAAAGAGAGGAGGTTTACCCTCAGGAAGGGCAGACAAGGGACACCTTTGTCAGGTGCAGTTGAGGGGTTCACAAGGCAACTCCAGGGTTGGGCTGTGGTTGCAGGGAGCCCTTTGCTGGCTCCATGGCCCAGTGCAGCTGTGCTGGTGCTGGCTGTGAGCCCAGGGGTGCTGCAGGAGCTCTGGGGGCTCTGCAGTGACTGTGCCCCCCAGCTCACACCCTGCAGCAGCCCAGCACAGTTCTGTCTCTCTCTCTCTCTCCAGATGTGATGCAGACCCCTCTGCCTTGGCCAACTATGTGGTGGCGTTAGTGAAGAAAGACAAGCCCGAGAAGGAGCTGAAAGCTTTCTGTGCTGACCAGCTGGATGTGTTCCTGCAGAAAGGTGTGGTGGCCACGGCTGGCTGGGGGAGGAGGGAGGGTGCTGCACCATTGCTGCCTTCAAAATCTTTCTAGCCATTAATATTTCCTGTAGAGATTGGAGGAATAAAGATCTTGTGATTGAAAAAATAATAACTGTAAGATGAAGTCGTGTAAATTGGACTTTTCACAGTGAGTGGGAGGAAATGTTCTTAAATAAAAGCAATTTAATTTAAAGTGTCAGTAGTGTTGCTAGAAGCTTCTCTGACAGGTGTTGGTGACATTTGAAAACCTGGTCCTTGTTAATCCTCCAGATTGCTGGGAGCTTCACATATGGCAATTTCTTTCATAGTCAAAGGTTTAAACACCTGAAAATCTGACACTCACTGGGAAGGTTATTGTGCATTTCTTGTGATGTTGAACTGCTGATGGGGGTGTTGAGAATCATTTACTCTCGTAAAAATTGCCCTAAAGAGGCTGCTGAGTGCAGCTGATGGAACTTGTGCGTAGCTGTGGACTTGTTCCTTGGTCACAGGCTCCAGTCATGCTTGCCCCTTAGAACAGGAGAAGTCTCTGCTGCTGTCTGTGATATGCCTGAGGAATTTTTCTCTAAATGAACAGCCTCAAGTGCCACAAATGTAATTCCAGCTGCTTCAGTGGAGCTAATGCTCATTAATCTGAGGTGCTGCTGCTGCAAGCAGCCCGCCTGGCTGACAGTTTTCAGGGTGTTCTCTGGTAAATGTAAGTATGCATGAAATGCATGTGTAACAGTATTTTCTTGTGTTCTGTATCCTCAGAAACCTCAGGGTTTGTAGATAAACTTTTTGAAAGTTTGTACACCAAGAGTTACCTTCCTTCTGCTGAGCCCACAAAGGCAGAGGCAAAGCCTGCAGGGCAAGAGAAAGAAGAAGTCAAGGAAGAGGTAATGTTATTTAATTCTGTCTGCCTTTTATTTTCAAATTAGCTCTCCTACATTTGTGAGGCAAAATGTGACCGAAAGATAGTCTCTATTGTGACTAATGATCTCTGTGTCCAAAGAACCATGGAAGGTGACTGTTCCGACAAGAACATTTTACATCCCTTTGCAGAGTCTACCTTCAGTCAAGCACTCAGAAAACCTATTCACAGCTCTGGCAATAGCAGTGGATAATTACTTGGAAGAGTTTGAGAGGGAGAAGCAGCAAAAGCATTCTAAAACATTTCCGATTTTGTATGTTCTGTGAGGAATGAAAATGACTTAAAATGTTTTCTGTGGTGTTTAAAATCATTGAAATATATCGGCCTCTGTATTAGAATAATTACTTTGGAAAGTCATTCACTATTTTACCTTGATTTTAAGTTCTGTTGGCAAAACTGAAAGCAATCAAATTTTTGAGAGAAGATGACAAATAATTGTAGAAATTGTCAGTCAGCCAAACCCAGGTCAGCACAAACAGATTCATGTCCTTATTTACCCTAATGTGGTTCATCAGGTGATTTAAATTAAATTTTAAAATATAAAAGTAAAAACTTTTTTTCCTCTTTTCTGATGTCCTTTTTTACCTGAGGATGTGACACATCCAGTTTATGGAAGTTTATGACAGTTTATGGAAGTAGCTTTGCTTATGGCAGTTCATAATTTGAGCAAGACCTTCACTGTAAGAGCTTTCCCCTCTGCTCTCAAATACTGTCATAGTTTACAGAAAGTCCTGTAGAATTACCTTCCATTGCCTTACCAGTGCTCTGCTGGGGGCAGAGGAGGAGGTTTGGGGGGCTGGAGGGGAGTGGCAATAAGCAAAAGCAGATATCTAGGACAGCTTTATGGGACAGAGTTGCAGAATTCAGGACGTTAATTAGTTCCTTTGACATCAGCAAGGCCTTCAGGATGTGTCATGAAGCTCAGGGTATGGTGTGATTCCTACACACAGAGGCCACAAAATAAACTCCATGTGGGATCAGAGTGAGGGCAGGGCTGGAGGAGACACCAGGTGCCTTGTGCTACACCCTGTGCTGGGAGCAGGACTGCAGCTGGAGCTCTCCAGAGCCCTGGCAAGCCAAGTCTTGAGTATTCCTGCCCGTTCTCCCCAGATAATCCTGTTTTACAAGGATGCAGGAAGCCTTCCTTTTGATTTCAATTTAAAAAACAAGTATATTACAGATTAGTGTATGTCAACTTTTTCCACCAAAATTTACTGTAACTTGTAAGCAGTGTGAAGTGGCAGCAGAAGTGCAGAATGGGTCAGTGGTTTGCAGTGGTGGTACAGCTGACAGACTTCTGAACCTGCTGTGGTGGAGGCCAGCAAGAGCTGTGACCAGTTCCACCGTGGGAGCAGGGTTTTGCCTTGGAGCAGTTGTTTAAAATGTCAGCTAGTGACTTCCCTACCTGGAGAGGTGACTCCAGACTTTGTTTACAAGTTCAGGAAATACCTCACTTGTAGAATTGCTTATGCTAAATAAGGCAGTAGAGTGGAGAGAGATCTTGTCTTTCATGAATCCTGTTTAGAAACAAAACATCAAAGTGGTTTTATTTAGGGGCATTTCTTCTGCAGAAAAAAGTTTTGAGACCAAAACCCTTCAACAGACTAGTGGGGAAAATCACAAGTGATTGACTACTTGTACTGCTTCAGTACTCTGGGCAAGTAATACTTGAGTATTGTTCTCTTTGGGATGCTGTCTGTAACTTGAACTACATATTGGTGCCATTTTCTTCATTAAAAAAAGTGATACTCATCCTTGTTTGGTAGTTGTGTGTTAAACAGAATTTTCAAGAGTCTGTTGAAGAAGAGCGGGAGAGCAGGAAGAAGAAATATTCCAGTCCCCAGAGGAGCCGTGCAGACTCCAGTGAGCAAAGGTTAGTTTTGAGCCACAATATTAAGAAATTTTTCTGTATTTACTGTCAGTCTTTGACCGTGTTTTTTTACCTTGTAGGTAGTGATTTTTGTGAAAAAGAGATTTTTTCCTTCCTTTGAGTGATATGTTGTTCCTATGCTGATCACATGCAAGAGGAGTCTCTACAAGAAGTTGCCTTCTTGCAAAAATATGATCGTATTCTTCAAATTACAATTCCTAGGAATGTCAGTTCCACTGTTCCCCTTGTTATATAAAAGAAGAACATTTTTGGGGTCTGTAGGGTCTGGGGGCAGTTGTTCACACCATGTCAGCATCACTTCTAAAGCTTTGAGCATCATAACGGTCTCACCTTGCCAATTCCTACTCCTGCTTCCTACAGACCAGTGAATCAGCTTTAGGATCCTGTACATCTGTGGAATTTGTGAAATTCTGGCTGGGGTGTTTCACTGCCCAAACTGATGGGAAGGATTGAACAGCATCTTTCCGCGTTGCAAGCTTCTTTGTTAATTTTGTTTCCCTTTTCACTGATGTGGTTTCCATCTGTGTTTGCCAGAAGCCGGGAGAAGAAGCGGGATGATGGCAAGTGGAGGGACTATGACAGGTACTATGACAGGAGTGACCTGTACAGGGAGAAGTCAGGCTGGCGCCGGGGCAGGAGCAAGAGCCGCAGCAAGAGCCGAGGGATGAGCCGGAGCCGCAGCCGCAGCCGGGGCCGCAGCAAGGACCGCGATGGCAGCAGGAGTGGTGAGTGCCAGGGGCTGCTGCAGGAGAGCTCCCACTGCAGGGACAGGTGACTTCTGTGTTCTGGACGGTCTAGCAGGCAGGAGATGCCCTGGAGAAGCTGGAGCAAATTCTGATAGCTTTGTGTTCTTGAAATTATTCAGATGCTGTTCTTCAGAGTAGAGCAATTAAGGGGTTTGTT
This sequence comes from Rhabdornis inornatus, assembly GCA_013397075.1. Lineage (NCBI taxonomy): Eukaryota > Metazoa > Chordata > Aves > Passeriformes > Rhabdornithidae > Rhabdornis > Rhabdornis inornatus. The sequence goes on from VWZS01009708.1 coordinate 224,721, forward strand.
TTCTTCCTTGCTAACCTCTTAATTGACCCACAGGTGTATTCCTGTGGATATCAGTAGCTCATTTTTGTGCTGTGTGTTCTGACAAAACTGTTGATGTTACTCTTTTTTCCTCCTAAGGACTGAACTTTCTGCAAAGCGGTGTTTCCCTCTTTCGTCTTGTTACTGTGTATTTTTTAGAGAAGGCTTCTTTGCAGTTGCAGGTGGTTACCATATGATTGTTCTTTTAGGGCTAGTTCAGGTCTGTCGGAAAAGTAGGTGGCACAGATTACAGCATTCCACGCACCTTGAGACCGCGTTAGTTAAGGGCAGAGGTAGGTTTGTTGTTTCAGGCTTTTGTCCTTCTTTCTCCTTTAAAAGAGAGCTGTAAACCAGAAAGAAATAAGTAGTAGAGTAGTAAAATGTGCATTTTGCAAAGAAAACTTTGATATTTCTGAAGTTAAACGCCTGTTTACGTTATATTTAGTTATTACTCCATTAGTAAGAGTGAGCTCCTTCAAGAACAGTTCCATGTGCAGAACACTGAGTATTTCAGGGAATGTGTTATTATCTCTTACTCATGTCTCTGATGTACAGAGCAAAACATGAAGGCTTTACTCAGCTTTATTTTTTTTAAACAGAGCACCGAGAGAGAGAGAGATCAAAATACAAGAGTGAAAAAAATGACGTGGAAAGCTCATACAATCCAGTGTCTGCATCCTCCAGTAAATCCTCTGAGCAGTATTCCTCTGCACAAGCTATTCCCACTGCTGTAACTGTAGTTGCACCTGCGCACCACCTTGAAAGCACCACGGAGAGCTGGTCAAATTACTTCAACAATCACAGCAATCCCAGTTCATTTGGCAGAAACCCTCCTCCTAAAAGAAGATGTCAGGATTATGACGGTAACCGTTCCTTAGCTTTCAGTTTCATGCCTTATTTCAATGTTTGTGACTTTTTTTTTACGTATTCACTAAATGTGAGCAGCAGTCACGCTGCAGTGGCAGGAGATGTGTACTTTGTGTGTAGCAGATGCAGAAATTACCTTTATTGTACTGGAGAAATAACTAGTGTTACTGGATGCAGTTTGCTATGCTGTGGCAATTGCTGGATAAGAACATATGGAGTTTTTCACAGTTCTCTGTATGCTAGACCTAAATACCTCAATCACTGGCACTCCTGGTGCAGATTGCAGTGTGTGTGGTTAAAATAAACCACAGCACTTCTGACTATTTTTTCCACAGCCTTTGTGATGAACGCGTGTAAGTTTGTATGATTTTATGAAAGTGAGTTGTAGTTTTAATTATTTTGTGAAACCTTGCCTTACAATATAATAATGTATCAGCAGATGCGTGTTTTCTTTAGTGAGAAAGTCCATGAAAACCTGAAGTGTTACCAATCTTTGAGCAGCACTGCGTTTGTTTGCTAACACGAGGTGAAACGTGCTGTTTTGCAGAGCGAGGCTATTGTGTCCTTGGCGACCTGTGCCAGTTTGATCACGGCAACGACCCTTTGGTGGTGGATGAGGTTTCCTTGCCCAGCATGATCCCGTTCCCGCCGCCGCCGCCGGGGCTGCCGCCGCCGCCGCCGCCGGGGCTGCTGCTGCCGCCGCTGCCGGGGCCGGTGCGGGGCCTGCGGCTCCCGGTGCCGCAGCCGCCGCCGCCCGTGGTGCTGCCGGTCCCGCGTGAGTCTGGGGGGAAGCGGCTGAGCTCCTGTTCCTGGCGCTCTAAAGGGGGTTAAATTGGGTGGGGAGTGGAGCTGGGGATCTCCAGCTCACCTCGGTGGTAGTTGGTAGTGATTGCATTGGTCACTGACGCTTACTAGCCAGGCTTTTTTCCTGCTATAGTGCAAAAAATGTTGCAGTTCAGTCTCCTAGAGGTTTTAATGAAGCATTGGTGCTACATTATCTACCACTGGAAAGCAGTATATTATTGAGACGTTTAAGATCTTTCTTAGCTCAGCAGTGATCTGAGATGCTGTGCCTTTTGTGTTATCTTACTGCATCTTACAAACTCTATGAAGAACTAGCATATTAGGGACACGCTTACTCTGTTTCAGTGCTGTCTGCTCCAGGGACAAAATTAATGCTGTGATAATTGTGTCCAGTATCAGCAATTATGGGATGAGGAATAATTTGATACAGGATTAACCCTGAACTTTTCCCGAGCCCTTTAGCGGGAGGAGCTGACTTGCTGTGAGAGAATAGACAGTGCTCAGGATGGGCTGTGGTGTCACTTGGGGTCCTTTTTGATGACACAGTAGGAATGTCTGTGTGGTACATGAGGAAACCCAAGCACAACCAGCTAGAGAAATGCCATCTAAATACTGCTGATGTGATCTCTTGCTCTGAGCAAGCCTTGGCTCTCTGTGGTAGAGCTGAGGGAGGAGCTGCTGTGGTTAAGGCATCTCTAGCTCTAGCAAACCACTGGAGAAGGAAAGAGACTCTTTTCTTTTTCCTTAAAGCTTTGTCTCTCCTGAAAAAGAGAAAATGTGTTGGAATCAGAGCAGCTTACCTGAACTCGCAGGTTACTGTTACTGTAGTGGGATTGGCCGTGCTTACAGCCCTGGCCTTGCTCAGAGCAGTGCACAAACACAGCGTGGAACTGTTTGCACATTTTGAGCTGTCAGTGTGTGATGTGCTCTGTGCTGTCTCTGCAGGACCTCCTTTGACTCAGTCCAGCTTGATAAACAGTCGTGAGCCGCCGGGGACAAGTGCAGTGCCCAGTCTTGCACCCGTGGGAGCAAGGCTGCCTCCTCCTCTTCCTCAGAACCTGCTCTATACAGTGTCAGAACGTAAGCAAATGCCTTTTGGTTTCGATCTGTGTGATGGAAAAAAATTGAATTTTCTCTGTTGATGTGTGATTAGAAATTATGATCTGTTTTACTCCAATATACGCAAATCTAAAAAGAAGTCTGATGGCTCTCCCTGGGTCAGCCCATCATCCAGAACGGAATGGAATGGAATGGCAGCAGTGCTCTGCTCTGAGGAGGAGCACTGTGGGGAGCTCTGGGTTTCATGTGCTCACAGCAATCCCATTGCTGCATAAGAAATGTTCCTTTCATCTTCAAGCCATTCTGTAGGACATTAGTAGGTAAAAGATGGATTTGCAAACCTGTAATTGCTGTTTAACTTAGGCTTTATTCCTTTCCAGTTTGGACTAACGCAGATGAGAGCTTTTTTTTTTCCCAGCTATATATCTCAATAGTCTGTACAGTCTTCATAGACATCAGTACATTTTCTATTCTTTTTCCAGAATCACCCTGGTTCTAGCTTTCTAAAAGCTGTTAACTTTCACTGGACATGTCCCTCTTCCTAATCAAAAATTTTTAAAGTATGTTTTTACGAGGGAAAATAGCAAAATACCTGGAAAGTCCTAGATTGTTCAATTTAAATACAACAAAGTTCATTTCTTTGATAATTAAAGGATTAATGACATTTCCATGTTCTATGTGACCAAAATAAGATAATTAAATTTCAGTGTTTTATAATATTCTCATCTGGGTTTTTTTAACATAAATATTCTGAATTTTATTCAAAGAGAGGATCTAGTTCTGTTCATGATCTGTGTCATTTTATCTGTGACTTCCATGCTTTTCAGAACTTCAGACACTCAAATTTCTTATTAGTTAATCTGTTTGGTTATCCTCTAGTCCTGTTGGGCATTCAGGTGTCACCATCTGATCCTTTCAGCTCCAGAGCTTCTAATGGGTGATTCTGCCTGTTGGAGCTCACAGGGCTTCACAGTAATTCTGTTCTCCAGAATCTCTGTGGACTTTCTCCTGTCCTGTTCTTGGACTGTTGTGGTAACAGCTGCTGGTTGCCCTCTTGCAGTCAATCATGTTCTAAATCAGGGAAGAGGAGCTTGTGGTTCAGCTCCTTTGAGGTTAGAGAAAGTTCTTGTTTTACAGTGCCAGGCTCTGCTATCAGTGTGGATATTGTGGGGCATCTGTTTTTAACTGTAGAGTTGTCTTTGTTGCTGCAGAATAAGGGAGTGAGATTTTGGAGGGGCTCATGTCTGTCAGGTTCCCTTGTACAGGCCCTCATTCTGTTCCTGTGGAGGCTCTTCACAGACTTCATTCACTCTAGTTCTTGTACAGCTTTTCCTTTTTAAGGTTAAAAAAATGCATTATCCTCAGTTTGGACCTTGAGCTGGAGGAGCAATAGGAGTCAATTCTGTCATCTTGTATTCTTGTGGTGACCCCTTCTAATGAAAATGATCATTAGTACCTTACCTGAGCTAGGCAGCTGATCTCACTCTTACATAAAGTGAATTCATTAGGTAAGTATTGGTTCCATTACCTCATTTCTCAGCTTTCTTTGAAATAATTTAAGTATGTTCTTCACTTAAAATTCTTTACTGAAGAGAACTAGACTGTTGTGCAGCAAAGGCTGGAAGTCTGTTTGCATCTTAGACTCTGCAGTATAAATGCTGAAACCAAAGGCTGTGTTGTTGCCTTAAACAGTGCCAGATGTTGTGCACACTGTCACAAAGACCCCTCAGGCCTTTCCAGTATCAGCAGTACTCTGTATTGTGACCTGTGTGCTTTGGACAAACAGCACCAGGATAAAAACCAAAGGAGAATGTGTGCAGGTAGGCCAGGCCTGAAGATCAGGTGAGGCTTTGCAGGTTGGCTGTACCACCTCTCTTCTCTTCATCCAAGACAGCTTCTGACTCTTGGACATCCCTGCACTTCCTCGAAGGAAAATTAACCCCGAGTCTTAAACTCACTTGAAAAATTCTGTCATTTCTCTCCTTTTTTTGTAGATACATATGAGCCAGATGGCTATAACCCTGAAGCTCCTAGTATTACCAGTGCTGGTAGATCTCAGTATCGGCAGTTCTTTACGAGAGCACAAATGCAGCGTCCAAATCTAATTGGCCTAACATCTGGGGAGATGGATACAAACCCTCGAGGTAGGAAGGGTTCTGGTCATTGCTGTTGCTATTTTTATCCAAGATCATCAACACCTTTCCCTGTTTTCAGGCTGAAAGCACTAGTTTTTCTCACTGATGTAGTGTTTCATTTTTTTTGGACATTTCTACCTTTTTTAAGCGCTAACATGCCCATATTAAAGACAAAGCAGCCTTTTAAAAATAACCACTTGTAAAAATAAATAACCACTATTAAAAATAACCACTTGCTTGGGAACGCTACAAGGGTTTTGTTGGTTGGTTGGGGTTTTATTCCTCTTAAGCCTGTGAAGGTGTTTTCCAGGTACTAGGTGCTCCTAGAAAGAAAAGTGATGCCTAAAGATGGCTTTAGCAGCACAGTCTGCAGAGTGCTTTTGATCAGCCATGGGATGATCCATGCTCCTTGCCTTGGCTGTTGTGGTGGTAGTGAAGAAGGGAACTTGGCATGTTTTGGTGCTTCATGGTCTGGCTCTGTCAGCCAGGTGTTCTCTCTGAAATGAACATCACAGGTATCCAATATATTCCAATTTCCCAGCTCATGGGAATCCCAGTCTGCATTTAGGTAATTCCTAGCCCCTGCCTGAATGGATGTGGCTGCTGTCTCTTGGTGGTGATGTGTACAAAGTATCTTGTAGGGAAGGGCACAGGTCAAGGCTCTTCACTGTTTAGTTGTGGTAGCAAAACTTTCTTTCTCCCTCATGTTTTTCCTGCCCTGATTCTTAAAACCAAAGATGTTAAATTTTGGGTTTTATTGTTATACTTCTGTATTTCTTACTCAGTAGGTAAGAAATATTTTTTTATTTTATTTTCAGTATTTTGTTCCAATGACTCATCTCGTAGGGAATATGGTTAAATATTATTGTAGAAATTGCTGCTGTGTTTGCATCTCAATGACTGTCACAGAGGCAGGGTTGGGATTAATTGCTGCCCCTCAGGTTCTCTCTGAGAGCCCATCCCAGGGGTGAGTGCTCAGTGGTAGGGCCTCACACAACTTGTTTTACTCCTTATCACAGATGTCAAAGGTTTGCTTTCAGATCATCCTCCAAAGTGAGGATGCCATGCCCAGAAATGCCCAGTCTCTGTTTTCACCAGTGCAACCAGCAGAGCCCTGGCTTCTATAGAAGCCATAGAAATTGCTGTATAACTCAGACTTCTTTTTAGGGGTTGAATATTTGGCATTCACAGGAGACTAACACCAAGGGCATAATCTTGAAAAGATTGCAAATAAATTTCTAGCAAACTTTGTGTTGGTAGAATTTATTTTAAACTTTAATGTCTTGAAAGAGTGTAATGGTTGTGCTTAATTAAGTTTGTTGCTGGAACCTGGCTGGAGGTTTGGCAGTGGGATGGCAGTGGAAAGAATGGGTTCTTGGTTGCTTTTGCTCTCTCAAGGGTTCACACAGGGCAAGCTGGTTGTTAATTCAGCCCCTGCCTATTGCAGAGCTCTAACCTAAAGCCTGGGGATCCATCCATGGTTCCTTTCCTCCTTTTCTGTTTTGTTGGGATTTGGGGTTTTATTTTTTTTTTTCTCTACTTTTCCTTGAGAAGCTGAGTTTTTAGTACCTGAAAAATGAAGTTTTAGCTTTTTTTTCTTCAAGCTAATACTAATCTTAAAGGTCAAATCTTATCCCTCCCAGCTGGACCATGTGTGTTTCTCTCAGGATGTTTAGACAGCCTCAGGAATGATCTGAATGATTTTGTTCAGAAACAAAACTGACCAATTTGGCAAAGTCTTCCTAGTGTTTTTAATCTGTTCTGTTTTGCTGTGTGAAAGCTTTTCCATGTGTGGTGGAATAACAGGCCTTTTCCCTTCTCTCTAGCTGCCAACATTATCATCCAAACTGAACCTCCCATTCCCATTACAAATAACAGCAGCAATGTCACTAGAGTTGTCCTGGAACCAGACAGCAGGAAGAGATCTCCAAGCAGCATGGAATGTCCACCACTGAAGAAACCCTGGCTGGGAAAGTAAGAATTGGCTACAGATGTTAACTCAAATGTGCTCCACTGCTGTCAGTGCTGTGAACATTGCTACTCACCAGCTTCTGTAATTTGGGGTGGCTGGGTCAGAGACTCTGTGTCCACATAATATGGGGATGAACATGGGGTCAGGGGGAAACTCTCTTGTGTTAATGTCTAGAGGGTGTCCTTTCTAGGGGAAAAATGCCATTTAGGTGTGTGTTGACCTTTGCTGCCTTACTTAGGCACACATGTACTTACCTGAACTCTGCTTGTTTTTCTTTTCTCTAGGCAAGTAAATAACAGCCAGAATAAGCCAGGGTTTTTGAAAAAGAATCAGTATACTAATACAAAATTAGAAGTTCGAAAAATTCCACCAGAATTGAACAATATTACACAGCTCAATGAACACTTCAGCAAATTTGGAACTATTGTAAACATTCAGGTAAAAAACCAAAGTCCAGTGTTATGGCTGTATGTGGGTATTGTATTCTCCCTGAAGCCTGCTTGAATACTGCATGGTGTCTTTGTGGAATCTTAGTGGAGACAAATTGGGAGAAGAGGTAATCAAGTTCAGAGAGACGTTGTCTTGGTTTACTGTGTATTATTATTTTAATTCTGTAAAGCATACTGGCTTCTGCCTTCGTGATGCCTAGCTGTATTTGAAAGGCTGGCAGGTTTAACAGTGTCTAAAACAGCTCAGGGTTTTGAGCAAGTTGTGGATAACTTTTGAAAGAGGTTATCTGACAGTTTTGTGTGATAGTCTCATGGTATTTGATGGTCAGGATTTTGACAAGAATGCTGCAGAAGAGTCTTCATCCGCTTCAGTTTGTTACCACTTGGCATCCTAGAACTCTGAATACGTGATGCTGTTGGTGGAGGAGGCTCGTCCATTCATTTATTTATTTAAATGTATATAGACTTTGCTGCAAGTGCATGTAATGTTTGTCAAAAGCTACTTTGCTTTAATTACATAGAGTATCTTACCAGTGTTTTGAGCTGTTCATGCACTGGATACCCAACTCATCATTGCACATTATTTGTGGATGGGTTTGCTAGTGATTAAAGTGTTTTATTCTTGAACAATAATGGGTTTGTGAACTTCTGCTGTAGGTTGCTTTCCAGAACGACCCCGAAGCTGCTCTCATTCAGTACCTGAGCAATGACGAGGCGAGGAAGGCCATTTCCAGCACGGAGGCAGTGCTGAGCAATCGCTTTATCCGGGTGCTGTGGCACAGGGACAGCGAGCAGCAGCCAGCCTTGCTGCAGCAGCAGCAGGCAGCCAGCCCACAGGCCCTGCAGCACCTGCAGCAGCAGGCCCTGGCCACCCCACCCGCCGTGACTGTGCACAGCAGCCTGGCCAAGGTAGGCTGGGGGGGCTCAGCAGCGTTCCCAGGTGGTGCTGCAGAAAAGCAGAGTATCTAACCTTGGTGTTTTCTGATCCATGGGCACACAGGCGATGAACAAACCCCTGGCATCTGGTGCCTATGTCCTAAACAAAGTCCCGGTGAAAAGGCGCCTTGGAGCAGCCCCTGGGAGCCAGCCTGAGCTCAGCCAGCCTGGGGCTGGCCTGGAGGACTCTCAGGTATGTTGAGAGTGCACCTGGACATGCTCTCAGGTAGAGCTTTGGCTTGTCAGCCAGGAAGGAACAAGCAAAGAGAACTTGTGAATTGTCCCCACTTGGTTCTGTTCCTTTTCAGTAGTGTTTCATGCAGCCATGGTCAGTCACTTCTTCCTCGTTTCGTCAGCTGTTTATATGGAATAGGGACAATGACTTTAGGAACTGTCAACTACAACACTTACCAGTGTTGTAAATAGCATAAAATATTTTTGGCAGTGCTTGATAGTAAACAAATCTGACAACCTGTATGTGAGACCAGCCTTTTGTTGACAAATGTAATGGCTCTCCCAGTAATTTTTGAGCTTATGCTGTGCTTTAACAGCAGTGCTAGGAGCTTAGAGAGTGTTTGTATCTGAAGTTCGAGCCAGTACTGTTCAATTCACACTGGTATTGTAATGCAGCATGTGTTCTGGGCCATGGGGAAGTCCTTGAGGGAAGGAAGCGTGGAGTGGCTTTTGGTGCCTTACTTGATCAGAAAGTGGGATGTTGGGCTGTGACTGCAGGGCTGAAACTAAGGCCAGTGCAGATCATCCCCTTCAGCTGTGTCCTGCTGGGAATTGAGATGCAGAGGGAGTCTGCCATTGAGAAGGAAAGACAGTATCTTTTCCAGAAATCCTTTTAACTGGACTGATGTCTTTATCCATGTATTTTAATTGCCTTGGTCTTTCTGCCTCCTTGCACAAATGTGGACATCTGAGTTGGTGTTTCAGGGAACATGATCTGCTGAAGTTCCCTGCTGGTGTGTCACAGTCACTCTAAAATATCCCATATTTTACTGTGTGTTTTTTACTATTTCAGATATTTCCTACTTCTACAAGCCACTCAAAAATGGTTTACAGTACTTCAAACTTGAAGACAACTCTGAAGTCTGGTGCAGGGTCTAAACCTCATGATGTGCAAGAAGCCCTGAAAAAAAAGCAGGTACTTAATGTTTGATGGCTGACTGACAGTGTAAGGAGCAAAGTGCTTTAAACACGAGGTTTGGTGGGCACCTGAAACCTCAGCCACTCCTCTGCAGCTTTGTAAGTGGGTGTGGAGTTGGTCATTGTTATGGCACGGCCTTGCAAACACACTTTGGGGTAATCGTATGTGTGTCCTTTTGGGTTGTCTTGCTCAATGCACTTTGCCATTTTGGGCTTTCTGGGTTTGCTTGGTGTTTTCTGGATTTAATCTCTGCAGGTATGAGACACTTGCATGACAGTGCACAGTATGTTTCTTAAGAGGCGTCTGAAGGGGACAAAATGTTAGTAAAGTACCTTACGGCAGGAAATTAGCATTTTTAAGTTTTTTATTTATTGAATCAGCTGTACTTCATGTTTGTGCTTTTTACAGACAGAACTTTTGGTTGTGGATTTCACTCCCATAGCTTGAAGGGGACAATGTGATCTGTATGAATAGATGTATACACATATAATGCTTGACTGCTTTTTACTGATGGAATGAATTTTCTCCTCTTACAGGAGGCAATGAAACTCCAGCAAGATATGAGGAAAAAGAAGCAGGAGATGTTAGAAAAACAAATAGAATGCCAGAAGGTAAGTCTGGGATGTGGCTAGTAAACACATTCTGATTTTGTAGATACCTGTCTGTTCAGGGCTGTTTTTTCCTGGAATTTTATGTTCCTATTCATTTATTATTGTATAGATGTTGATATCCAAGTTGGAGAAAAACAAGGCCATGAAACCAGAAGAGAGAGCAGAAATTATGAAGACTTTAAAAGAACTAACAGGAAAAATATCTCAGTTAAAGGACGAATTAAAAACTTCATCTACAACCTCCACACCATCCAAATTGAAGTCCAAGACAGAGGTATTTATTGTGCAACACACTTGCCTGCTTGGTTTTTGTAACTATTTCTATTAATGTCTTAAAAATGGCATGCAGCATTTTAATGTGAGTGATAACCATGGACAAAGGAGCCATGGCTGAAGGAACTCCATGACCTAGTTTTGCTTGTAGCTCGTTCATGCTTGTTCGAGTTCTAAAGCAGAGAATTCTGGGTCCTTCCAAAAAATGGGGTGGGACCACACACAGACAAGAGGCAATCAAACCAAACCTGAATTTAGAGGAGAGAATGGCTGCTGTGTCCTGGTCTGTCTGTATCATTTACATGAAGGTGTTGCTGAAGTGGAATAAAACATTACAAGTGTGCCTTACGGTTCTGCCCTTTCCTTCTGTTTTCTCTTCCCACCTCTGTTGCTGGCAGGCACAGAAGGAGCTGTTGGATGCAGAGCTGGACTTCCATAAGAGATTGTCCTCTGGAGAGGACACGACCGAGCTGCGCAAGAAGCTCAACCAGTTACAGGTGGAGGTGAGCTGCTGTGCCCTGCTGCTGCTGCTGCTGCTGGCTTTGGGCTCTGTGTGTTCCCATCCCCTCACCTGCCATGGCTCTGCTCTTTCCCCAGGCTGCTCGTTTGGGCATCTTGCCCGCGGGCCGAGGCAAGGCCGTGGCAGCCCCGGGGCGGGGCCGGGGCCGCGGCCGCGGGGGCCGGGGCCGGGCGCTGCAGAACCACATGGTGGTGGATCACCGGCCCAAGGCACTCACCGTGGGAGGCTTCGTGGAGGAGGAGAAGGATGAATTGTTACAGCACTTCTCTGTAAGTGTCACCTGGGAGTTCATACACCTTTCCTTTACTGCTGTAAAATCTTAGACTAGCAATGAATCTGAGCTTTGGCCCAAAAATGCAAGTGCTATCATACTGCTGGCTGATGCAGCTGGGAGTCCTCTGGCTCTCACTTCTCTGTCCAAAAAATCAGATTTCAGTGTCACTTCAGTGCACCACAATTGTACCACGTGATTATGGAGGTGGAGGAGAACATTACTGCCAGTCCTAACGAACTTTTCCTCACAGAAATTTGGAGACATTGAAGATCTCCAAGAAGAGGATTCCCCATTAAGTGTCGTTGTAACTTTTAAGTCCCGCTCAGAAGCTGAGAATGTAAGTAGAGTCATGGATATATTTTTTCACATATCTAAAATAAGAGCTTTTAGCTACTCTGTGTCTGGCCTGTTGCTGATGTTAAGGTTCTTCACTTGGTCCTGTCTCTGAAAATGTGTGTATTTAACCATGGCTCAGGCTGCTAACCAGGGCTCCCGCTTCAAGGACCGGCGGCTCCAGATCTCGTGGCACAAACCCAAGGTACCTTCTGTGTCCACAGAGGTCGAGGAAGAGGAGTCCAAGGAAGAGGTATGAAAATCTCCTAATAACCTGATCATTCTTACTGGGATCTCATAGCTGAGAGCTCTTAGGGTGCAGTTTCCTGAAGAAACTTCATAAAAGATGTTTTTACAAACCAGGATCTGAACTACTTTTGAATAGTCAGGTACATTTCCCACATTTTAAAACAGAGAAAGTAGGGGGGAAGAAAGACACTCTGTGGATGGACTGTTAGTTTGTCAGTGATGTAAACAAGCCTTGGGCTCTGTATGTGCAGCCTGCAAAGCCTTTTACTCCTCACTCTTCGTGCTCTACTGTAGGAGAGGTCGTGTGCTCTTCCCTGTAATTCACCTTAAGCTTTTAGAAGTTATTTTGTTGTGGCATTTAGCAGAAACCTTGTTTAGGAGAGGGTGAGTGGTGATTTATTCCTGCTTCCTCTGAAGCTTTGCTCTCTCTCTCTCCTTGCTGACATGAGGCTGCTCTTCTTACCCCAAAATTGGATGTAACTGTGTGTGAGACATGGTAACACCAAACCAGATCCCAGCACAGCTGGTGCTGCGAGCTGGGATGTGTCCCTGGGCACTTGGAACTTGTGTCTGAAAGTTCATTTTCTTCTTCCTCCAGGAGACTGAAACCTCAGATTTATTTTTGCATGAAGATGATGATGATGATGATGAAGATGAGGATGAGTCCCGTTCTTGGAGAAGATGAAACTTGATGTTCGAAATGTATAATTCTAGGAATATAGTTCAAACTACATCTTTTAACATTTATTTAAGGAAGTTGATGAGCCAAAAAGAGCTTTACTTTCTTTTCAAACCACAAGATTTACCATGAGCAGTTTGGTATGAGAACATTTGGGACGCAGAGGTGTGAGACTGAGCTAGCCAAAGGCCCAGGAACTTCTTACAGGATTCTCAAGCTCACCAGGGTGGTNAGTTTATAATTGAAAAGATATTACAGGTTTTATTTAGCAATATTACGGGGTTAGGGGAAAGACAAACTTTCATTAAATATTATGAAAGAAAAACTGGCCTCATTTGCTCGTTGAAAAAAGGGAGCATTTTATTTCCTGTGGAGTCTCATATTGTAGGAATTATTTGTGGCTCAATTCTTAAATCATTTACTTCAGTATGTGTGGCAGCCACACAGTCTCTATGCTGTGCTGCTTTTTGTGAGAGGAGGTGGAAGAAACAATTGAACAGGGTACTGTTATAACATTGTCCAGTTCACTGTTTCTCCAAATTCTGCTTCACAGAAGCCATCAGCAGGGACACACACTGGAGTGGATTTTCACTCCTCCTTGGTTTCCTTGTCATTTCAGTGTAAGTCAGGCTGTTTATTGCATGTCAGTATTTGTGAGCAATGGAAGGAGTTCCAGTCTTCCTCGGAAGCAGCTGACCTGGCCCCTGTGTAGCAGGCAGGAGCAGTTCCCCTGTCCCTGTCCCAGCTGTGTTCCAGGCACAGCCTGTGGGGTTCACCCCCAGGACTGGGCTGTCCTGCCCAGGGCCCAGTGTGCCAAGGCTGTTCAGAGCTGGGTGTGCAGTGGGTGTCCCTGGTGTCCCAGACGTGTCCCTGGTGTCCCAGACGTGTCCCTGGTGTCCCATGCTCAGTGCCTCTGCTGTCCCTGTCACCCTGCAGGGCTTGTGCTGCTGGTGGCACAGGGAGCCACACGGGTCCCAGACCAGGGGCTGGCTCTGGGCTCTGGGCTCTGGGCTCTGGGCTCGTGCCTGGGGCACCCAGCAGCACCTGCCCTGCCTGCCCACTTGCCCTGGCCACTCCTCAGCAGGTTTTATGTGCATTTCTACACAAAACCAGCACCGTGTCCCTGCACAGCTCTTCTCTCTCAGATGATCACCAGTGTAGGCCCTGGCAATTCCTGGCTGAAGGACAGGAATTAGGTCTGGGTACCTGGCCTGGACCTGCCTGTGGCTCTGGGTGTGGCCAGGGACAGGTGCTGAGCACCCTTTGGGGTCACAGCCCTGCTGACTCTGTCCTTGGGCTGTGGTGAGGGATCCAACCTGTATAATGTCCTGTCTCTTGTCACCTCAAGGGGATGTCTCCAGTATTCTGTCTCTTTCCAAACCTCTCCTCTTCCTAGAATTAGGACTGTCCTGCTAATGCTGAGACTAAATTCCAGGCGTGAAGAAATGGAGGAGAAACCCACCCCATGAACTTACAAGAATGTCTTGCTCTTCTCCCATCACCTCTAGGGGTTTTAATGTCTGTGGCACAGTGTGTATCTTGAAGTCCGTTGCAGCAAACATGTCCAAGTCCTGACAACTTAAGGAGAGAGGGATCAAAAGGATTTATATATTTTTTTGTACAGAGTTTTTTCTTAAACTGTATAATTTTGTAAATATTTTGCTTTTTTTGTGTACTAAAATTACCGCCGTATAGATTTCAATAAGAATTGTTGTATTTTTGTATTTGGAAAATGAAAATTACAGTGGATTAATTAAGCTGTAAGAAAAATTGCAGTAGCCTTTGACACACACAGAATGGATTCCTTTTCATATGATTTTAGCTCTAAGGTGACACTGGGGTGGCACCTGTGTCCAGGGGCACGGGTGAGGGAGCGAGGGCCGTGTCTGAGAGCTCCACACAATTGGTGTTTGCCCTCCCAGCACCCCTGGCAGGCTGGTCTGAGGGCCAGGTGCCATCCCCAGGGGCTGGCAGTGCCCCCAGCCTGGCTCTGCCTGGGCCAGAGCGGTCACAGCTGGGGCAGGGGCTCTGTGAGGCTGCTCTGCCTTTTGCCAAAGCTCATGGCCCCCTGTGCTTTAGGGCCTGTCCTGGCGGGGTTTGCCTTGGATTTCTGTGTTTCCTTAGGCAGCAGGGCAGTGCAGCTGAGTTCAGCTTATGGTGATGCTTTACTGGGAAATTCACAGAACCCTCAGGGTACCTGTGTGCCCCAGCCACGTGTGCCAGCCTGAGCTGGGGACACAACTGAAGGGTGAGGGGATGGGGGAGGGAAGTCACTGTGCAAAGAATTTCCTCCCTTTCTGTGCTGAATTAACCTGAGCAAAATAAACAAAACCACCTCAGGTCTGAAACCAGGCACCTGCTTAGGAAAGCACCACTGTAACAAAATCATGTGAAAAGGAACAAAGCTCCTCGTGGTGTATAGTAACCTTGTACTATAGTTTTTACAGATTGTGAACTTGTGTAATAGGATAATAGCAGATATTGTTGAATTTCTAATTGTTTACACATTAAAATTCATATATGTAATGTTTGTTTTATTGATTACAAGCCAAATTTCTAAGATGCATGTTGACTTTTTGCAATAAAGTTATAGTATGGAATGGTTCGAGATTTAGAAAAGACAAAATTCTAACCAAAATAAATTGGAAGGAGAACCATTCAAAAAACTACAACTCTCAGAAAAAAGAGCATTATCACTTCTTTGGGGGGAAGGGGGTGTGTGAAGTGGGATTTATGTGTGTGTAATGTGTGTGCAGGTTTGGTTTAGGTCAGAGCTGAGAGAAATCTTCCAAGTGCCTCAATGCTCTGGAACAGAATGTGTAAGGCAGGTAACTGGATGGAGGAGATGGGGCGGAGGGAGTCCAGTAGAGGCTGTTTGACATTTGGGGGGCTCAAAGTTTAACAGAAGCTGGAAGAAGTTGTACAGTCCAGGGTGGGTTCCCAGGCTCTCACAGGTTTGCAGGTTCTGGACTATTGGATACAAACCCTGGTAGGACACAGCTGCCAGTTCTGACTCCTTTGCAGACTGGGGTGAAAGCCAATGTGTTCTATTATTTCCTTTATTCTTGGTTTTTGGCCCTTTCCCCAGTTCCTGTTATTCCCTCCTGCAGCCCCTTCCTGTACCTGCTGTGTCCAGGTGCTGGAGGGTGATACAAAACCCGTGCCTTAGAGACATCTCAGTGCCAGGAGCTGAACTCTGGAATCTGCCCCAGAGCCTCTCCCTGTCCACAGCCACCAGCCAGCCTCGTTCTGCAGGAAGCAGCAATGTCCTTTAGGAGACAGATCCTGACGTGGAGCAGGAAAGGTTTAGTGGCCAAAGCACTTCTGCTTCCTATTCAATTAAAATCCAGTTTAATGGAAGGAGGTATCTAAAAAATTGGGAGAGTAGCATGTGTGTGTGTATGTGTGTGTGTGTGTGTGTGGCTTTGGATGTGTTTTTTCCTGCAGCCATTCCAAATGTGATCTGAGAGGTCCCTGAGCACAGCGGCAGCGTTAGCAGGGTGGGACAGCCACGGGCTGCAATCCTGCCTGTGGAGGAGCCCCTTGGAAGGAAGCAAATGGCTACAGGAACCATTTGAAGGTAAATTGTTGGTGTAGTTGTCAGGCCAAGAATCTCTTTGTTGTCTCCAGTCAAGGCTGTGGGAATCCAGCACTAACTTCTGGAGAGAGTTCCCAAAGGTGGCAATCTAATTTTAACTCATCTCTGCGAACAGGGGACCCAGTTCTGTCCTCTGGAGCAGGTTGTGTAACGTGTCTGGGCCTTCACTGGTGAGATCACTGACACAAGGGGCGTTCAAAAGGGAAAAATAAGTTTGTCTGATGTTTCTCTGGAGGTTTTTATATGCTTCCACTTTATTCCACGACAGACTTACAGCTGTGATGATCAAAACCTGAATGCATAAATTAGAGCACCTTCTTTCTGTCTCCCCAGGATGATCCCACAGACAATTTTCAGTGGCTGCTTGGTCCCAGGGAGGCTGATTGCTGCTGGGTGCAGGGAGCAGCCAGAGAGAGCCTTGGCAGGGCAGGGTAAGGCTCTGTGCCAATGCTGCCAGGTGCCTCCTGAACTGGGGCTTCCCCTTTCTCCCACAGAAAAAAAAAACGTTTTTTCACTACTTTTTCATGGCATCTGGAAAACACATTTTTTATCAGAAACATCTCCTGGATTTGAAGTTAAAAAATACGTTTTACCTGGTCAAGAGACTTCATCCCAAATGGAGCCCATGAGAGGAGCTGTCAGCGCTCGGTGCCTCCAGCCGGGACAGGGACAGGGACAGGGACGGGGACTGTGCCAGTGGCCCTGTGGGTACAGCAGGGTCCCGCAGCAGCACAGCACTGTGCCAGCCGGGGGTGCTGGGGGACAGGAGCCCCCACCGGGGTCACCTCCCCCGGGAACGCGTGTCCTGGAGCCTGGGGACAGCCCTGGCCCGCCCCGGGGCACCGGCACCGCCCCAGCTCGGGGCTCCCGCTGCTCTGCTGTCATTTTTCTTATTTTTAGGAGCCGAATTCCTCCCATCCCTCGCCTTGGTGTCGCATGGAGCAGCCCCGCGCTCCTGACGTGGGAGTTAATTATAGCCCGACCTGCCTTAAAGCACTCCTGCCAGTGATTTATTTAAACACTGATAAATTATACATTCCTTTAGGAATTCATGTGAAAATGATTTGGAGCCGACTGAACATCACATACCTCGGTGTGCTCTGCCAGGCAACGCTTCCATCCCCTCTTCCTTTGGGTTGCCTGTGGGTCACTGAGGAGTGAGGGGCTCCTGGAACGGTCTCAGTCCCAGCTGCTGGGGTCAGCACCCACCAGGAGTTAACTCTGGCTTTAAACTGGCTTTGGGCCCAGCCTGCACCTTCCCTCTGCGCTCCCCAGGCCATTCCATCGGTGTTCCTGCGTGGAGGAGCAGGCTGTGAGCATGCACAGGCTGCTCCTGGGCTCTGCAGGGCCAAGGCTGCTGTGCTCCCACACTTCTGGCACCTCTGCTGGGCTGGGAACAAAGACCCTGCACTGAGTAAGAGGGTGACATTTTGGGGGCACTCCAATGTGTCGGCCTTGTTCTTCTGTCCCCCCAGGATTGCCCTGACAGAGATACAGCTGTTTCACTTGTTGATTAGCAAAAAACATTAGGAGATCTACTGTTTCAGGGCATGAATAATTGATGTTTGCTCCTCATTGACTTCTTGTGGCAGAGTCCTGTTAGATGCATTTAGATGTGTTTCTAGAATTAGGAGCAAATACAACGAGATGCCTGGCAGCTGAGTGTTCTGTTCCACCCCTGGAAAGCACTGCCCCATTGCTCCCATCCTCTCCAGCAGGAAGGAAGAGTTTGGTCTGATCGAGGACTGATTTGTCCTTTACTACAATTTTAATTTCAGTGAATGATACAAGTAACAAATTCTATAATTCATATACATTACAAGGGAGTAAAGGATGCCCCTCCCAAGAGAGCGGCCTCCTGTTTTCCTGGGACCTCGAATCAAAACCTTGTTTCCTGAAAAATTCAGAACTAAGTTGATGAGTTTTCCACCTGCTGCTGCTGGACAAGGCTGTTTTTGTGCTGGCCCTGTCATCCAGCACAGCAAAGCTGCAGCATAGCTTCGACACTTCTTGTGCTCTAATGTGGCCACAATGCTCTGCTGGTGTCAAAGGTTTTTGGGTTTATCTGGATTAACACCCACAAACACCCACTCAGCCCCTGGAGCCGCCTGTGCCACTGCCCGAGGCCAAGGATGTGCCCGAGGCTGAGAGCCCACGAAGCTCTGCCTGGATTTTAATTACAGAAGAGGGAGAATGCACTTCTAATTTAATCTGAAGCAATGCACAGACCCAGGTGTTTCCCCTTCCCTCTCCTCGGAAGGAAGTTCAGCAATTGGCCCAACCCTCGGTCCCTCTGGAGCTCTCCCTGGGGGGTTTGTGGGGTGGACCTGCAAGTGCTCCCTGTCTGCAGAGGAAGCCTGTCCTTGCTGTGATGCCACTGGCAGCTCTTGTGCTCTTTGAAACTATTTCCATCCCACCCCACCTGTATTAAAAACTTCCCAGAGCAACTGGGTGTCCTCTCCTGGCCCCTCCCTTTAACCCTCCAGGTTCCTCTGCAGGTCTCCCTTCCAGGCCCCCGTGGTACCACACAAGGCACAGTCACCTCTCGAGCTGCTCTCCCTAAGCCATTGCTGCCAGACCTGCAGTGGAACAGGCTCCACAAACGTGAGCTCTCTGGAGAACCCTCTGCAGACTCAGAGATTCCCCAGCGCCAGCCCCTTCCTCTGGAAGCCCAACACTGCCTCGGTGACACACAGCTCCTGTAACTTAGCAACTTTTTTTTTCTCTGTTAAGGTGGGTTCTTCAATCTCCTTAATGAATAAGAGAATCAGGCCAGGTAATTGATGCTTGGCCATTTAGCTGATGAATAATTGACTGTCTGGGTAACTCGAGATATTTCCTCGATCAGATTGTGCAGTGGAACAACCACATCAGCCGGGGTGCAGCACAACTTCAGAGTGCTGGAACTGTGCTGTGCGAGCTCAGGGTCCAGAGGAACCTTCCAGAGCCAGCTCCAGTCCTTTTCCTCCACATGGACCAGGCACATGAGCTGTGGGTCCATGGAACCTCCTGAGGTTCAGCAAAGCCTGGTGAAGATCCCTTCCAACCCAAACCATCCCCTGATTCTATGATTTTGATAAGTGGCTGCATTTTAGCAACAGAAGTTATTTTAGCACAAAAATCTTGACTCAGGTCTGGAAACAGGATTTCTCTTCCAGATCTGCAGTGAACACAAGCACAGCAGAAGGGGTGAAGGTGCTGTGTGCCCCAGCAGGGAGGGGTCCCTGTGTGAGCTGTGTGTGCTCTGGCTGCCTCACAGGCAAACTCTGCAGCAGCCTTGTCCTGAGGAGCCAGGTGTGCAGGACATCGTGTGGCTGTTCTAAACAGCAACAGAAGGACATTTAAAGAGGTCAGTTCTGCCAGCTTTGTGACTCTAACACATGGTGCTGCTCCCAGTGCCTGGCAGAGAGGGTACCAGCGTGAGTTGTGGATTAAATAACTGATGGTTTAATTTCAAACTTCTCATCAGTCCTGTGTCAGCATGTACTGCATATTTTTTAAACTAAATTGAGTTAATGCAATGAAACCAATAGCCTATTCGCACCACTCTGCGATGAGCTTTGGATTAAAATCTAAATAAGAACAGAATATTTTTGATGTATTAGGAAAATGGATAACAATCCATGAACTGCAACAAAGGATAAAATAGCACATGCTTTTAATCTGACTTTTGCCTTCAGATTTCCAATGAGTCACCAGCAGTGTTTCATCAGGGTATGGGTTTGGGTTTTTTCTTCCAGAAATGCCATTAATTATTTACCAGTAGGTGAATGATCTCTGAAATCTATTGCAGTGACACCTTTGAGTCTGCAGACAGTTTCTGATGGCAAACCATCTGGGCTCCTTTAACTTGTTATTGTTTATCCTTCAGACTCCTCTCCCCTGGCTGGAAGGTGTAACGGCAGCAGGCAGGGCCAGGAGCATCAATATTTTACTGCATTAATTAAAGGGAGCTCAGCGGCTGCATTGCCCAGCCCGGCTGCCTGTGGGAGGGGAGGGAAGGACCGTGCTTAGAGGAGGGGGGTCCTGGGACGGGCTGGGATGGGATGGGATGGGATGGGATGGGATGGGATGGGATGGCAGAGGGACCCCCGAAGCCCCAAGGTCACAGAGTGACGCTCGGCTGTGGCAGTGAACAGCCTGTGCAGGGACAGCGGGACCGGCAGAAGGAGGGTGCGGGGTCCCCGGCAGCTTCTCCTCCCTTGGGAGACAATGAAGCAACAGCAGAGAGACGGAAAAAGCGACCAATGTTGCGGGAACACCCTCGGAGCCGGGGCCAGGGAGTCGGGTTCTGACGAGCAGGCGCTGATCGGGCTCTGCATCCACCGTTCGCATCTTCTTGTTTACTTTAACAGGCAGCACTAAATAAAGGGAGGGTTAAAACCAAAACAAAACAAAGGCCTGAAATTTATCCCTCTATTAATTACTTCCAGCAAGCAGGGCCGCCTTTAAAGCGGTGCCACTTCACAGATAAAACTTTCATGCAGCTATTTAGGGCCTCTGAAATATAAATGATTTCCTTTAAATGTTTTATCATAAATCAGGGCAGGCAGCTTCGCTACAACGCGCCGGTTCCCCCCGGCGGGAGGGAGCTGCCAGCCTGGCCCGGCTCGGCCCGGCCCGAGCACCCGGCCCGGCGGCGGAGCCCGGGCGGAACGGGAGCGGAACGGGAGCGGTGCGGGAGCGGGACCGGAGCGGAACGGGAGCGGTGCGGGAGCGGGACCGGAGCGGAACGGGAGCGGTGCGGGAGCGGAACGGGAGCGGAACGGGAGAGGGACGGGAGCGGTGCAGCAGTGGGGCAGGAGCGGTGCTGGAGCGGTGCGGGAGCGGTGCGGGAGCGGAACGGGAGCGGTGCGGGAGCGGTGCGGGAGCGGAACGGGAGAGGAACGGGAGCGGTGCGAGAGCGGTGCGGGAGCGGTGCGGGAGCGGAACGGGAGAGGAACGGGAGCGGTGCGAGAGCGGTGCGGGAGCGGGACCGGAGCGGAACGGGAGAGGAACGGGAGCGGTGCGGGAGCGGTGCGGGAGCGGGAGCGGTGCAGCAGTGCGGCGGCCGCGCTCCCCCGCCCGCTGCCGGCGCTGTCCGCGGTGCTGCTCCCTCGCTCCCGTCCCGCCGCAGCCGCTGCCCGCACGGCCGGGCCGACCCTTCCGACCCAACCCGGCCCTCGATCCTGCGGTCTTGGCTCGGGGAGTGTTTCCCAAAGGAACCCGTTTCCCCACTGCAGCACCGCTTCTTTTCTCTGCCCGCGATCACAGTCAGTACGTTTGTCAGAAACCAGAGAGCATCTCCTTCTGCTCTTGGTCCGTATTCACCAAGGCTTAAAGCCTTAAAAACTTTAAATCTCGGAGCAGGTTTTATTTTTGCTTAAGAACTTCGAATTTTGCGAAATATTTACATCTTTGGTCCCTCGAAGTAGAGTAATGTCTGAAGAAGTGTGAAGATTGGGAGAGCAAAAATGAAAGGGCCGCTCAGCAGTAGAACAGAACCGCTTTCCCAGGCATGGGTGTGCGGCGGCCCCTCTGCTCCAAACGTCAGCCCGCGGGCTTTGCCCACGAAGAAATGCCCTCTCCTCCCTTCCCCCGGGACCTGCCGGCCGAGGCACGAGCGGGATTCGAGCGGGAGCGGCTGCGAGTCTCTCCCGGCCGCACACCCGCGACGGCGCGTTCTGCCCCGAGCCCCGGGCGGGCCCCGGGGTCCCGGAGGGTCTCTCCGCCCGTGCCCTGCCCGTCCTGCCCAGAGCCCCGGGCGGGCCCCGGGGTCCCGGAGGGTCTCTCCGCCCGTGCCCTGCCCGTCCTGCCCGGGCGCATCACGCGTGCGCGGCCCGTGCGGGTGTAAGATGAGTGAGGGAGCGCAGGGGGGGCGGGCGCCGGCGGAGCTCTGCCATCGAACACCGCTCGCTCGGGCAGTGCCCAGGGCAGACACAGCCCCGCGCCCATGCCCGGGGCCTCCCGCCCGCGGGCCGCGCCGAGATGATGGCCATGGACGCCAAGCAGCCCTTCGCCGTGCCCGCCGCCCTCCAGGAGCCCAAGTTCCCCAGCCTGCACGCCGGCACCGAGGCGATGCGCAGAGTTTGCCTCCCGGCCCCGCAGGTACGTGGATGCGGCGCGATTACCGCTCTAAGCCACATTTTCTGACAGGCACCGGGTTAATGTTTTTTTCATGTCGGCAGCACCACCGCGCGTCGCGGCTCCGCGCCCCCCCCGTGCCCGCCCCTGATCCGCGCCGTGCGGAGCGGGACCGCTGTCTTCCTATTAATTTTTATGACCTGAGCTCCGGGGAGGACCCGCGGTGCCGGGGCCGGTTTTTCAGGCGGAGATGACAGAATTCCCCACTGACCTCGCCATGCGTGCTCTTGCTCGCAGCTGCAGGGCAATATATTTGGGAGCTTCGATGAGAGCCTGCTGGCCCGCGCCGAGGCGCTGGCGGCCGCGGACATCGCCCCCCACGCCAAGGGCCACCACCTCCACCCCCACTTCAAGCCGGACGCCGCCTTCCACGCCATGAGCGGCGTCCCCTGCGCCGCCGCCGCCCTCCCGCACCCCGCCGCCCTCGCCGCCCACCCGCACCCGCTCCCGCACCCGGCGCTGGACGGCGGCGATCTGCTGGAGCACCTCT
>VWZS01009708.1:256065-294087 GCA_013397075.1 Rhabdornis inornatus
CTCCTGCGGCCGCCCCCGCCCTTCGGGATGATGCGGGGCCCTCCTCCGCCCCCCCGGCCCCCCTTCGGCCGACCCCCCTTTGACCCCAGCATGCCCCCGATGCCGCCGCCGGGGGGGATCCCCCCACCCATGGGGCCTCCACACCTACAGGTAAGGAATTCTCCTGCGATTTGGGGATTTTTCATTTGTTTTCACGTGTGGAAATGCCCAGTTCTGGACCCCTCAATTTCAGGAAGGACATGGAGGTGCTGGATCGTGTCCAGAGAAGGGCACTAAAGCTCGTGGAGAGGCTGGAGCACAAGTCTGATGAGAGGTCTAGTGGGGCTTAGCCTGGACAGAAGGAGGCTCAGGCTGGTGCTGGAGTCCCCATCCCTGGAGGTGCCCAGGGAATGACAGGACATGGCACTCGGTGCTCTAGGCTAGGGTGAACATTGGGCGCAGGTTGGACCCGATGGTCTGGGAGGTCTTTTCCAATTTAATTGATTCTGTGATTGTGTGGAAATAGTATGAGAATGGACATTGGAATGGGTGAAGGAAACAGCAAGGCAAGATGAGAACACAGGGCGCAGATGTGGT
The DNA here is from genome assembly GCA_013397075.1 of Rhabdornis inornatus. Lineage (NCBI taxonomy): Eukaryota > Metazoa > Chordata > Aves > Passeriformes > Rhabdornithidae > Rhabdornis > Rhabdornis inornatus. The sequence goes on from VWZS01009708.1 coordinate 256,642, forward strand.
GTTATACACCACTGCGTAGCTGTGGTGTGGAAGGGAGGGAAAGCAGGCTGCAGTTGAGTTGAGGGCTTTTTTTGTTTGTGTAGAATGCCATCCATACACTCTTGGTTTCCTTTCTTAGTAGTGTTTAATACAGATAATAATTACTGGTTTGGTGTGTGAATTTAAAGAGCAGTTTAAAATGCTGCTCTTAGAGCAGAAAGTTGAATCTCAGGGCAGCTCCTGACAGAAGGCAAGGACGTGGCAGCACTGGCAGCTCAGGGGTACAGCTGCAGCTGTGGGTGCAGGGAGGCAGCTCAGGGCCTGTGTGTGCAGTTTCTTACTGAGCCACTCCCTCCCTGTGGCGTGGGGTGTCCTGGGCTGTCCCAGCCCCAGTCTGGCCCTGGCAGGCTCAGGGTGAGTGTAGCTCTCGAGGCTGTCACTCAGTGAGAGCTGGAGTGAGGGGCATAACTAGGCCGGTTGTGGGTGTTTGCTGAGTAAAGAACTCGGTGAGTTCTTGTCAACTCTTGTCAACTGTTTTTACAGGGAAGTGTTCACTGCACTTGTTGCATATAGGGGATTTCAGACAGTCCAAGTAAACAAGTAAAATGAAAGAACTGAATGTACTTTGAATTACAGACTGGTGTTCAGGCTTTCAGGTAACTGTGCAGGACAGGTCAGGATTGCTTATCGTGCAATAATGAACATGTAATTTTGTCTTATTTTTATTTTAATTGGCACTAGTTAGAATTTTAGTTAGTGGGAAATTTAGGAGTGTAGTGGATTTTAATTAAGCCCACTGCTTAGCTGTGCTGACAAGCTGGATGCTTACTTGTAATTTAGTTTTTTTAAATGTTTCTTTCCTGGGAGGGTCGTTGGGTTTTTGGGGTATTTGGTTCACAGATGGGGATGTCTGAGCAGCAGCTGTTTGGGAACAGCTGTCCCATTCTTTCTCTTCCTTGCCTTGAGATATTTTCTCCTTTTCAGGAGAGGACTTTTGGACTTGTCTTTGACCACATTTCTGTTCATGCCACCTTTTTCAGGTGCCTTGATGTTTGCATCTCAGAAGTGAAGTGATGGCTTCAGGTGTTCTGCCAGGGGTGGGGGGTTGGCAGGAAGCACCCCTGAGCTGGGAGCATTGGATTGTTAGAGAAGCTTCCAAGCCTGGCACAGCTGCCCTTACTGCTGGTGTAGTGTCTCTTGGTTCTCTAAGAAAGGAAAACTGCTTGAAATTATGTCGTTGTTATCATTATCATCATTATTGTTATTATATGCCTTTAGAGACCACCATTTATGCCTCCTCCCATGGGTAGCATGCCACCACCTCCTGGTATGATGTTCCCTCCAGGAATGCCACCGGTGTCTGCGCCAGGAACACCAGCAATGCCCCCAGCCGAGGAGATCTGGGTAGAGAACAAAACTCCGGACGGGAAGGTGAGATGGGAGCCGTGGGTGGTGCTGCAGTGAGCCCTGGTGACCCAGGCAGGCCCTGGGCAGGAGGAGCAGGGCTGTTGCCAGCAGTGAGCTGTGCTGTGACAGTCACTGTCCCACCACAGGTCTATTTCTACAACGCACGGACGCGCGAGTCAGCGTGGAGCAAGCCGGACGGGGTCAAGGTCATCCAGCAGTCAGAGCTGACACCCATGCTGGCAGCCCAGGCCCAGGCTGTGGGGGCCTCCACCCCCACCACCAGCAGCCCTGCATCTGCAGCCTCTCCATCCACCTCCTCCAGCACGCAGTCCTCCACCACCTCCACCACCACCACGGCCACCTCCGTGTCCCAGACCAACTCCAGTGAGTACCTGGGAGTGCCTTAGCCTCGGGGTGTGGGGATGCTGCATGGGGAGTGGCTGCAGCAAAGCCTGGGTGTTCAGGACAAAGTTGTTCCAGCATGGAGTGTGAATTTGAAGTACAGTGTTTAGTCCAGAAGAACCTTGCATGCAAACTTTTTTTCTCCCCAGTCTCAAAGAATTCTTCAGGTCTTTGTATATTTTTCTTCTGCTGTTATCACATCATCTCAGAGCTATTACACATCTATTTTCTTTTGACTGTAGATAGAGCTAAATTGTTTTTAAAAATGTTTCACAAGAAACGTTGATCTGAGGTAGGAGTTTAGTTGTAGCAGCTTTCTCCCTGGCTCTGTTTCTGTGTAGCAACTTTCTCCATGGCTCTGTTTCTGTAGGTCGGCTCCAGAGCTGCTGGTCTGTGAGCACTAGTTGATTACAGAGTAGAGCTTCTTTGTTGTGTTATTTTTATTAGCATTATTCTTCTGCCTAAGCCTTCTCAGTTCCTATTTTCTAGAATTCCACAGAGAGGAAAAACAAAGTCCTTGGAGCCATTTTTGTTCATTTAGGACCTTTGAATGATAGTCTGGAGGTTACTGCTGCTTCCATGGACTGAGCCTTTGCTTGTAGGGCTTTTCCAGCTAAGGAAAGGGGACTGAATTTATGCAGCATGCACATAAATGCATGGCTGTGCACACAGCAGCGTGGTTTGCACTGCACTTTGCACGTGTGTGCTGCCCAGGCACGTTGGTAGAGGTGTGTGTTAGGTACTATGGGGCTGTTTTTTGTGAGTGTGTCAACAGCAGACAGTGAGGGAGGTCAGTCCCTGTGCCCACAGTGAGGTGTGCAGGGGAAGGAGCAGCTCAGAGCTCGTCCTGTCTTGCATGCAGGGCCACAGACAGCATTGGTGCTGAGCAGGAATCTGCCATGGGACACTGGGCATTGTAGCTGCACTGGCTCAGACGTGTGCCTTGAGCCAGGCCAGAGAGAGTGCAGGAGGTGAGCTGTCCCAACTCCTGCTGTGGGGTAGAGCTGCATTCCTTTTTTCATCTTTTTCATGTAACAGGTGAGACAAGTCAAGCTTAACTCACCATTTAACCTGAACTTCAGAATCTGTGTGTGAAAGGGAGTCAAATTTAGGTAATCCTCCAATTCTGCTTTCATGTAGGCTGGAGGGAGGACACGTCATTAGAGCAGCAAAGAACTTGCATTGCTCAAAGCATTTTAGGGCTTTTGTTCAATTTGAAGGGTAACTCAGTATGGTGTTAATTCTCTGTGTTGAACTATGAACTGTGTTGGTCTGCTCTAACTGTTGTGCTGAGTAACAGATCAGGTGGGATGGAAATGGTAACTCCTGACCCAGTGTTGGGCTGGGGAGAGCTAGCCATGCTTTGGGAGCAGCACTTTATGCACCTTCTCTGAAGTTGAGTTTCCTGATGTTGAATGCTGACAATCTGTTCCATTTCTACCTGTTCTATCTGCTAAACTTTGTCTTTGCTTTCAAGAACTGTTACTGTTGGTGTCTGTGCCTAGACAATGAAATTTTATAATTTAAAATAATTTTATAACTCTTAGACTTGGCCTGTAAAAAACCCTGGGACTTCTGGCTGAGCTTCATTCTTGCCTTGTACTGATTTGACTTAGGTCTTACAAATCACATACTGACTGTCTGCTCTGTTTCCCTGAGTGTTAGGCACTGCTAAGAACTTTAACCCTTTCTGAAACGCTAATCAAAAGATCAAAAATCTTAATTTAAATATGCTAATACTGGTATGTTGTTTGGAATGTTTCTGGTAGTAATAGGAAGTGCACGGGTGCCCACTGGAATATGGCTGTAAAGTGGTGTGGTTTCTTTATTTTTTTTTCTTTTTCCCTTCTCCTCTGCACCAAATCTTACAGAGTGAGTTTACCAGTTTAAGCAGACTTGTCTCAAGTTGCTGTTGGCCTGTGCTGTGAGACTGTTTGCTCCCAATTAAAACAATTTGAAATTGAAACCAGTCATGCTGCAAGGATTATAGAACTGAATGCCAGTTGTGTGTTTTCCTGCTGGGAGGCACTGAAGACCAAGAAAGCTCTTGCAGCTTTTGAAGAACAGCATTTTCCTTTTCCTTGCTTATTTACACATTTTTATTGACATTTCCCTGTTCTGGGGGCAAAGCCCAGCATAGTTGAAGGCAGACTGCTGTCATGCACGTGCTGCTGCTGTTAAAAGCAGAACCTGTGTTCATGTAACACAAGGACAGCCTGTTGCCATTGGAAACTTGCTGTGATGTTCCTTTTCTGTTTCTCTGAACAGAATAGAACCTCATTTCAGCCTGTGTTTGTCCTTTGATACAGCCCAGCTACTGCTGTAGAGACAGGTGTAAAGAATGGGACAAATTAAAATCGGAAATTGACTTTCTTTGTGAATATTTAATGTTCCAGAGAAGGCAAAGTATTTTTTGTGCAGGAGTGTCTTCCTGCTGGTTGTATCTGAGCATACCTGCTATACCGGGAAACAGAGCGCCAGTATGTTTGCAGCAGTTTATTGCAGTGTCTAAGATACAAGGTGTTCTTTGTGTTTTTTTATCAGCACCTACCACACAAGACCAGACCCCGAGTTCGGGTGTTTCAGTTGCCACACCATCAGTCAGTGTTTCAACCTCTGCTCCTTCTGCTACACCTGTGCAGACTGTACCCCAGCCAGTCCCACAGACATTGCCTCCTGCAGTTCCTCATGCAGTACCTCAACCAACTGCAGCAATTCCTGCTTTTCCACCAGTAATGGTACCTCCATTTCGTGTCCCCCTTCCTGGCATGCCTATTCCACTTCCAGGTAAATTGGCAAACTGTAATTGTCTTGTCTGCTACATGTCCATGTTGTCAGTTGTTTGCACTCATGTGTCCACTGTGTACAGAACTTGCCTGGATCCTCTCCTCAGAGTATCTCTGAAAGAATTCAGGGTTAGCAGACAGACTTTTTAATTAACAAAGAACATATATTTTTTGGACTTCTAGTTCTTTGCTATACTTGGCAGAAAACAGCTGCATTTAAACATGTAATGTTTAAATGAGAATATCGAGCACTGTAATTTACTAATTGCAATAGTAAATATTGCTTTAATTTTTTTCTACTTACTTGATTTAGACCTTAAGTCTTGTGCATAAATATTCACTAGGACATGGATGAGCAGGAAGAATTACCATGGAAATCATGACCCCAGTGAAATCAGGTGTTCCCAGTTCTCTTAGGCTGCAGCCACTGGGCAGGATGCTGAGTGTTGAGGTGTGACCTGAGGATCATAATGAGGCATTTAGGGTGCCAGGCTGTTGTTATCCACAGGCTTTAGGTTTAAAGAACATAGAGAAGGAACCTTAGATGGCAGCACACTTCTTCTGGATAAATCATATTTTCTTAAATTTTTGTGAAATATTTAGATACCTAAGGAAGGAATTTTAGGCTGGCAAAATGTTGGACTCGCTGTCTGTAGCTGTTGCAGAGAACCTCCCAGGAGATCACTGATGACACTTAGCACTTACACACCAAGCTTCGTTTGCATGGGTACCACTGAGTTCCTCTTCTGATACAAAATTGGTGTGTTCCAGTGCACAGTGCTACTAAACATACACCAGGAACTGATGATTTTGTGTTGCAGAGGGAGGTTGGAGATTGCAGTTGTATTGGATCCAAGTTAGTTTCAGATCTAAAAAGACAAACAAGCAGCTCTGAGCAGCATCTTTGTGTTTCTGACTCTGTACAAGCTGAGTGAGGTGGCCTTCCTCCTGTCCTCCTAAAGCAGCCACTCAGTGGATGTGGAGGGAGGCCTTCACCTCCCCACTGCGCTGGATGGATGAAAAGTAACCTTCAGAACACTCCTTTGATGAGAGAAAAAAAGCCTGAAAGCAGTTAAAGTGCTGGCTGGAAGAGAGCACCAGCTTTTAGCTGCCTCTGCTTTTAGAATAGTTCTAAAATAACTGGGCAGAGCTACTTTAATCTGTATTGGCCTGAAAAGGAAATCACAGTGTAGTACTCGTTGGTTTTAAACCAGGAAACATATTCTGAACATGGTATTCCAGGCTGAACAACAAATGAGTGAAGGGTAGGAGAAAGAAGTCTGTTTATTGGTGAAGTTTGGAAGAATAATCAAAACAGTTAAGCCTTAAAGGTGATTGGCTGAATGCTCTCAATTGCTATTTCTAACCTTGCCAGCAAGGGACCAGCATGGAATGAAGGGTCCTTACACACTGTGAGGGACATAATCTCCACAAGTGTGACCTGTTGGGTAAAATGGGGTGGTCAGAACAGTGGAGAAGAGTGCCAGTGGAAATGGAGATTCTGGGTGTGTGCCCAGGTTGGGCTTTATTGTGAGCTCTCAATCAAAAAGTTTTGAGAGTAGTGCAGTACAGGAGCAAAGACAAAGGAACATCAGTCTCCTGAAACTCACTTTTGGAAACGATTTTTTTCAGAAGTTCCCTGTTAAGAAGTGTTGGCTCTGACCAGTTCTCCCTGTGAGCTGGGCTGTAGGTGGAGCCCATAGCATACAGGAAGGACAGCTGGCAGCAAAGTGCTGCTTCCACTAGTGGGTCTGATTTGTCAGTTTGCTTAGTTACAGGATGGAATCTGTCAGCTTCTTTCAGCTGATTCTGACTTGAGTTGGTTGTGATGCTTTCTAAACACGGTAGAAGAAAAGGAAAACTAAAACATTTTACAATAACGAGAAACAGAATAGAAGTCAAATTACTTCAAGACAGTATCAGGTTGAAGTCAGTAGGCTGTAGGTGTTTGGGGCTTTCAGCACCAGGTGTGGTATCAGCCAGAGGGTTTGAAGTTACAGGGACAGAGCTGAACAATACCACTGTCAAGTGATTTCAAAGTTAATCTCTGTGTTAAACTGTAGTAGGAAGGAGTAATGGAAGAGTTAATTAGTTACATCCCATAATCTCAGATCTTAAAAAGTAAGTCTGCTTTCTCTCAATTCCTATGTTTTAAGTCAGTTTTATGTTTGGGAATGACCTTGGCAGCAGAAACAGCTTGGGTGTTTGCTCAGTCTAATCTGTGCTGCAGCATCCCTAACTCCAGCAATCCCCAGACAGTGTTATTTGTACTGACTCACGTTGGAGACATGCTGTAACTTCCTTAACAAAACGAATTTTCAGATCCATTGTCAAGTACATAACATGACCACCCTTCCAGTTTAGCCAAACACTTCAATCAGTGCTGTTTGAGTCAATGTTTTTATGTCTCAAGTCAATATTTTTTAAAATAAAACTAGTTGCAATTCTCTCATTGAAATTATTTTTAGAAAACATTACAATTCTGTCTTCTTACAAATTTATTTTCAAATAAATTGGCAGTATTTATGTATGCTTTGCATACTAGGTCTGTAACGACCAAATCCAGAGACTACTTTGGTTTTAAACAGGGGTTTAATTTCACTTTCCACTGGAGCATTTCCCACTCACATGATGAATTTCAGCTTTTGAAGGGAAGTGTTTCAGTTTCTGAGCATCCAGACTGGACCAGTCAGAGAGCACTTCTACAGTTGTCTTCTGTACCCCGAATGGAGGTTTTGGAAATGCATTCCCCTCAGCCTTGTCTGATTTCCCACTGATTTTGATCTGATCAAAGAGGATGAGCTGCTCACCTTTTTGTGCCTTTTTGTGTCATTTCTTACTGAGCTGGAGAGCAGACCAGTGCATGGTGCCACCCCTTCCAGGGCGAGTTTTGGCTTTTAAAGCATTTTTAGCTCATGCCATTCTTGATAATGAAAAATAAAGGAAATGCCCCTGGCCTAGTGCAGCTTTGTGTACCTCTGTCTGCAGCTTCATTGCTTTGATTTCTTTTACCCCTTTCTTTCACCTCCAGCCTTGCTGTAATTGCCCTGGTACCCTCAGCTTTCCCCCTGGGTTGCACTTGGCTGTGCACCCTGCCCTGCCTTGCTGCTCTGATTAGTTCAGACCTGTCCTTCTACCCTTACTCTGCTCTCTAACTGCAGCAGCAGACTGGGAAGCTCCAAGCCTGTGAGTTTCATTGTGCTGCTGCTCCCCACAGGCCTGTCCCAGCAGAGGCTGCCTGTGCAAGCAGCCCCGGTAGTGGGATATTTTCCTGTGGTGCTGCCCTACAATGGGAGCTGCATTCCCCCTTGGATGAACTTAAACCCCTGAGTCTTCACTGAAATACGTTTTTTCTTTTTGATGACATCCCAATAACTTGCTAAGCAGCTGGTTTAACATAGGCAGAGACTGTTCCTGCAGCTTAAAATTAGTTTTGTATTTGATCTGGCATAAAACGTTGGAGCAAAAGTAATTCAGATTTTCTTGCTGGAAGGCTTCTTGTCTGCCAGCTGCAAATGGCATTCCAAATTGTGGCAGGAAGTCCGTAGCAGCCCGTGGTAGCTGACATCCCATGGCAGCTTTCCAACATGCTTCCTATCCGTTTTGCAGGTGTAGCAATGATGCAAATAGTCAGCTGCCCGTATGTAAAGACAGTCGCTACCACCAAGACCGGTAATTTCCAAACCCATCCTAGTTCGTTTTGTCTGTAAGTTGGCATGGTAGTGAATGTGGTTGTTTCTTTTATTTCTTTATTTGCTTCCCCACTTGAATGATTACATATACTTTCTTTTCAAAGCCAGTATAAATGGAATATCATATTTGGTCAGGAGATAACTTCCCCAAGTAACTGTTAGTGTCAGCTTATTCTGTACCCAAATTCCTGTACAGTTTTCTGTAACCATTGAGTTCTGTAATGACTGTGACTCTCATGCCCATACTTAGTTCCTAGTTTCTTGTGTGGATTTTTGTTTTCCTGCTCCACGTGTGCAGTGGCTGGCTGTGCTCGCATGTTGTGTGCGTGTCTGTGTGTCTGAGTGTGAACTTTCATATTTCAAATTGTGGATTTACCAATAGTCACTCGCTGAGAACACGTTATGGCAATGTGTAATGTGTGATTTCTGTTACTGAAAATGAGACTTTTTCTATGTCAAAGGCTCATATTTATGATCTTGAAGTTCCAATCCTATCCAATTGGTTGTTCTAGAACTTGTCATTCCAAATCTGTTCATTATACTCAGTTTGTTGGGATGAGTGGAGAGATAATAGGATGCTGCAGCGTTCTGGCTTTCTTATCTTTGGATATTTACTTGCCATTTTGCTTTAGGATTTCAATAAAATGTTTTTTTTTCAACAAACCCAAGAATCTGTTTGATTCTCATCAGGTTTTATCCAACGCTCTGAATTAATGCCAGTATTTATCAGAGTTCTGTGTTCTATGGGTCAAATTCAATCCACTTGCCCTTTTTAAGAACAATAGGAATATCTTGTACAATGGCAGCATAATTAAGCAGTGGGGTAGACTTAACTCCAATTATTTGCTGCAGGCATCTGATAAAGACTTTCCTAATAGATAGAGAACCTAATTTTAAAATAGTAGAATAAATATCTAAAAGCTAACAAGCTTTGTGCTTTGCAGAATTACACAAATAAATTAAAAGCCAATTGGCCTGGTTATGGGCACTACTGATTGCAGAACACAGGAAGGAAATTTGGTAACAATGCGTTGCATTCCAGTTTAACTTTGAAAACAATCCTTCTGCTCATTTCTACGGGTTGAATATTTGCGAGTTAAGTCAGTAAGGTGTTAGGTGTTGTTCCTCAGGCCCTGGCTGGTCCCTCACTGTGCTCTTGCCTTGTTCCTTGTTCCCTGTGCCAGGAGTGCTGCCGGGCATGGCCCCCCCCATCGTGCCCATGATCCACCCGCAGGTGGCCATCGCCGCCTCGCCCGCCTCGCTGGCCGGAGCCGCCGTCTCCGAGTGGACGGAGTACAAAACTGCAGATGGAAAGACCTACTACTACAACAACAGGACTCTGGAGTCCACGTGGGAAAAACCCCAAGAACTGAAGGAGAAAGGTATTTTGGGGTTTGTTTTTTTTTGTTACAGCTTTATTGGGAACGTGGCTCAGAGCATCAGTGGTTGTGTGTCAAAGTGCGAGCGGGGATATTTCAATCCCTGATCTCCCTGAAGAGTGTCCTGAAGTTCTGGTTGTAAAGATCCACATGGGTTGGTCTTCAGTCTGAAAGTTGCACCTGTTTCCCACTGTACTGTGAGAGTGTGTGGTTCTAGAGTTCCAAATCCTGTGCCTAGGCGAGATGCGTGTTCCTGTGCCAGAGAGTACCTGCCTGCACACGTGTGGAGAAGGTTCCAGCTGCAGACAGAAAGTGAGGGGAATTGAGGGGAAAAGTCACTCATACTAAGGGCTGTAGACCAGGAAAAAATGAAGATCATTGTGCTGAGTTTCAGATCTTGAAAATCTAAATGTATAAATATATTTGAGTATGAAGTAAAATAATGTCACCTCCCCCTGTCCACATCCCTACGCTGTGTTCATGTAAATGCACATTAGATCCAGGGGTGGTGTTACATGGAGGGAAATTGCTCTTGTGTCATAAATAAGGAGGAAGGAGCAAAAGTCCTGTGGCTCTTACTCAGTTTATAAAGTCTTTTAAGAAAGAAAATCCAAACAGTTATGCCTTTTATAGTTTCTTGGATTTTTAGTTGCAAGAAGTCTTTGTTTAGACAAATGCAGGACACTTACACTATTGGTTCAATTAATGCCCATCTTACTAACAAATCAGGTTAAATAACAGGTCTTTGTACTGAGATGGAAGTGTCCAAGACAGCAAATACTAATTTTGCTGAGAGAAGATTATATGTTAAATACTTTTTGTAAATGAGTGCAGAGAAATCCCCAGGTGGTTCTGCATTGTCTCTGATTTTTATTTTTTTTGTCCACAGCATTTAAAACGTGAAAGTGGTCTTCAGTGTTGCACTGTTGGTCGAGAATTATTATTGATTTAGCATTTCTGTTAGTACCCTTTAGTCAGCCTTTTAGTATAATAGCTGCCTCACAAGATTTCATTTTCCAGTACCAAGTAGATCTTGGCACAGGAGATAACTCCCACTTTATAAGCAGACACTGTAAAGCCCGTGAGAGACAGAGAGTGGTGAGAATATATTGAAAAGAAGCTTTGGGTTGGTGTTGTATCTGGAAAATTATACCCAAAGAAAGAAATTTGTTGTGGTTCTATAGTGGTTTCTTAATAATCCTCAAGAAGACTGTAATCTTTATTTAGAAAAAATGGAAGAAAAGGTCAAAGAGCCAATTAAAGAACCCTCGGAGGAGCCTTTACCAATGGAGACAGAAGAAGAAGAGTCTAAAGAAGAACCTATAAAAGAACTGATAAAGGAGGTAAAAGACCTTGAACCCAAAACCAGTTTGAAGTCTCACATTACTCTGCTTTGGCTGCACCTTAACCCAGGCAGGTTAGCAGGAGCCATGGCTAATGCCAACGAATTCAAGTTCCTAAATGCCTGAGGGGATTTGGAAACCTCCCATTCTGGACTCAGATATTTCTTTCTTTAATTTTTTTACATAAGGAAAGAAGAACATTCAAAAGAAACATATATGATATGTCAGTTAAGAAGTTAGTAAGAGCATGGGACAGAGGTTAGCTTATTACACAGATGTGGTGTTCTCTCACTGATTTTATGGTACTCAGAAAATGCAACTTGTCCTGAATGTTGGAAATGTTTAATAGTTTTTCTCTATTTCTTTGCTTCATTATTTTGGTCAGTTTGACACAAAGTTCACACGTTCCCCCTGTGCTGTAACTGCTAAGTTGAGGCTGTTAGGAACATGTCCTAGAAAGGGCTGTAGTGTTTTCAGTAAACAAAAGTAACTTCTCCGTTTGGAGGCATTTTGCTGTGCTAAACAGCATAGTTTTTGAGGATGCTAAGGGGTTTAAAAAAAAAAAATTAAAGCTTTTATCCTGATTTCTGTGAACTTCAATGTGGTTTAATAGGCAGAAGCACAGAATTCAGTTGCTGTGTTTTGCTGCCACTCCACCCTGTTTATTTCTGAGGTAGTTACCAGTTTGCTGATTTCTGCTACGGAGGTTATTTCAGGTTTTCTCTGTTTCATATTGTGTGTCTCAAATTAACTAATTTTAAGAACAAATGAAAATTCCTTTGTCAGAAAATGCACCCTTGCACGTGGATTCAGGCCCTCCTGGATTTCCAGGATTCATGCAGATCTAGGAAGGTATTTAAGTAAGGTTTTGCTGAAGTCAAAAGTTAATTACATGCTTAGAGGTTTTGGAGTAGCAGCTGTTGTTGCAATTCTAGTGCTTCTGTTCTGGGCATGGATGAGTTGTCATTGTGAGCTGCTTGTCAGCATGGTTTCAGTAAAACAAGTTGGTTACTGTGTAATAAATAAGTAGCCAGCTGTCATTGCCTGATCCTCAAACTTGTTTTTTCCTTGAGGAGCCCAAAGAGGAAGAAATGACAGAGGAAGAGAAGGCAGCTCAGAAGGCCAAGCCAGTGGCCACCACCCCAATTCCAGGCACCCCGTGGTAGGTCACTGCTGCTGTGGGACTGACACTGCTGCTGCTGGGGAGTTAGAGCACATGGCAGTGTGTGGAGAGCGTGCTCTTAGTGTGCTGCATTTTTAAAATTTCAATTACTGTATTTTCAAATCTGGCAGCAGAGGAAAGCAGGGGCACAGCTGGGCAGTAGCGATGTCTGGCAGTTGTGCAGCCAGCGGAAGCTGGGTCTGCCTGTGACCGTGGTGTTCAGGCTGTGAACACCTGACTGGTGCCCAGGGAGTGGAGATGATGGCAGGCTTCCCTCCCGTGTGCAGGTGTGTGGTGTGGACTGGAGACGAGCGAGTGTTCTTCTACAACCCCACCACCCGGCTGTCCATGTGGGACCGGCCCGACGACCTCATCGGGAGAGCTGACGTGGACAAAATCATCCAGGAACCTCCTCACAAAAAGGGAATGGAAGAAGGAAAAAAACTTAGTAAGAGCAATCTTATTGCCTTCTTAGGAAGCATAGATATAACTTACCACTTTGCTTTCCAGAGCTTGTAACATTTAAATAAGTGACAGAACTGGAAGGACATACTGAAAAGGTGGAATGCAGGTTGCCGAGTCTCTTGGGGAAAAGATAGCTCATTGATGAAAGTAGATACTAGCAAAGTTAATTGTTCTGCCAAATGCCAGCAGGTTGAAAAACCCCACAGTTTTTACTGACTGAAAAAAGGGATTGTGTTTGTTTTATAAGAAAGAGACCAGAAAAGATTGGTCATAATGTATGAGCAGGCTCTCACAGAAGAGGAGTTAACTTTGAGACCACCAGTTGGAGTAGAGTTTGGAAATAGCTGCCAAGAGAGAATGTTCGAAAGGCTGCTGAGATGAGATTTCTCTCTGACCTGAGTTCTGGGAAATGGTCCTGGGATGACATGTTGGCTTTGTAGTTGGAGGAGAACTAAGTGCAAATAATCAGGTAGATCCAAATGTGCTTCACTAGACTGTTTAGCCTGAGTTATTTTCCCCTAAAAATAAGAGCTCAGTGTTTATCACTTTAAATTTCAAGTTGGCTGAAGTCCCCAGATTCCCATAGTGTTACTCTGAAAGTGGCTGAGAACCACGTGTCTTCTCCCTTGGTCAGAACACAATTGCTGCACGTTGTCTTTGGTTTGTGCGTGAGGTTTCACTCATAAGTTTAAAAATTTTCATCAATATAAAATCTAAAGTCTTACTGAAATCTGTTACAGTTAGAGAAGAGCATGAAGCTGCAGAGGAAGCAAACGAAGATGAGCCTATTAAAATAAAAAAGCGCAAGTAAGTTTTTGGTTTTTCAATACCAAGTGATCTGTGTAGGTAAAATTACTGAAGTTTGTTACTTGAGCCATGTATGTTGTGTCCAGCAGGATAGAATGGTTGGTGAAAAGAGTCCTCAGCTTTCTGCTGCTCAGCAGCTCAGGTATTTGATATTTCCCTGAAATAGCTGAAGCCCTTGCAGAGAGGAAATGTTTTGGAAGTTATTTGAAATGGAATTAAATGGTGTAAGTTGGTAAATCTGAAGAATATTTTGAGTGTAGTGTGTCTTAAATAGCTTACTCCTGTGGTTTGTTAATTTCTGGGCACAAGACTTCGTTGTCAAAATATCCTGCCACCCAGATTTTCATAGTGGTTCCTCTATTTTCACTCTGTTACGAGTGTTTACAAGTTTGGCTTATGTCTTTTGGTCTGGGCTGCCTTTTGGAATTGATATATGAGATACAGGCTGTTTTTAGAAGTGGTTTTATTTGTGGTTGGGTCATCTTAAAGAGGATCATGGAGCTGTTAGCAGTAAGGGCTGGGGGTTTGTTTGGGATGAAGTGCATTTGCTCTTAGTAAACCTAAATCAGCACACTTCTCCAGAAGCTTTTGATGGGTGAGGTCTCACCTGTGTCTCAGCATTCTTGGTGTCGTTGTGAGGGGTTCCCAACCTGCACAAACTCCTGTAGTGCCTCTTGGCCCAGAGCAGAAAGTTAGAAAATTAGTGCTGTTGATGTAAAATCTACTGCATGTCTGGTAAGACCTTTGAATACAGCCAGACTGTGCTGATTGCTTTGGAGTCATCTGATGGCGTTGAAGTTACTTGGAATACCTTGGCTCCTGAGTTCTGGGGGTAAAAGTATTCCTATCCACCTCTGAGAATGGCTTTCATGGATTTTAAGCCTGTTCTTGTGGTGTGATCAGTGATGTCTACCCTGTCCTGGTGTGGTTCAGGTTCTGACCTCCAGGGCTGCCATTTTACTTCTCAACTTAAACTTTGTGTTTGGTTTTTCTTCAGGAAAGATGATATCAAGGACATTGATTCTGAGAAGGAGGCTGCTATGGAGGCTGAGATCAAAGCTGCTCGAGAGAGAGCCATTGTCCCACTGGAGGCTCGGATGAAGCAGTTCAAGGACATGCTGCTGGAAAGAGGGGTCAGAAACCTGTGTGTGTGTGAGGAGAGGGAGAGGGAGGGTCAGATCTGAGCTGTGTGTGTGAGGAGGAAGACAGAGAGGTTCCTGCTGAGAAAATCAGCAACTTCCACTCTAGTCTGTACAGTCTTATCCTTAAATGGGAGACTTTTTGCTTTTAGTTAATTAAACAAATCTACTTGATGCCAGTCAATTTTGATAAATTAAACTAGTTGAATATAAATTTGGATAGTAACTAAAAAATGGAAGAGGTTCCAGCTGCCTATGGAACACAGCTTCTTAAGGCTCTCTTTCGATGTACATTTTATTTTTAATGTCACACAGCAGTAGTAAATAAATGTGTATTATCCTTTAGAAGTTTTCAGAAGAAATTGATGTTGAAATTTTCTATGACAGCCTCTGTCATCCATTAGTGATGAAAACTCCAGGATGAGTTTGGTTACCTCTTTTCATCACATCTTAGTGTTTTCAAGGAAAACTGTAAAACTGCTGTGTAATTTGTATATTTGTCTTCATTTAATTAAAGGTCTCTGCCTTTTCCACATGGGAGAAGGAGCTGCACAAGATCGTGTTTGATCCTCGTTACTTGCTGCTCAACCCAAAAGAAAGGAAACAGGTGAAATAGTTAAATTCACTTCCCATGCAGACACAGCTACTACAGGTTTATCTGAATCCTCAGTCTTGGTTTCTGCAAACCTTTCAGGCTAATTAGTGCTGCAAGGGATTTTTGTCAGGATTAGGTTTTTTCTGGAAGTGGAAGAAACCAGCAAGGGAAAGTGTTGATAGTTTTTTATTTCCTGTGCTTGGAAGGTCTCATATTTTAATACAGTGGAAGCTGTTTGTCTACAGAGCATTGCTGAAACCTGAATGAAACAGTGAGAGTCATCAGTATCTTGGTAGAGTATTGGCACAATGACCAGTCTAGCTATTTTCTTTGAAAAAGGTGTTTGGGGGGAAGCCTAAAGTGCATTTTTATTGTTAAGCAAGTTCTCACTTCAGCAGCTTTTCTCTGAGTGAATGTAGAGAAATGGAAAGCTTCAAGAGCATGGGAAATGTCTGAAACATGGGACTCAGGAAAATGTTAACTGGAATGTGTAAGGACCTTCTTCCCAGGTCTCAGATGGTGTGTTGGGTACAGCACCCTGCATGTGCAGCACCCTGGATCATTTCCATATTGAAATGCAAAGTGTCTCTAAGGTTTCTGCCTCTTCTGTGGTGAGAGGAAAGGAAACCAGAGAGAAGGGAAGAAGTGGGATTTTTCCTCCCTTGTCCCTAAAGCTTCTGTGTGTCACTTATGTGTTTGCTGTGGGTGACTGGTGTTTCTGTAGGTGTTTGATCAGTATGTGAAAACCCGAGCAGAGGAGGAGCGCAAGGAGAAGAAAAATAAAATAATGCAGGCCAAGGAGGATTTCAAGAAAATGATGGAAGAAGCAAAGATTAATCCAAGGTAGGAGTTTTCTTTGTGGTTCATGTGCATAAGCTCTACTAGGATGCAGGGTGGTATTGGGTTGATTAACCTTGCTCAAAATGGGCAAGAGGAGAAAAATCATGAGATATTGTTGAAATCTTGCTTCGTGTGCTTGTATTCACCTAATCCATGAAATAATAGAACTTGTGTTTTACATATTTCATGTTGAAGAGATCCCCAGCATGCTGCCTGGATTGTGAGAAAGGCCTCGGATCCACCACAAGTTTCTTTAATAACCCTGTTTCTTCTTAATAAGTCTTTGAGAAGTACTAGGGAGGTTTCTTGGGTTTGGGGGGGGCTGAAGGGATGTTTTTCTTGTTACAAACTGTGTCAATGATGATATGATAAAATGTTCTGGTTGCTTTAATACAGCACTGGTTACACCCCCCTCACATTCAGTGGGCAGCAGTCAGAGCGAGGGGATGACAGTGAATGAACATTCAAGATTTCACTGCTGGCTTTATTTGTTTCACAGCTTCTGCACACAGAGGTCATGAGATACATGCTTGTCACCTGATAAGCTCCAAGGCATCCTCTTTCAGCATCTCTTGGCTCATCTGGCAGTAATTCTTTCCCAGTGAAATAACAGCTCATTTGTTTCACTTCAGATCAGTTTTTTCCAGGGACTCATTTTGGAAATTTGGTGACAATGCTGTGTTAACTTTTAAATTGCTTCAGAGCTGACTAATAACTCAGTGGTAGGCTGGAAGACTGGAGGCATGGAAATGCCTTAAGAAACAATTATGTTAGTTTTAGTATCCTCATCTTTCAGCATTCCTTCAGTATGTTGTGTTGGGACTGATTCTTTACCTGATTATGGGCTGGGGTGGGAAAGAGAATTCCAGCTGAAATACTGTCTTGTTTAATCTTATCCTTTGTCTTCTGGTTTCAGTGTTTGTCTAAAGATATTGCTGTACTTCTGTGAGTGCCAGACTGGTTTTTTATCATCCATCTCAGTCCAACATGCTCAAGAGTTTGTTTCCACTTCACTTGAGCAGCTCTTGTTCTTCAATCTAGCTGTACATTCACTTTCTAATCCTTTTGAATAAGCTACCAAATTCTCTTCTTGTTTCAATTTACCCTACAGCAACAGTAGGCTGGATTTTCCAAGTCTAATTATTTCCATGCTGTGATGAAAACATTCGTATGATTATAAGTGTCTCACGTATTCTTGGGGCCAGATTTGCATCAGAGCTTGGAAAAAGCACAGTAGTGATTTTTTTCCGAGGTAAGTGGCAGTAATGTACCTACTGCACAGGTTGGAATCTGGCCCTGGAGGTGAGAGAACAGTCAGGGAAACGCTGTGGGATGAGGGGTTGAAAGCCCAGTGTTGCTGCCTCTGCCCATGGTGTGTGAAGGGGTCTCAGCCCTGTGTGCTTTAGGCTCAGGCTCTGCAATGTGCACTGCAGGGGGAAGAGCTGGTGCAGCCTGTTCTGTGGGGACTCCTGTCAAAGGCTGGCTTTCTTGGTGAATTCTTAGCATGGTTTGGCTGCAAGTGAATGCACTGGGATTTTTGGTTTCACAGCTGTGAAATACCTGGACAGACTGGTGGCTGAACTGCTAACCCACAGAAAAGAAAAGAGTTTTGTAGACAACTGAGTTTTTTTTTCGTTTCTTCTCCTTGGTTACACTGTAGTCTCTCTCTGCACCTGCCTCTTCTGCAGGTGGCTGTACCTGAACAAACCAACCCACCCTTGTAAGTCTCTGACAAACACCTGTTGTGTGAGTGCTGACTCCTTCTATAGAGTTCATTGCTCGAGCAGCTCTGTAGTGAGACCATAGGATTTGCCTTTTGGGATTTGTCAGTTGTGCTCTGGCATGTATTGCAGCAGAGGAAACACCTCCCTGCTGAACCTGCCTCCCAGCCCAGACAGCTCTGCCAAATGAGTTCACTTGCCATTTTGTTGCAGAACTACTTTTAGTGAATTTGCAGCCAAGCATGCTAAAGACTCGAGGTTCAAGGCAATTGAAAAGATGAAAGATCGAGAGGCCTTGTTTAATGAGTTTATCACAGCGGCAAGAAAGAAGGAGAAGGAAGACTCGAAGACCAGGGGAGAGAAGGTAAGGGGACTCTTGAGTTCCAGCAGTGTGGGTGGTGTGAGTGAGATGGGACAGAGCCAGTGCTTGGCTTCCCTGAGCCTTCCCCAAGACTTTCCTAGAGCTCTTACAGGCAAATACTTCAGGGTTGTCCCCCTGCTCTTCCTGAACAATTTCAGGTTTGCAGTCTACTGACTTTTAAAGTATTTAGAGCTGAATTGTGTTCACCTGTGAAGCTGAGTTTGCTTAAACAACACTTCTTTAAAATTTACCCAAGCAGTAACATTATCTTCTTAACTGAAGTAATGCTTGATTTTTATTTTTTTATTAAGTTCATTTATCCTGGCGCACGGAAAGGCAGAGGAGTCTTGCCCTGTTTGGCTGGAGCCCCAAAGCTGATCATTACCTCCCTGTTCCCTCAGTGGGGGCAGGCAGAACTTGCAATTCCCTGAGGATAATCTCTTTGAGTTTCAAACAGTTCCCTTTCCATCTCAAAGCAGGCACTTAGGGAGGGACTTTGAAAGCTTGGAATAAGTAGATCTCATGTATAAACTGCCCCTTATTAGATTTAAAGGTCAGCTTTTAGAGATTAATGAACTCCGGTGTCAGGTGCCTGCACTGGCAGTGGTGGGGAGCAGCTCTCCCCCCTGGAGATGGGACATCAGATGGAGCCACCAAAACCTGGGGCCACTTACTGCCACGTCCCTGTGTGTGTGTGTGAGTGGAGAAGGTCACCTCTGAAGCCAATCATTTTGGATATATGGAAGTCTGCAATTTTTATTATGTAGTGTGAAGTTACTGCAGATTTCCCTACCTGGAATGCCTGCAGGAGAGAGAAATGCTGGGGGACGGGTCAGATTTGGGGACAGTTTCATTATTTGAGAAGCTTTGCATATTTTTAAAATCTGGGTGATCTGGTATAATTTGATTCTGTACTTGATTTTCTCAAACATTGCCTTATTGCTGGTTACCATAAATGATTGTGCTTTCAGAGGGGAACTGATGTAGTTCAAGACTAGATTTTGCATACTGCAGTTTGATTGCGAATAAGGAATTTTAAAGCATTTTTGCAGCTTAATAGTGCAGTTGAAGACTTTAAAGAATAAATACTAGTTTTGTTCTTGCATGATTGTTCTAAAGTTGAAAAGTTAAAAGAAGAGATTGTATTTGTTTGCTTTGAATAATGTTTTTTTTTTCTCCAAAAGCCTTTTGTAACCATTTTATGTATTCTGTTTTATAACAAGTGGATAGACTTTACAGTTATGTGCTGTGCGGCCTGTCAATCAGTTCAGTCTGACAGCTGTCAATCACTGACACGCAAATATTATGGGATTCCCTAGTGAGGAAAGCATTGGTATCTCTGTGTGGTGACTTTAGCCTCCCGCAGTTCCGGTACTTTACATTTTTTTAGTTTTTTTCCTTGTGAAGTGATGAGAGTTGTACCTGCAATGTGTTAACTGCCAAAAAAAAAAAAAGGCTTCTAAATACACCTGAAATGTTTTCAGCCTTATTTTCTTTTGATTTTGAAAGTGCTTAAAACATAAGAGAAAATTTAAGGCGTTTAACCTGAAGCTTTCTCAGTCTGTCCAAAATCTTTACTTAGGGAGAATCAACTTTACAGAAATCTTTAACGTAAGGGTTTTAAATTATGTATATAATGTTTGATTTTGCATGACGGGGTTATGGGATGGGGATGGAGCAGCCAGCTTTTCCAGTGGCTGGTTTTATTCCTGTGCCTGATTGCAGCGAGTAAATCCCATGCCAGCACTTCCCAGATGGCAGAAGAGGAGCAGGAGGGTTAAGGATATCAGGGAAGGCACTGTGGGCAGGTAGGGGTGCCCAGGCTGCTCCTTTTGCCGTGTCCCTGTGTGAGCTGTGCCAGGTGGCACAGCCTGGCTGGGATGTTGGGCTGCAGACCCTGCACTGGTGACTGTCCCCAGGCAGAGCTCTGTGTGGTGCTGCCCTTGGTCCCTGTGTGCAGACACACACTCACTGCCCACAGCTGGCCCCTGGAAACGTTACTTTAGACTCAATTATTTGAGACATTTTCATCTTCTTTTTAAAATTTGAAATGAGCTGGCAGTGCCTGTGCTGTGTACAGGGCAGCAGAGTGAAAACTGCTTTAGAGCAGCCAGCCTGCAGTGCTGGTGTTTTTCCTGGGGAGGGAATTGGCTGTGCCCTCCTGGCCAGTGGGGAGCTGGCAAGGCTGCAGCTGGTCCTGCTGGCACCACACAGCTGGGCAGGGGCTCCAGGGGGATTCAGGAGTGAGGGGTGTCCTTGGCACCACACAGCTGGGCAGGAGCTCCCAGGAGATGCAGGGGTGCCCCTGGCAGCTCCTGCAGCCCGTGGTGGTGGCCTCGGGTGAAGCTTTGTATGGCAGCTGCTGGCACTGCTCCTGCCACCTCATCCTGTGCAATACACACACAGGTGATTTGTGCAAGAGCTGGGGAAACCCTTACCTTAGAGACTTCTGTAGTAACAGCTGGGGACTGTTTGGTTTCTAACAAATATTTCAAATGCCATGGCTTAGAAAGCTTCATATTTTGAAACTGCATGCATGTTTTATGATGTTTTGAAACAACATTCTTAATTTTACAATGAATAAACAATTTTCTTAGCATTTTGTTGAGCTCCTTTAAGATAAAGCAGTAGTGCTGTAGCACAACATCCCACTGGCACTAAGGGGCTGGTCCCTGATCTCTGCTTTACTGTCTTAGTCTCCTTTGGTATAATAAAGAAAGCCTATAGAGCCTTTTATGTTTATATGTTAATATTTTGAAGAACTAAAAGTGTTGGTGGGCAAGGCTGCAGAATGTTTGTGCTGATCTTCATTCCATTACTAAACACATTTTAGAGGATGAGGATGTGCCAGGTCTCTGGCAAGCTGGAGCCTGCTCTGTCCATCTGCTCCCTTCCCTGAAGAACCTCAGTGTTCCACAGCTAAACTGCTTCTCCTGCTTTCCCTTTTTTAAAGGATGGGGAGGGGAGAGAAGTGTCAAGTACCAGCCAGTCCTCCTCCTGGATTTTGGGTTTTTAATCCCTGTACCATAAAGCTGTGTGGAGTTGGTGGCCTGGCAGGGTGTGGGGTGCTGTGGAGGCAGAACCTTTTGCCCTGCCCTGGAGCATCCCCTGGCCCCACTGAGCAGGGCAGCCCAGCCCCTCACCTCTGCTTTGGCAGGAGAGGCTGAAGGGCCAGCCCAGGAGTGTGTGGTGCCCTAAGAGCTGAAGTGCAGCAGGAGCAGGGACATGATCTTCCCCAGAAATCAGGCTATCTAATAAAGGCACAGTAGTGCCCTTACAGCTGCTGGTTCTGGGACTCTGGATGAAAACATGTTCCTCATTGTATTGAAATAAAACCTGCTGGGATTGATCCTCTGCCAGCCCTTCCAATGGCTGTGACAGAAACGTGACATGCCATTTCCAACTGACAAAGTAGACTAAAACAATTCCTTTAAACTTCTACACAAATGTGCATGTCCATCCTAAATATAATTTTCTTAATTACCCTATGTGGACAATTCTTTATTGGTTAGATCCATTTTAAGACATGGCTCTTTGTTGGCAGATCCGAGCATTTACCTCTGTTAAATGTACACCTGAAGGATGAATCCATAAACACCTGATTTCTCTAGAACCCTGTTTCAAGCTGCATGGCTTCTGGAGTACAATACGCAAAATGCTATCATGCAGCATCAGTAACTTGTTAATTTATATACTTGTTTACATATATAAAAGCTCAAAAACAAGCTTAAATTGGAGTAAAAGAATAAAAGAGTGTATTGGTGGATCATTCTTTATAGAGTTCATCTTAGATGTAGCAGATCACCTAAATGTATCTGCTTTGGCAAAATTGTCTCAAGGAACAGTGAATTTGGGCTGCAGTTATGACTAAATTCAGAGTTTTAGTGATTGCTCTAAATTGCAATGGTATGTAATGTTAATGTGATTCCTCTGATGAAGGTAAGTCTGCTCCTTTTTTCCTAAGAGCAAACTGTGGGATATTAAAGTGTCTTTCTCAAGTGTTGTCTTTGTTTCTGTGTGTGTCACAGATCAAAATGGACTTCTTTGAGCTGCTGGCAAACCACCACCTGGACAGTCAGTCTCGCTGGAGCAAAGTGAAGGACAAAGTGGAGACTGACCCACGGTACAAGGCGGTGGACAGCTCCTCACAGAGGGAGGACCTGTTCAAGCAGTATATCGAGAAAATAGCCAAGGTGGGTGGGCAGCACTGGGGCTGTGGCTGTGGTGTGCTGTGGGCAGGCTGACCTGTGCTGAGGAGAATAACTCCAAGTTATGCCTCAAATATTCCTATGAAATCACTGATGGTAAAAATGGCTGTAAAAGTGCAGCAGCTACAGACACCACATTGATTACTTCCTCCTAGGGTGGGCTGCATTTCCTTTGCTGTGATTTTCCATGTCAGCTGAGCTTCCTTCAGGAATATGTGTTCATACCCAGCTCCTTCACTGCTTTTTCTCTCCTAATCCAATATTCCTACCTTTCTCTTCCAGGCAGTTAATGGTTGAGAATGTAAAACTGGGCCAACACACAGTGATCCCCTTGGCCTCCCTTATTCAGAGTCTGTGACTGAACACAGCTCCTGGGAGTAGTTATCTGTGACCAAACCTGTCTCTCCCCCACGTAAACCCTCTAATGCTTCAGCACAGCTCTTGAAGCAAAATTCCATAATCCACAGATCCCAAATCCCTTTAAAGTGTTTTGTTCTGAGCTGCCTTTAGTTTGATAGCCCTTCAGTTCCCTTTCTAATGAAGAGCTTTTATTGAGGCAAGGTTGTTGCTGACTTTCAGAATTTAGATTCTGAGAAGGAGAAGGAGCTGGAGCGGCAGGCGCGCATCGAGGCGAGCCTGCGGGAGCGCGAGCGCGAGGTGCAGAAAGCGCGCTCGGAGCAGACCAAGGAGATCGACCGCGAGCGGGAGCAGCACAAGAGGGAGGAGGCCATCCAGAACTTCAAAGCACTGCTGTCAGACATGGTGAGGCACTGGCAGGCGCCTCAGCTCCTCAGGGCACGCTTCAGCTGGTGGGTGCTCCCTGGAAAAGCTTTTTGGCATTGGAGTTCTGCTCCAAAGAGGTGAAATCCCGCTGGTTTTGCCTTGGTTGGAAGAGCAGGCTGTGCATTTAGGGCTCTCACCCAGAGGCTGCTCTCTGGGCTGGAAGCAGGTCACTGCAGAGCTCCGGGTGTCTCTGGAAATAAAGATTTCCAGGGCTGCCTTTCTGATGAACACAGGGTGGTGCACACAGAGCAGGAAGGAAAGGAGGGTGCTTGGATTTTCTGGTTTTGAGAATGCTCAGCCAGGCCAGTGGGACGTCTCTGTCTGCTCCAAAGCAATGCAGAGGGAGAGGGATTCCTTCTGCCACTGCCTGTTCAGTGTTTGGGGGGAACGTGCTACAGTCTCTTCTTAAAAGCTGAGGGTTTATCTCCTATTTGAAGCTTAGCTTCAAATGAGATAAAAAAAGAAGCATGTAATAATTATCCGTGAGCTGTGGAGGAACTGGTTTGAAGAGGAATGATCTTTGTGCCAGGTGCGCTCCTCAGACGTGTCCTGGTCGGACACCAGGCGGACTCTGCGCAAGGATCACCGCTGGGAGTCGGGGTCCCTGCTCGAGAGGGAGGAGAAGGAGAAGCTCTTCAATGAGCACATCGAGGCACTTACCAAAAAGAAGAGAGAGCATTTCAGGCAACTTCTGGATGAAACTTCAGCGGTGAGAGCTGTTGTTGTTCAAATTGACAGTCTTTGCAGCCCACTGGGATTTCTCTGTTTTTCTGTCCCACAATCTGATTGGTTTGGTTTGATTTCCACCTCTTTGCTTCATCACTCTCTTTTCTCCTTCATAACAAAATTTGTGCACTATGTTTGTTTCCTTACCTCTTTATCTGGAGTTTTACTTTGATTGAACATACAGTTAATTTACATATAAACTTCTAATCAGTGATCTTTTCATCTTCTTTTTATTTCTTCAGTACTGAGTTATTTGATCCTCTTCACTGTCTGTCTCCTTCAGATATTCAGGGTTTGCCTTAATGGCCATCAGTATGGTCTTACCCAGTTCATCTGTTCTGATGTTCTCCTGCTGAACCTGAACTTTTACTCTGCTCGTGCTATGGAATGCATCCCTGATTCTGTGATTGGGGGTTTAGTGAGGTTTCCTCTTCTTTAGTTCTGTGCCAACTTCAGGCAGCTTTCATTTAACCTGGAGGTTTTTACCTGATTTTTAATGCATTAGTT
This sequence comes from Rhabdornis inornatus, assembly GCA_013397075.1. Lineage (NCBI taxonomy): Eukaryota > Metazoa > Chordata > Aves > Passeriformes > Rhabdornithidae > Rhabdornis > Rhabdornis inornatus. The sequence goes on from VWZS01009708.1 coordinate 280,944, forward strand.
ATTTTAGTTTAGAGGCAAGATTTCTGCAGGTAATTTTTAACAGAATATACATAATTGTACTAGAAAAAGACTTCAGAAAGTAAAATATATTTGGAGGACCTTGATCTGAAAATGCCATCTCAAAATATGAAGGAAGAGTCACTATGTAAAATCAACTAATTTTAAAAATACAACTGTACTAGTATAAGTAATCAGAACCCAGCACTTAACAGCAAGTTCCTCCGTGGACTTGGGATATATTTAAAGGCTTCAGAGGTTAGTAGTGTTTGCATTCCATATTCTAATTTACTTTTAATTTAACTATTTTTGCTTCTTTTGAAAGATAACTTTAACATCAACATGGAAGGAAGTGAAAAAAATCATTAAAGAAGATCCAAGGTGCATTAAATTCTCTTCAAGTGACAGGGTGAGTGGTTTGCATCGCTCTTGCCAACTTCCAGTCTGGTGCAGGGTGCAGAGAAGGGAGCTGGTGGCTGCTGCAGTGGGTTCAGCTCTCTGTGGACACAGGTGTTAGTTAAATATGATTTTTTAAAAATTAAAAATGTAGAAGGTAAGGAAAAGTGTAATTAACATGTAATTACTGCTGGTGTTCAGTTGCAGGAAGTGCTGCAGCTGCATTCAGTGGGTCATGTTTATCTTTCATCTTTCAGAAAAAGCAAAGGGAGTTTGAGGAATACATCCGAGACAAATACATCACTGCCAAAGCCGACTTCCGGACGCTGCTCAAAGAGACCAAATTCATCACCTACAGGTGGGGAATGCCCTGCCAGTGCAGGCCTGGCTTTTGTTCTGCTTTGCCATACAAACAGCAGCACGCTCATGTCTGGTTTTCCCTAGCTGATGTCTGTTACTAAGTCTTTAATGGTGCTTAATTAACACAGCACAAATGCAGGCACAAGCCTGTGTTTTCAGTGCCCAGAGCAGTGTTTTGTGCCCAGTGCCAAGCTGACAGGGCATCTTTCTAGCTCGGAAGGTGGCCAAGGCCCTGCACCCTTCCCTGGCTCCCTGTGCTTCCCCAGGGCTCCCTGCCTCCAGGGCTATTCTCACGCTTGCTTTCAGATCCAAAAAGCTGATCCAGGAGTCGGATCAGCACCTGAAGGACGTGGAGAAGATCCTGCAGAACGACAAGCGGTACCTGGTGCTGGACTGCGTGCCCGAGGAGCGGCGCAAGCTCATCGTGTCCTACGTGGACGACCTGGACCGGCGCGGGCCCCCCCCGCCCCCCACGGCCTCCGAGCCCACCCGCAGAACCACCAAGTAGCCACGGAATGCTCCTGTCCCAGGGGTGGCTGATCAATCCAAACGCTTGCATGAGCCATCTGTCAGGTTACACACATCCATTGCCGTGAATATATTCAAACATCTGAGGAGCAGAGGCAGAAGCAGCATTAGTGAACATAAAATGATCTCTGGGGGGAAAACCAACAGCAACACAAACCCACATTAAAGATATTTATGAGTTAATTGGAGCGTGACTGACAAATCCCAGGGTGTGGGCTGTCTGGTGACTGTGGGTCTCAGGGCAGTGTGTGTGAGGTGTGGGTGGCTGGTACCTGGGGCTTTCCTCTCAGTAGTGTCCTACCTGTGAGTCCCAAGGGTGATCCTGTTGTGGTTTGAGCGTGTCCTACATGTGTGCCACCAGCTGCCTCCTGGTGCCTGCAGTCTGTGCAGGAGGAGGTGACACGCTCTGGTAGCTGAAATTACTCATCACTGGCAGCCCCCTCTGCAAACACCAGTCCCAGTTCTCTGCTTCCACCCTTGGGAATGGAACTAAATCTGTTAGAGCCAGGGTTAGAGCTGAGTGGAGAACAGGGACTTGGAGACTAAACCAGGTTTATTCACAGGCTGCTCTGTTCCTGCCCCCAGCCATCGATTTGCAGCAGTCAGGTTGCTCTGCCCAAGTGAAGTTCTGTCTGATGAGTTTTGCTCGGAGCTGGAAATCCCAGAGGTGACCGAGCAGGCCAGGACGGTTGTATAAACACATTTTTATTTACAATAAAGTGATCTTTACATACTTCTGGATTAGACTGTGCATACCCCCTCTGGGCAATTCTTGTAAACTATACTCCTGTTTTGAATGTTAAACTTGTGTTTCTAAAGTTTAATTTTGAAATGTTGGGATTGTTCAGTTAATGTATTTGAACTACAATAAACCAACCCTTTTTATATATGGATTGTACAGGCCTAATCCCGATTTCTGTTGGATTTTGTTGGACTTGTGAATTTATGAGTAAAGCAAATGACTGAAGTGATCCTGCCTGCATTCTTGGCTGTGCTGGGCAGAACAGGGCCTGTGGCACTGAGCAGTGCAGGGTCAGCATGTGGGCAAGGGGGGGTGAGCAGAAGGATTTTCCAGTTTAGCTCTTTTGTCTGTTGCTTAAACATGAGCTGGCAGTGCTTGCAGAGCTAGTTTCTTTCTGCTGCTTGTGTTTACATGTCTCTTGCTCTTAGAGGAGGGCTGGGGAAGGAGCCCCTTCTTCCCTCACCCTGACAAGTGATTTCTTGTCAGCAGTTGGTGTTGGTGGCCAGGGCCAGGGCTTGCAGGCTGAGCAGGAAGAGAGAGATTGGTTGTTTGACAAAGATTGGGACAGTCTGGGGAGACTTGTGCTCCTGACAGGGAAATGTGGAGCTCTGGTGCTCCTAGTGAGAGTGTACACCCTAAAGTCAGGGCCAGTGTCCCTCCCCTCTTGGTGTCTGCCCCTTCCTTTGGTGTGGGGGTACCCAAACCATCCTAAACCAGTGTTTGATGCCTTTGCTGGGAGTGGGGTAATGAGGATTGCAGCTGGCTAACACCAAAAGTGTGAGCTGCTAATTAAGGGTTGCTGTTTGAGCTCATCAGCAGGAGCAGCCCAGAATTAGGGCAGGGACTGGGGAGGGTTGGTAGATCTTTCCAGGGCTCTATCAAGAACCAAGGTTCCTGTGCAGTGGAAGACCTGCAAGTGCTCCCACTCCCCCATTACACACTGCCCCACTGTCCACACCCTCAGAGGGATCCAGAATCCCCGGGGGCTCCTCTGGTCAGCCCTGGCAGCCACCCCCAGCCCAGGAGCTTCAGCCACTGCAGAGTCCCCGAGGCGCGAGAGGCACAACAGGACTGACCCACACAGACACGTTTGGGACAACTTTACTGACACCGCAGCGCAGGCTTTCCTTACAGGACCAAAAAGGAGCATTTTCTTATAAAATGGTTCGTTTACTCTTGCTATTTTATTTTACCATTTCATTTTTTTAAAAAAGTTACTCCTGAAAGCTATCCCTTGGAATAAATCCGTAAGCCAGTGCACTTTGTTCTTCCCTTGGAGCGGCTCCTCTGGAAGTGGCGCGGGGGGCCCCTGGCTCCAAGCAGCTCCTGGTTTTCCATGCAGTCCGTGAGCTCTGTGGGTGTGCAGCAGTTCCTTCCCTTGCTCAGGACGTGCCATGAACCTCATGGTCAGAGAGGCTGTCCCAAGGACACCCAGCCCTCGGTGTCTGGTCCCTGAGGGCCGTGGGTGCTGGGGCTGCCAGCTGCCCCCTCAGGGGACCCCTGTGGAGCCACTGCTGAAGTGACAGTGCTGAATTTTGTAATTGACTTCAATTGCTTCTTACTGCAGGAGCAGTTTCCAGATTTACAGAAAATCCAGTCAATCTCTTTTTATTGAACAGTTGCTCAAGTAAAAAGGGACCTGACCAATCTGTAGAGTAGAAAGAGGCAGCCTCGCCATGCAAAGAGAAAGAGTTACTGGTTTTATTATTATTATCATTGTTATTATAATGTAGGACTGCAGACAGCCTCTCTCTGACACAGTCAGGGGCTAACAGCAATATACAGTTGGATTCTTTTTTAGGTCATAAATTAGCAACTTATACTTCATCTTTAAAAAAATTGAATAAATAAATAAATTAATTAAAAAAGAGAGAAAGAGAGAGAAAGAGAGACAGTCAGTCACGACATGCAAGAGCTCACAACAGAACAAGAAAATGACCAAAGCAAAGCCCAGAACTTGGGCAGAGCCCAGGGTTGGTTTGGTTTGCGATCAATGCAGGTCGGAAGCATTGTTTATAAAGGTATTTCATATACCAAAGAAGGCACCACAGTATCTACAAAGCCAAATCCTCAGGAGGGTTCTAGGGGCTGGGGGGGCAACCTGGCTGGAGCAGACACATCTGGAGGTGCAGCACATACCCCCCCCCCCAAGCTTGTCCATTCCAAAACTGAACTTTCCCATTTTACGTTTGGTTTTGCTGTCTCTGTTGGTAAAACACAAAATAATTGTAAGAAAAAGACAAATGTGGAAAATGGCCAAGGGAGGCAACATTCCAGTCTTCAACACAACAGGCGGAATGTTTCTGGGATCAGGTTGAAAGCAATTGGGGACCACTGCCACCAGAGCTGGCCAGAGCCCACGGTGTGTTACCCCATCAGTCCCTCCCCCAGCTGACAGCCCCCTCCACATCACCCCCTCAGCCATGGCAGAGGGCCATGCCACCCCAGCACTGCCTGGGGACACAGGACAGCCAGGCCTGGCATCTTCACACTGCCCTGTAAGAAGTCTCAGCTCTCCCTGTGTAAATCTGGTGTCTGGGGGGTGCCCCCAGTGGCCCCTGGGCCGGCGTGCCCAGTGCTCCTCTGCACAACCACGATCTGCAGAGCAGGAACTGAACAAAGAACAGGAAGGAAAGGAAAAGAAAGATAAAAGAAAGAAAGGAAAGAAAGGAAGAGAGAGGAAGAGAGGAAGAAAGGGAAAAAGAAAGAAAAGGAACAGTTGAAACCTTGTGTTTACTGGTATCAGCACATGAGTCTCCTAAAGAACACCTGGCCCTCCTAGTTGACCTTGTCCTGGAATATGTACAGGTTGTTTGTAGCTGCCACAGCGATGATGTTCTCGGAGGGGTGCCAAGCTGTGTGCAGGATCTTTTTGCTAAAGTCCAGACTGTCCACGCTGATCTCGTCTTTCCTGCGCTTCCCCCCCACGCAGACCTTGCGGGGTTTGAGGATGGCGCGGGGTTTGCTGTTCTCCCGCGACGCCTCCAGCGTCACATCGCGCTTGGTGTTGCGGTCGAACATGCGGAAGAAGTTGTTGTAGGAGCCGGTCATGATGACACTGCAACAGGGAAGGACAGAGGATTTTCACACCTTTTTAGAGGCAAGGCTGCTGGTGACCAGAGGCAGACAACATTCAGAGGCATGATGAGATTTGGGTAAGCACTGGAATTTGTCTCAGGCCCAGCTGTGCCTTGTCAGCTCACTCTGATGGCTCAGATAAAAACCATGACAGCCCTGCCAGGGGCTCACACGCTTCCTGCCACGCAGCTCGGGGTAAGTCACACCTGGATACTCTTTATCCCCAGATTCTGGCAATCTGGAGCTATATCCATCACCACCTTCCTCCAGGCAGAACTGATTCTGTCCAGAAGAGAGTGGGACCCTCAGACATCCCCACCTGTGTACAGGCTGCAGGTGCAGTGGTCCCTGCTGCGCTCTCCAGACCCACACGCAGCCAAAGGCTCACCTGTCAGAGCCGTTCCAGACACACTCGAACTTGTCAAAGATGCAGTCGTTCTCATAGAGCGAGCAGAGCTTGCTCCGCAGGTAGTCATGGACCTGCCGGAGGGAGGGACAGGGTGAGGGCCCTGCACTGACCAGCACAGCCCAGGCTCTGGCAGAGCAGAGCAGCACAGGCCAGGCTCTGGAAGGGCAGAGCAGCACAGCCCAGGCTCTGGCAGAGCAGAGCAGCACAGCCCAGACACTGGCAGAGCAGAGCAGCACAGGCCAGGCTCTGGCAGGGCAGAGCAGCACAGCCCAGGCTCTGGAAGGGCAGAGCAGCCCAGGCTCTGGCAGACTCAGCCTGGCTCACAGGGCACTGGCACACCCAGCCCAGCCCCATGCTCGCCACAGCTGAGCTGGCAGCACTGGGCACTGCCTGGCACCCTGTGCCCTCCAACAGCCACCATTCTTCTCTAGGCACCTCCAGCCACACTCTGCACATGACTTGGGCACCTCCAGGCAGTGCCAGGGGACATCCCCTGGCAAAGGGTGACAGTGACAGGGCTACTGTTCTGCACAAGGCCTCCCACCTGGCTCCCCCAGCTGCCAGCACCTGAGCGTTCTCTCCTCATGAACCCCCAGCCTGTGGACATGGTGACAACTCACCAGGCCACTTAAGTCCACATTTAACAACTCTGCTTTCCGCTGTCTACAGACATAAAGCTCCCACACAGCAAGTGCTTACCCACCACTCCTGCCACTGGCCCAGAGCGTGGCTCAGGAAGGAGCTCAGTGGGTGCCGCACTGCTGCACACACCTGGCTGTGCCACACTCACCTGGTAGGTCTCAATGGGCCTGTTCTCCATGTTCAAGTCCCACACCTTGACAGTGAGGTAGTCCCGGGTCATGATGTACCTTCCACTGTGGCTGAATTTGACATCAGAGATTGAGGAGATGATCTCAGAAAAAAATGACCGGTTACTTGGGTCTTCAGGCTCTTCAAAAACTGTGCAAGAGGAAGGAACAAGCCCCAGCATTAGCTGAGGCAGGAGCTCCCTGATCTCATGCCAGGGACCTGCCACCCTGTCCTGGCATCCATCATGAGGCACTGGTCCCCCTGTGAGGGCTCTGGGTGCCTCTGGCAACGGGCAGGAGGGCTGTGGCCACCTGCTCTGCTGTGGGACATTGGACCCTCCTCGCTCCCTGCCCTGGCAGCAGCAGGCTCTGCTGGCACAGAGGGTCTCTCTGCGGTCCCAGCACACACATGAACATGGAGGAGATGCCAGGAGGAGGTCCCAGCACACAGCTGGTGCTCCCCAGTCCCTGAGCGGGTCTGGGAACCAAAGCCAGTGGCCAGGCAGGGCAGAGGCTCAGGGCACCTATTTTTGCTTTGGCCTGAAGGCTTTTGTGTGGCTTTGCTCCTGCTGCAGAAGCAGATCTGGGCTGCTGAGCTCATGGAAAGGATTTCTGAGCACTAATTCTCTCTTACACAACAAACCTACTTTCCCTGGCACTGAGCAGGCACTGCCCTGCCTGCCCCAGCTCCTTCTGCCAGCTCCCTCCTTCCACAGCAGCTCCCTGCCCACGGGCAGCCCCGAGCCCTGCCATGGCCCTGCAGGTGGGCACAAGTGGCCATGGGGCTCGCAGCCTGGCACTCGGGGAGAAGGGAACGAGCCCTGAGCCCTGCCATGGCCCTGCAGGTGAGGGTGGGTGGCCATGGGGATGACAGCCTGGCACTCAGGGAGAAGGGAACAAGGCACCGGGGCACACCCAGGCCCTGCAGGCCCTGCAGTTCCTATCTGGCCCAGGGCCCTGTGGCACAGCCGGGCCCGGCCGGCCCGGCCCTCTCTGGCCCAGGGCCCTGTGGCACACCCGGGCCCCGCAGGCCCTGCCCTCTCTGGCCCAGGGCCCTGTGGCACACCCGGGCCCCGCAGGCGCTGCCCTCTCTGGCCCAGGGCCCTGTGGCACACCCGGGCCCCGCAGGCGCTGCCCTCTCTGGCCCAGGCCCCGGGCACACCCAGGCCCTGCAGGCGCTGCCCTCTCTGGCCCAGGGCCCTGTGGCACACCCGGGCCCCACAGGCGCTGCTCTCTCTGGCCCAGGGCCCTGTGGCACACCCGGGCCCCGCAGGCTCTGCCCTCTCTGGCCCGGGCGCCGGGCACACTCACACTTGGCGTGGCGGTCGCACAGCGCGGCCGTGCGCATGTCGCACAGGCGGATGGTGCCCTTGCTGCTGCTGTACACGAAGGTGTTGCAGTGGTGCGGGTGGAACTCGGCCGCTGTGATCACCTCTGTCAGCTCCTCCATGTTGGCTGGTTTGATGTCCACGATGTCTGGCAGGGCGAGTCAAGGAGCCCACGCAGCCCAGCCCGGGCTCCTGCTGCTGGCTCTGGGCTCTGTCCCCCCTTGCCCCGTGCCAGCCGTGTGCTCTGGGCTGGCACCACCAGCACTGGGCAGAACCGCAGCACAGAGTGGGACCAGCCCACACCAGCAGGGTCCAGCGTGGCTGCTGCCAAGCTGGGAACCCCAGCTCTGGTACCAGGGCTGAAGACCCTCTGTGGGGCATGGGACCTGCTCTGCCCACCCACCCCATCCTCAGGAAATGTCTGTTAGTGCAACACTGTGGCATGGTGAGTAACCATACTGAAAAGAGCCATGGCAGCAAAGCCCAGGGCACAGCGACCAACAGAAAACTCCTGTGTAAGTCCCTGGGGCCATGTGAACACCCTGAGTTTGACACACCTAGTACTCTTCACCTCATCCTTGCACATAGGCAGGCACCACAGCCCTCCTCTCCTGCAGCCGCTCAGAGTTCCCACAGCCACACGCCTGTGGCTGCTGAAATCCTCTCCATCTGCCTAAATCGTGCCCCAGGGATTTCTCAGCAGGAAACACCACATAAATACAACCAATGATTCGTGCCCTGTTTATTATTTCCGATGTGGCTGTTACAAGCGTGACTGTCAAAACCTCATTTGTGGAGCGGTGACTGGCAGCCTGTCACCTGTGCAGGGTGTCACAGGGACTGCACCATCAGTGCTTCCATCTTCCCCAAGGCATCTGTCTCCTCCATCACCTGCAGGCCCCCCTGCGCCTGCCCCACCAGACCCTGCAGGCAAATTCAGAAATGTGTCACCCACACATCACCGGGTGACAGCAGCAGTGGTGGCAGTGCCAGCTGAGCCCTGTGCCGTGCAGGGAGCAGCTCCCTGTGGGTGCTGGGTGCCTCCTCTGGACACAGCCTGGCACAGATGAGAGGGCAGTGCCTTGAGGATGGCACTGAGGACTCCAGTGCTCTGCAGTCAGGGGCACAGCAGGCAGCTCTGTTCCACACTCCTGAGCTGCTGCCAGCCTTGCCAGAGGGTGAAGCTCCCGCAGGGAGGCACCACAGCCGGGTGTGGGGCTCAGCCAGCTGCTGCCCTGTCCCCATCCCCACAGGTGTGGGCACAGCCTGGCTGCTTCCCTTGGAGCTGCACCTCACCGGGACCCAGGGCTGTCCCCAGAGCCACACACAGCAAAGGATACTAAAACTCTGATTTGTGATTTCAAAGTTCCACAGGTTTATCCTCAGGTCATCTGCTGACATGTAGGTCTCGTAGTCGCTGTTGACAGAGATGGAGTTGATGTGGTAGGTGTGTGCATTGGCAAACACCCTGCGGGGAGTGGCCTCCACCATCAGGTCCATGGGCCGCAGCACGGGCACCTGCAGGGTGAGGAGCAGAGCATCAGCACCAGGGACGGGCTCCAGACCCACACAGCACCTGGCATGGGGGGTGCCCTCACAGGGTCCCACAGAGCTCTGCCAGTGCTTCCACCCACCCACCCCTAACAGAGAATCCTAACGCCTTCCCAAGGGTATGACAGAAGGACAAGCAGACACAAAAGCCATCTAATTCTGACAGAGGCTCCAGGATGGTTAGAGCACAGTGAAGCAGCAGGAGCCCAGTAAACCAGGCTCTGATCTTGCTGCAGCAACCGTTCCAGCTTTGAAACAAAAAACAACCAAAGAACCTCTTGTGCCTCGTTTTGTCACTGTCAGCCAGGATCTGAAATTCCTGGAGCATTCCTGGCAGAGATCAATTTCTTGAGAGAGCCAAGTCAGCATGTTTTTTCTTTAAAGTTTTTTGCAGTCTCACAGTGAAGTGATGGGAGTGAGAGATGAGAAGGGACAGAGGACAGGATACACAGACAGGGACAGAGAGAAGGACCAGGAACAGACCTCTGGCTGTTTGCTTTTAGATAAATCAGCATAACCCTGTGGGGAGATGCACAGGGGACCCTGTGTGTGAGGAGTGGGGTCAGTAAGAACTTTGTACTCAGTGCTCTGAAGGTAACTCAATACACCAGGAATGTACCAGCCCATGCTCCTGCTCGGCAGTGATCTATTTCCTCCAGCTACTTCATTACTTGTGTTATCTGTGTGCTGCCTGAAGAGATTTCCTTGGCTGCAGAGGTGGGGATGGGAGTGACGGCCAGCTCGAGTGACACGAGAGCGCTGGTGCTGCCAGCTCGGAGCCTGAGCCTAACGTGACGAGCCTGGGCACTAATTGCACCCGACACGGCCAATGATGCTTCGTTTGCACTGACAGATCCTGCTCAGCCAGCTGGGGCTGGGGCTGGGCTGGGTCTGGAACAGCCTCACTGGCACTGCTGGCACACAGGGGCTGTGCAAAAAGAAGGGGTTCAGTGCCTGCCCTGGCCTGGCATGGAAAGCAGCACAGCAAGGGCTGAGCAGGTTCTGCTCAGCGAGGTGACTCTGTGGCCCAGCACAGCTCACAGGCAGAGCCTGGGCTGGTTCCTGTCCCCAGCCTGGGCAAGCCAGGGCTCACACCAGCACCATGGCACTGCAGCTCCAGGTGCCCCAGCACAATTCCCTGCTCATTCCTACATGGCTGTCTCTCACAATCACAGAGCTAAAGCAAACTCTTAAGCCAAGGATGTTCTCCACACATTAATTCAGAGCCAAGTGATGGGGAGACTTTTTTTTATGTCTGGGACTTGGCCTGTCACCAGGTAAAACCCCACAAGAGAGACAAACCTGGTTATCCATCAATGGTTTGCTAATGCAGGGATTTTTATCTGCTACAGTGGCAAGAATCTGCACTGAAATATGGAAACCAGCGTGCCTACATGCTGCGAGCTCCTGCTTAAGGGTATCAGCAACGAGGATTTAACCCTGAAAGCACTGCAGCTTTGAGGCAGGAGCAGTCAGGAATTTGCCAGGAGCAGAAGCTGAGCTCATTCCCCAACAGCAGCACAGGGATCCTGCAGCACAGGGACAGCCAAGAGGAGCAGCTGCCCAGCCAGGCCTCAGCCACAGTGGAGACACCAACAAGTGGGCCAATGTGAAAGCAACTGGAACTGGTTCTTGTGGTTTTTTGAAGCAGGCACAAGCCAAGTCAGCTTCTGTCCAACCCACCCAGATCAATCACCAGTGCCACAACAATCCTGAGCAGCAGAGACCTTGTGCATCCATCCCTGTGCCAGCTCCAGAGCCCACCTGAGGGCAGGCTCTGGTGTCACACACACCCATTATTAAATGGTAATTCAGTGCAACAAAGTGCATCAAGAACACAGAAAGACGGTGTCAAAGAAAATAAAACATTAATAAATTCAATTACTTTCTGTTTTTGGGAAGGCGGTAATGCCAGACAATTTTCATTTAAAACAAAATAAGTCTTAATTTTGATTCCTGCTCTTAGCTCTGTGGTTACCTGACAGGTATGGCAGAGCTGGCCACAGGCAGCTTACCCTGAGACCTGTTGATGGGCACCACTGTGCTCACCTTGACCAGCCAGGCTCTGAACTGGGACATGGGGAGAGCTTTTCTCGCTCCTGCATTAACAGCAGGACACACTCTGTCCCCCTCTGGTGACATTTGAGTAGTGGCAGTGCCAGGCCAGCACAGTGGGCGACCACGAGCCCTGCTCCCCCAGCCCAGCCCAGCTCCTGCTCCACAGCAGCATGGGCAGAGCTCAGCTGCTCCACAGGATTTGGCCAAGGGGATTAGTCAAGCAGAAGCTTGGATTGACCCCAGCCTTGAGTGTCCAAGAAGGAAACTGTAATCCAGTCCCTGGCAAATCAGGGAGCAGAGCAAGTGCTGAGGGATAAATCCAGGGAGTTTTCTGCCTGCCCCAGGGCCTGAGCTCCTCCAGCAGCTGAGCTCCCACAGGCACACTCCCCAGCATTCATTTCCTACCTACATAAATTACATTCTGTGACTGCCCAATGCCACCTCAAACTCAGCATTTTGCAGATGAAATGAGCACCAAACTCTATTTTCATGGCAGACTGACAACTTCACACTGCCCAGAATTTTGTCACATTCGACCTGCCCTGTGACATCAGAAGGGACCTTCCTGCAGGAGGACACAGCTGCTGCCTCACTGCTCATCCACGCAGCTGATGGAGCTGCTGCTCCCAGCTCTTGTCCCTGCCTTGTCCCTGAAATGCTCTGCAGAATGTGTACAAGGAAAAGAGACAGAAAGGCAGCAGCAGCACCCAGAGCTCCTCCAAGGCATCTCCCATCACAGCCACTCTGGGTCTGCAGTCAGGGGAATCAGATACAGTGGGGCACAGCACAGCCTCCCTGGGAAACTGCACAGAGGCCAAAAAATCTGAGTGCTTCAGCAAAATGGGAGACACACACCAGGATTTATGATGGAATTTGCTGGAACAGAGAGAGTGAAGTGGCAGCTCTTAAGAGAGGGCTCTGTGACAGTCACAAACACCAACAGGCACACAATGGCCCTGCCCACTGCAGCCCAGACTGCCCTGCACTGTGAGGCACCACAGCAAACACATCCTCTCTTTGAAAAGGTTTAAGCTCTGGACATGACTTGTGTTCATTATCTCCCACATACATCCCAATGAACAGGTACAGTGAGTGGTATTTGGGAGCACACCGAGGCAGTTACACAAGGTCAAAGGGCTGCAGATATTAGGCTGGGGATGATTCAAATCAGCAGAGCTCTTCTACTGACAGTAAACACCTCACTACACAGCCTGAGCAGAGTTAAATATTCCTTCTGCACTATGTGGGTTAGAAATCCCTCAGAGGATGATGCTCATCAAGTGCATTTAAACCATTAAACCAAATGGGTGAGAAATTATGGCAGCAAGGTGCATTTAAAACCCTTTTTCACTTGTCTGTGGTTGAAAATTAAACCATGGATGGATGTGGGTTTAATTTAAAGCATACCCATCACAGGACAATTATGCATCAGATTTACACCAAGCTGCAGCAAAAGGGTTACAGCTATGTAAATATCTGTCTAAGTAAAATCATCAAAACATTAGATCAGATGAGGCTGGTGGAAGATTCCTCAATCTTCTGTCCCCAGGGACCACAGGCACTGCACAGCAGAGACCAATAAGCATCACACTGAGCACTTAAAATGTGAGTGACCTCCCAGTGCCCTGTGCCTCTGCCAGGAGCAGGAATGGCAGTGCCTGACCCCAGTGCAGAGACAGACACCCAACAGCAGCTGCTCCTGCAGGCACAGAGCACTGAGCTGCTCCAGGCACACACACACACACACACAGAGAGCACTGAGCTGCTCCAGGCACACACACACACACACACAGAGAGCACTGAGCTGCTCCAGGCACACACACACACACAGAGCACTGAGCTGCTCCAGGCACACACACACACACACAGAGCACTGAGCTGCTCCAGG
>VWZS01009708.1:295064-324577 GCA_013397075.1 Rhabdornis inornatus
AGAGCACTGAGCTGCTCCAGGCACACACACACACACACACACACACACACACAGAGAGCACTGAGCTGCTCCAGGTACACACACACACACACACAGAGCACTGAGCTGCTCCAGGCACACACACACACAGAGTACTCAGCTGCTCAGGAGTGCATGGGCTGAGAGTAAAGCAAAGGCAGTGAGTGGACTCCAGCCCTGTTCGGTTTTTTGATATTTCAGTATGACTTTCAACATGGGAGAAAGAAATCCCAGGGCCTTCCCAGTGTGTTTGACCAGAGAAGGAAGCACCCCTGGGATAACACCCTAACACTGCTGCCTTTGCAAATTCTCCCTCCCAACCTGCTGAGGGCTGACAGCCCCAGCTCCTACAGCCAGACACGGAGCAAACCTCTCCAACAGGCTGTCAGGTATCAGTGTGTTAGGCTGGAAATGCTGCCTGAAACATAACAGCAGATATACATCTACATGAAATAAATGCTCTCTTGCTCTGTAGAGAAAAACGCTGCCAGTCACCAGGAGCAACCCTGTAGAGAGACAAGAATTAACTGCCTGCCCAGGGTTCTCAATGGCTTCATGCACAATGGAACGGGGACCCACAAAGTGAGGCAAGCACAATCATAGTAACAATTTTGTATGTGTAAATATAAAACCCACAAGTACTCAAAATGCAAATTCTGACAGGGTGTTAATAAATGACAAGCTGGTCTGATTAATGTCATGACCAGGAGGAAAACTCATTTGGAAGAAGTGTTTCTGCTCCTACAGCAGCAGCTATATTTGGGAATGATCCAAGCTGGGAGAGCTCCTGCCCTGCCTCCTCCCTGGGATGGGCCAGCCCGTGGGGCAGCACAGCACACTGTGGCACTGGGTACCAGGCACGGGACACAATGCAGCACTGGCAGCAGCACTGGCAGCAGCAGCACCTCTGCCCAGCTCCAGCACAGCTCCCTCATCCACTGCCATGCCCCTGCACCAGTCACAGCACAGGTACAAGGATGCCCTTCAACACCAACCGTGGCAGGATGGCATTGCAGGTGCCAGGCACTCAGGTGACACCAGCAGCAATTCTCAGCCAGGACCCTGCAGGAACAGCTCCTCAGTCCCCACAGATCCCCCACACTCACCCTCAGCACGGTGATCATGGAGGGGTCTCGGAGACGCCCGTCCTCATCCTTGAGGTTGTATCCCTCCGGTCTCTTGTCCCGCTCGCTGACCTTCCAGAGCTTCACAGTCTTATCTGGGGGAGGAGAGGAGAGCATCAAGGTGGTGCTCCCTGAGCCACCCACTGACAGACACACCACGGCCACACGGGCTGGAAAAACCTCCTGTGTCCCCCAGTGCCACGTGCTGGAGGTGCTGAGGGAGGTACCTGTGCCCCAGGGAGCTGCTGGCGCCCAGCCCTGCAGAGGAGCAAGGACAGGCAGGGCACTCTGGCCTGGACACCCCTCAGACATGGCAGGGTGTCTGTAGCTCACCCAGAGCCGTGCTGACATCCCCACCCAGAACTGTGCAGAGCCCAGCTCTCACCAGGACCAAAGGCAGCTCCCACAGCTCCTGTCTCCTCCCAGCATCCCATCCCTGTGCCACAGAGCCCCCACAGAAAGAACACCAGGAACATGGCAGGTTATTCTCAATTATGGTTTTTTCTTCACTCCCTCCTGGCAGGGACCCCATCCATAGTTTATCATCACTTCCACCGGGTTTCATACAAAACACCATCATCCATCTTCATTTTCCCTCTTACACAGCAACTCCAAAGCAGTGCCAATTAATTTTGTGTTTATTAACATGCTCTGTTTTGGGGGGTTCACTATAAAATACTAGTGTAACAGTAGGAACAAAAAGAAACAGCATAACACAGGAGTATTTCCAAAGTAATTGTTTTGATAACCTGCCTGCATATGGAACACCACCCAAATGGAAGGGTAATATCCCTGTTAATCAAAAAACTATTTTAAAAAATCAATTAACAGAACATTATGCTGTATAATTAATCTTCATTGCACTTCAATGATTCTCCCCCAAATGAGTGTAATAAGGGTTTGAATTTTATTACAATGATCAATAGAGTCAATTCTATAACACAAAGTAAGTTGGTTATAGAAGATAATTAGACCCCTCCTTTTCCCCTGAACTAATTAAGTCACATCCATCTTAAGGTCCCATTCATCCCAAATAATATTCCTAGATCCTCATGATATTTATCAGAACGTAACATGGAACTCCTGAGCCAAACACAACTGTAAACTGAAACAAAACACCTGCAGTTTGTATTAAAAAAAATAAAAATTCCTGGCATCCTGAGAACAAAAAATGTAAGTTGTTGTCAGGACAGAATCCTACCTCTCTCCCTCGAAGGGAGGAGCTGCCATGAAATACACCTGGAGCACAGGGATTGCGCTCTGCCAGACCCACTCCCCTAAGACACCTGTGCTACCCTGCAGGGAGGGTTTTTAACCAATATTTCCCCAAAAAAACAGCACAGCCAAGCCCATGCCTCGTGGTGGGACAGCCTGGCCACGTACCATTGGTGGAGAGCAGGAAATACGCCGCGTTCTGCTGCGGCAGCCATCGGATCTTATTGATCTTCTCCTCAATCTCCAGGCTCTTCAGGTAATCGAACTCTGGCTCGTGGCTCTGGAAGGTGCTGTAGACATTGTACTCTCCCCTGCGGTGGGGCTGGTTCTTGCTCTGCACAGGGACAGGGAGGAGCTGAAGGTGTTGGCAGCTCAGGGCTGAGAGCCCGGGCACAGCCTCTGCTGGGACCACAGCTCCTGCTGGGCTCGGTGGGAATGGAGCAGGAATGGAGTGGAAACAGAGCGGGCATGGAGAAGAAATGGAGAGGGAAATGTGTGGAAACAGAGCGGGCATGAGAGGGAACGTAGCAGGAAGGGATCCCGAGGGATCCAGGGTGAATGTCCCTGGTGAATGGCTGGGACCCAGTGCCAGCTCCTGCCAGGTGCTGAACCCAGCCACAGAAGAGCTGCTGGCAGCAGCTACAGGGACAGGATGGGCAGCCCTGGTTTGGGTGGGTGGGTGAAGCCCCACGTGTCCCCTTGGGCAGGAGCTGAGTGGATACATTCAGAGTGATGCTGGAGGCTTAAAGTTCAAGAAAAGCAGTAGAATAATGAAACGAGAGGAAAAAGATAAATGAAATAGTGCTGGAAAGACTGATGAAGTGTCTACACATGTGATGGTTAAACACTGAGTTCTCTTCAGCATATGTAGAAATGATTTTAAAGATTAAAATTTGAGAATATTTAAAACCATCATTGGACCATGACATGTCTCATGCCCAGGTGTGATGCATTCCTCCAGCACAGCTGAGGACAGGTCCCGCTGACCCAGGCCAGAGCAGCTCACTGGGACAGCTTTGGGAATGCTGAGAACCATCCCAGGCAGCAGGAGCTAGCACAGCTCCCCCAGGCAGGCTGGCCAGGTGCCCACCAGCACAGGGCCATGCTGAGGGCTGAGGCCAAACACACACTTCTTCAGCAGGCACAACCTCCAGCTCCCAGCAAAACATTTGCTAACACCTCTGGGCAAAGTTTGGGAAGGAAAATGTAATTGTTGCAACCTTTTACACTTTCCAGAATTTGGGTGGTATGAGGGATTCTTGGGGTGGTGTCATATCCAAGATGGGAGATGACACTTGTCACACACTCAGATGTGCTGCCTGATCCCTGTTACACCTGGAGCAGAAGAATGCAGGCAATGCAATGTTTGGAAAGAGGAAATCTGGCCCTGCTGATGTTAATAGCTGCTTCTCAGCTCGTAGTATGCCAGGAGAGCCCTGAGCTTAGGAGTGACACAGGCAGATTAGGGAACAGCAGGACGTTTCACTTAAAAGGATGAAATGAGCATTTTGCATTCTTTGGCACTTACCTCCTGCTCACGCTGAAATATTACAACCCGGCCCCCCTTGTCCCCTGTTGCCAGTAACTCTCCAGTGTGGTTGAACTCAACTGTGGAGATGATGTCAGCTGGTAAAGAGAAGACAAAGACAATTTAAGTAACTGCAGGCTGACTTCCACAGGCATCCAGAAAGCACCATGCCCTGTACAGCTACACGCCTCAGTGCTCTGTACCCTGTGGCATCTCCACAAATCCTGGTTTTCTATCATCTCTAAATGGGCTCAGCATTTCAGGACTATGCTGTCATAAGCCCAGACCTGCCTGGTGCTCCTGCCCCCTGCCCTGGCCTGTGCCCCAGCACAGGCTCCAGTGAGAACCTGATTTCCAGGTACTGTGTCTGTTCTAAATGCAGCCTGAGCACCACTGTCAGCAGCAGGGGCACAGGGCTGGGCAGCACAGCATGGCACAGCATGCTCCCCTCACGCCTTGGGGAGTTGCCAGCACCACTTGGGGTGATACAATCAATTCCTGGGACCTGGGGAGGGCTTGGTGCCAGCGGTGCCCCCAGCACCTCATCTCAGCTCCTGGCTGATGGACAGATCTTGCTGCACCTTGTGCCATGCTCTGCCTGGGGTGGCGGTTTGCCTTCACCCTCAGAGGAGAGGGCACAGACAAACGAAGACACCTCTGTCCTCTCTCCCTGAGCTGCCCAGGTAGAACAGCTCAGGTGACCACATCTACATTGCTGCTTTCCTCTGCCCACTGCTGAATCTACCATCACCTACCAAGGCAAATTAAAGTGATGCCTCTCAGCCCTCCATCAGCTGAAAAGCCACTGCACTCACCCCACTGCCCTTCCCCACAAACCAGGGCACCATTTCCAGGGCTCTGGGCTCAGTGGCAGGAGAAGCCAGGGGCCACAGAGACCTGGAACTGCAAACGCTTTAATCTGCATTGTTTACCCTTGAGGCAAAGCATGGCAGCCGCTAATGATTGGATTTATTTGGCCTATTTTTAGAAGAGTGTCAGAGGTTAATTCCACAGCAATTACTGCCCAACTGGTGCTCACCCACTGCCTGGGAGCCACACTCCAACCAGCACGGAGCTGGGGAACTGGGAGAAGGGCTGCAGCCTTGGAGCATGGGTGCAGGATGGATTCTGTGATGAACTGCACTTGGCCAGAGCAGCTGCAGCTCCCTGCTGCCATTGGCACTCTCTGCCCTTCCCACTTCTGCGGCCCCGGGACTGCCAGGGATGCGGCCCAGGGCAGGGGCAGGCTCTGTGCTGGCCACGGCTGCAAACGCTGCCTGTGCTCACTGGCCATGGCACTCGGAGCCCTCCCAGCACTGCTGTGGCTCCTCCTGCGTGTCAGCTCTGGTGTGTGCCAGCAGAGAAACTTCAGAAACATAACCTGAGCTGTCCTGTCCCCCTCCCCGTGAGTTTTATCCCAGATACAGACTAGAAAATTACCTCAGCAAACAAGAAAAGACAAAATGCAGCAACTGGCCCAAGCTCCTGGTGCAACTCGGAACACCACTGAGCTTCTGTCATCCAGGACACCAGCCCAGACAGCATCACCAAACACAGCCCATGCTGTGGCACCATCCAGACAAGGCACCCACAGCCACGGGCTCCCCCAAAACAACACCTCTGTGCCCCCAACAGCATCCCTGCTGAGCCAGAGACTCCAGGCACATTGGACAGTCAGAACAGAACAGATAAGCCATGCTGTCAGTGTGGGGACTCACCAAAACACTGCTCACCACACACACCAGTGCACACCAGTGCACAGACAAACAGGGCTGGACTGGCTGGCACTGGGTGAGAGAGCTCCAAGGTAAAACACTTCATTCCCTCACATGGACCCTGTGTGCCCTGTGGCCATCGTGGCCAGTACACAGTGCCAGGAAGGTTTCACTGTCTGCTGCCAGCACTCAGGAAGGCTGAGGAGCACTGCAGAGGGACTGAGCTCCACTGGCTCACACCAGTGGGGTGGACTGCAGCCAGGTTGGGCAGCACCTGGCAGAGATCTCAGTCTTTTGGAGTTAAAGCTGTGGAATGGATTCTGAACTTCTTCAGATCACCTGCTCTTCTCTCTTGTTTGGACCTGAACTATTGGTTAAATATCATTCCCATTTAGCAAGGTTGCACAAGCTCCACATTCAGCAAATTCCTCCCAAAGGGCAGGACAGACATTTTTAACACCTGTTGGAGTCTGGGGAAGGACACCAGGACAGGGCAAATTCCATCTGTGCTGCTGGAACCTGTCCACCTCCCTACAGCCTGTGACAGTCCTGCAGAACCAGAGTCCAATCTGCAATTCCATGGAATGGCCCTTGGGGTTAACACACATGAGAACAAACACATCCCTGGGAAGACAACCCAAAGCAGCTCCCTGTTCCCACAGGTGACTGCAGCCACAGCTGCTGACAGGAGCCAGAGCAAAGTCAGACACCCTCAAGCACTGAAATTCTGTGTTTGGCACCAAGTCTGGCTCAGCAGCTCCAGCTCAAGCCTGGCTCACACAGAGGTTTTCATTCCTGCAGCATTTGCCCCCACCCTGGGAGCATCACTGCAATGTCATGGCTGAGCCTGGTGTCACTGAGGTGTCACCTGGATGATGCTGGGAACAGGCTGGGAACAGCTGCTCCAGCACCCAGGGGACTCTGGCTATGGCTGGCCAATGCTAACATACACCTCAGAATGAAACATGCTGCTTCCTTCTAAAATTACTCACTTGAAATGTACCTGTTTTGCTCTATTTAATCCTCTCCATTACCAGCTGCCAGTTTTAGGTCATTCCTTTTTCAATGAATTAAAAATAACTTTGTGTGCTGCAGTGAGGCATTTTTCAGACATGATCTAATGCACCAGCCTGTGAGCAGAGTGGTCTGAGACACCAGGGCCAGGCACCTTTGTGCCACCCCAGCCCACTTACACTGCACCCCCAGAGAAGTGGGGTCAGGTCCTCAGGTCCCCCCAGACCTGCTGTTTACTCATGCCCATCATCAGGCCTTCAGACAGGGATACCAACAGAGCCTGGCTAACAACACCTTTCATATGTTAAATATTAAAAAACCTCTTCTGAGTAGAAGTATCCCCCAAGCCCAAATCCAGCAGAGCTGACAGAAGCATCATTCCCCAGCACCCATGGGCTGGGCTCTTTTCCCTGCTGTGCCTGGGCAGTAACAGCAGCCTGGCACAGAAGAACATCCAGAGGGCAAATGGGGCATCCCAGGAGGGAACAGCCCCGGAGCACAGAGTGGCACCAGCTCCTTCCCAAAGGTGTCTGAACAAACCGGGTCAGTCACACCCCCCTGCTGCCCTCACAGCCAGGGTGGTACCAATGAAGATGCACATGGATCCGTGCTGAGGTGATCAGTAATTTATGCCCATTTCTCCCAAGGTTCCTTCAGCGGTTTTGTGACAACAGAAAGGAAAAAACCTTGCTTCTTTTTTGCTTTTTCATTTCCTTCATCACCTCCTACACACTCAGTGCCCCAATGCGGGAATTTAAAGCAAACAGTTTCCATGGAGACCCAGCCCGCCGTCCTCCCTCCCCTCCCATCCTCCCTTCCCTCAGCATCTCTGTGCCTTCACGCTCTCATGCTAAAAATATCCGAGATGGGATTTGATTTCCGCCGTAGCGATACAGTTTTATCAGAAAAATGGAAAATTTACAACACACCCCCCTCCCCCTCTCCCAGCATGGAGGAAGGCATGCTCCCTGCCAGGAACAGGGAATGAATCTGTTATTAAAAGGAAAGAAGATAAACTAGAGAAGCTGCAGTCAGTGCTGAGACCTGGGTCCCAGATCTGCAGCCTGAGCTGCTCACACAGCCACCCCTGTCCTGCCCACCAGGGCAGGGTCTGGGTGTCCCATCCCTGCTCCTGGAGCCTCCCAAGCATCTTGTCCTGGCTCCCAGAGCATTCCAGGCACATCGTCCCCACTCCTGGCACATCCCATCTGCTCCAGATCCAGCAGCAGCTCCATGCAGGAGGGCCCTGGTGCCTGCTGTCCTGGTGGGGAGGCACACCTGTGCCACACAGGACACCACACCTGTGCCACACAGGACACCACACCTGTGCCAACACCTGTGCCAGGAGCACAGGTTGCTCCTGATGGACACAGGGTGACCCCCTGGCCCAGCCCGTGAGCCCGGGGCACTGCCCATGGTGGCAGGGACATCCCTGGGCTCACACCCACCGGGCACAGCATGCCCCCAGCCCTCCCAGGAGCTCTGCCTGCTTTCCCAGGGGAAACGCCTCCTTTGGGGCAAGAAGTGAGAGACGGGTCTGTGATCACACACCATCATGGAATAATTTAGGTTGGAAACCCTCTAAAATCGAATCCAACCATTCCTCCAGCACTCTCATGGTCACCACTAACCCCTGTCCCCAAGTGCCACACCTACACATCAGTTAAATCCCTCCAGGGATGGGGATTCCATCACTGCAGCCTGTGCCAGACTGCTCAGCTCCTTCAGGGAAGGAATTTTTCCCAGTATCTGCCCTGAGGCTCCCCTGGCCCAGCCTGAGGCCGTTCCCTGGGACACAGCTCTGGACACCCTGCTGTCCTTACTGTGTCTGTAAATCACTCGTGGACAGCAGCACACACAAAGCCTCCAGCTGCAGATGATAGTAAATTGGGCAGCACCATAAATAACAGCAAAAGGCTGCCAAAGGAAGGATTTAGATCATTCAAATCCCAGGCTATGAGTTGCCAAATCGAGTTTAATACTGATAAGTGTGGGATAATAACTCACCACAACCACATCCCTCACCCCCCCATTAGAGCCCTCCAGAGGGGGATGGCTGCAGGGTTTGCCAAGGAAATGGAGATGTGGCCCCAAGGAAGCACAACCAAGCCATGGCAGAATGGCCACTCCCTGACTACTGCTTGCCCATGAGGGAGAAAGCAAGTGGGACATCAATGGGTCCTGCTAATTGAGAACAATTAACATCTGAAACTGCTCAGGTGGATGAAGAAAGCACAAGAGGTAATGACAAATTAAGAGGTTTATGGAGGGAATGTGTGGTAATGGGAGAGCCAGAGCACAAGTCCAGCCAGAGATCCCCTGTGGAGGTCTCAGTGCATCCCACCATGCCAGGGCAGGAGATGGACCCCGAGCACAGAAAGGGTTTGAGAAGGACACAAACCTTAGAATTACAACTGAATAACGCAGCACAACCCTCAGCCTCTCGAGGAGGACTCCCAGGTCTGACCCTCAGTGACAGTGTGTGGAGCCTGGGCCATCAATCCTGCCCCAAATTGTGTGGTCTCCGGCAGGGGGGTGGGAGGCGGGAGGGCAGAGGACAGCAGAGGTTAAACTGCAATCTAATGGCATGCAAAATCACATGTGATTGATCAGCATTGATTATCCCCTGCCGAGGTGAATGATAGCCTGAGAAACAGAAATCAATTCCACTGCATTAAGCCCAGTAAGGATCTGGAGCATCAGCAAAATGCTCTGAAACACCACAGCTTGTTGACACCACGAAGGGAAGCACAGAAAACCTTGGCTTGGCATGGCATGGCATGGCACAGCTCCTTGTCACCACAACTTGATGCTGCAGAGCTAGCAGCAGCTGCTCCTCTTCCCCAAAATGGAATAGCTCCCCTAGATTGAAGAGCTAAAAATACTGGCACATACCAAATTTCTCTGCCCTTGTTACAGCAAAGAGGAATTTCGTGCTACCAAACCTAGAGGAAAGAAGCTCCCATCTGGCAGCAGCCCCTGTGTCACTCAGTGTCCCTCACCAGTGCACCCATTTCAGAATGCCAGTGTGCAAGAATGTGAATTCACATCACTCTACCATCCTGGCCAGGTGTCATTTACTGGAACTGCTGGAAAGGAGAGTTCAGGAGGATTTGACATCATCACAGGGAGCAGAGGCTCTCACAGCCCCAGGTGCCCAGGGCAAGCACATGAGAGGAGAGGGCAAGGGCTGCTCCGGAGCCCAGTGCACCAGCAGAGACCATGCAGCCTCAGGATGTGGTGGGTTGGGTCATCAACAGGAGCAGAATAATAAAACAGAAAAGAAAATGAAGGGCAGCTTTCAGGCAGAACACAACTTAGCCCATCTGAGGATCAACACAATGTGAGGAGGTGAAGCAGAGCAGCAGAGCTGCCCTGGCCCCTGTCCTGACCCTGCACCCACACCTGCCCCCCAGTCCTGCTGGGTCCTGGGTGTGCACACAACACAAAACTCTCCTGTCTGCATCAGGATGCACAAATCATTAGCTCTTGGATTAATGGCAATTTTTAATTGGTCAGGCCATGAACACCTTGTTAAGCTGTTACACATCACACCTATGGTGGCAGAACAGTAGGTAAATCAAGACAATTAGCCTGGGACCCAAGAATCTCTCTACCAGTGCAAATAAACCTCACTCAGTGAGGAAAGCCAACCCTGCTGCCAGGAGAGCCAGAGCAGCCCCAGCACGGCCCCAGCTCTGGCTGGGCTGGGAGAAGCTCACAGGTGCTGCAGTCCAGGCTGTGACAGGACAGAGCCTCTGCACACACACCTGAGAGAACCACAAACCATGGTCTACAGAGCACAGCAACTTCTTCTAAGAAATCACAGAATGTCCTGAGTTGGAAGGGATCTGCCAGGATCATTGAGTCCATCACTTATGTCACTGTCCCATATGGAGATTGAACTCACAACCTTGGCATGGTTTGAACCATGCTCTAGCCAACAGAGCTAATCAGCACACTGATTGAGAGCTGGGCAGTTACTGACACCCACACTTTCCTGAATTTTTTTTTTCTGTATTTACTGGTTTTTTTTCTACATTATTCATCTTGCATGCGCACACGTGCACATCAGGGCAGCCCTCCTGACTCACAGTTCCTGACACCTTATTCCTGACACCTTATTCCTGACACCTTATTCCTGACACCCTCCTGTCCTCTGTGCCACTGCTGCGGGTCACTGGCCATGCCTCCCCCAGCCCTGTGCTCAGGCTGTTCCCTGCACCCACTGCCTGGGCTGAGCTGTGCTGTGCTGTGGAGCTGGCTCACACTGCCAGAGCATTCCAGGCAGCTCATCCAACTGCTCTGTCCCTTGGATCACTGCAGGATTTACGCTGCCATCCCTGTGCCAAGAGGATTTAGCAGCACAGCAGACACAACCTCCTCAAAATGGCTGATTTGGGCTTAGGAATAGTGATGGAAAATCCAAGTCCATCTGCAAAATATATCCTTAAAAAATGAGACTTTGTAAAAAGCAGCTGAGCATTGATCAAGTCCTCCATCCTTTCCACACTAAAACCTTTACAAACTCCAATGATTTCTGCCACAGAACCGTTGGGGCACTTCTCATGCATGGGCATAAAGGCGTAAGCAACCCAAAAAGTGGCCTGGTTCCAAAATACCTTCTGAAAACCTGTGATTTCCAGGGACATCACTGGTTGCTGAAAACCTGAACATCTGACACAGGAAGCGGGAACTCACAGATGGCAACAATACAGAGCTCTTTGTATTTACAAGATCTTTATCTGCAGCAGGAGCACAAAAGCTGCTTTTCTCAAAAGGTAATACTGTGGTGAACACTGCAGCACCAGGTCTGACCCTCAGCACACACCTGAGTCCTGGGGATGTTGCCCTGCAGATCCAGGAACCCCTGAGCTCACACCCCCACATTAAACTGTTCTCACAGAGGAAGGCTCGCTGTGCAGACACGGCATGGATGCTTTCCAGCACACTTCATGTGCCATGCAGTCTGTCTTTCTGGTCATCTTGCTGCAGCCATCTGTTAGCTGATCAGCAAAAACTATTGACTGCTTAAAAATTTTAATTAGAAGTACCCAAATGTCAGCTAAGTGAGTAAAACTCAGAAGCAGCAAGCCTTGTTCTCATGTAGAGCAGCTATTTTCAGCTTACAACCCAATTTTGTTACCATCTTGCTCTGATGTCATTCTCTGTCACATTATTCCAGCTTGGTGCCCATGGAACAAGCCCCTTGGCTGGACATGGAGGCACAACATGCACCTCCTGTGACAGGAGCTTCTCACAGGAACCTGGCACTGAGTCCCACCAAGGATCACAAAACACGTGGAGGCTCAAGGGACGGGTGCCCATGGGCAAACCTGGGCACAGCATGACTGAATGAGCTGCCTGCAGGGGATCAGCCAGGGAGGCAGCACCAGGACAGAAACACAGCTGGGTCAGCAGTGAGGAACAGTAATGGGTCAGCAGTGACACACGAGGGGCCTGACACACGATGGGGAATGGGGGCTGGCAGATGGGGAATGGGGCTGGTGGAACACGAACACGTTCTGCACGGTGCTCTGACCCTTCTCTGCCCTAATCTCCCTCTCCACAGCAATCATCCACAGAAGTCGCTGTGCCCATCAGAGTGATGGCATTTCAAAAAATGTTCTTAACGCTTCAATTCCAGTTCTACAGGAAAGCAAACACACCAACACTGTGCAGACAGTCCCTGGCATTTATTGCACGGATTTGAATTTAATCAGCTAAAGATGGCTTAATCCAGCATCAGGGGCTGTACTGAGTACAGAGATGGCAGCACAATGGGACTGGGGCAGGCAGTGCCACCCAGGGCACCGGGCTGTGCCACCCCCACCGCAGCAGGACATTTCAAAGTGACATCAGCCACCAGAGTGCTCTGCCAGCAGCATGTCCCCTGCCTCTGTCCCAGCCAAGCCCACCACTCTTGCTGGGGCACAAACCCTTCACAAGGCTGAGCAAGAGCCCACAGTAACCCAGAGCCCCTCATGGGGCCAGACCACAGCACGTGCTTCATCTGCTCCCTCCAAAACTCATCACAAACTGTATTTTCTGCCTACTCTACCATTTCTTCCCATGGAATCTGGATGCCTTTGCCATCATTTTCAATCTGCTCCTGGAAGAGCTTGTCTCAAGACATTTTCCTTGCAGTATTTTAATTAAACTTTCTTTCTTTCATTTAGTTGGGTTCATTAAGTGATGTCCTGAGCCGCTGAAATGAATTGCTTACAAGTGATTTGTGCAGCAGCTTTAAGGAGCAGATTGCAGCTATAAATGAGCCTGGCTTTGAACTTTACAAGTTTTGCTGCTTGGGGTGCAGAAAGCACCCAAATGCCTCAGGTCCCTGGGGAAGGCCCAAGGTCTCTGTAGGCAAGGCAGCATTCCTGCCTCCTGCTGGTAAGTTACAGAGAGGGAAAACCACTTGTTTATAAACTGCAAGTGTAAATAACAAATATTTCTGCTTGAAAAATAACACATTTTTTATATACATCTACCTTTAGTGGAAACAAACACCTTGTTTATTACAGGGAATAAATTCCTGGATGTTAGAGGCTTCCAAATGGAAGCATGGACATTCACGAGATCCAGTGAAAATCCTCTTCCAGTCAGATGGGATTTAATTAAGTTGATTCGCACAGGGAATTAAAAGTCTTTGCTGGAAGCTCTTTTTCTGGTGTCAGGGCTGTGACACCAGAACAGGGTGCTTCCCCAGGCAGGATCAGGGGAAAATATTTTTGACAAAACTGTTGGGCTGAGATAATCTTGGCTGCTGGGTGCAGCAGGAGCAGGGTCAGTGAGGGTGTCTGCAGCACACATGGACAACACCCACTAGACAGAACTGTACAGCATCCAGCAACATCCACTGAAAAGCTGCAGTGATAAACAGTATGCTGTCTTACAGACCTCACCTTCTAAAAATGAGGTGAGAGCTGGGAACTTCATCTCTTTTCCTCCTCATCATCAGTGAGGAAGCAAGTTACTGGATGTGACCTGACACTGGCAACTCTGCTCCTGTACACCGTCCATGGCCTGCCCAACACTCACCCAGAGACAAGGCACTGGGCTTCCTGTCTCACACTGCTGCCTGCTGAGGCTCAGCAGGAATGGATCACGTTTGGTAAGGCTGTGGAGCAGATCTCAGCTGCCTCAGGCTCACTCAGCTTTAGCCCAGAGCTCCCCACCCAAACACAGCATCACCAGCCTCAGTGACTCCGAGTGTCACTGCCAGCCCAGCCAAGTCTTCGTGAGTCTGGTGGTGTCCTGGCACACCGAGGGGTTTGGGACAACCTGAGGGATGTGGGACAACCTCTGCTTCCAGCGGGGTCAGTACCACGAGCACCCACCCACACCCACCTCGGGGGATGAAGCAGCACCCAAACACTGCACCTGACAGAGCTCCCAGGGGGGATAGGGGCTCCCAGGGGGGACAGGAACTCACAGGGGGACAGGAGCTCACAGGTGAGACAGGAGCTCACAGGGGGGACAGCAGCTCACAGCGGGGACAGGAGCTCCCAGGGGGGACAGGAGCTCACAGGAGGGACAGCAGCTCCACTGACCAGTGAGTGCCACCCATGCCCATCCTCCAACACAGGGACAGGGACAGCCAGCACCAGCCACGCTCGTGTGGCCTGCAGCACACAGGGAGGGGACAGCCAGGACTCAGCCCATGCTCTCATGTCCCAGAGCAGTCCCTGCCACTGCTGCTGCCCGTGACAAGTCAGTGCTTCATCCCAGGGTGGGGGACACAGCCCAGGGGCACAAGGAACAGCATCACTTCCCCAAAACAGCCATGACAGCAAGAGCACCTGCAGGACACTCAGCACAGATGCAGCCCCTGCCCATATGCCCAGGTGTACACTGGGGGTGAGGGTGTGGATTTTAACAGTTCTGCTGGGAAGCTGCTTCCCATTCTGATAGAAATCTAGGCATTACTTAATTCAAGACAGAAAACAAACTGCACTGTGGGCTGTGAGCACGTTTGGGCTTCGTTCAGAAGGGGAAAAAGTGAAAATACTAATTAACCCCAGTTGTTGGAAGAACGCCCTGCAGAAACATGATTCAAAATGGGTCACAAATCATAAAATAATAATAATAAAAAAAGCCACAATGCTCTGGGGACATTAAGCGATTACAGAGAGTTGTTATTTGGCTGATTTTCACACTTCATTAGCATGTGCATAATTTAACAAGTGAACGTGCTGAGGGCTGGCAACACATAAGAGCCACTTTCTTGAAACACGAACTGTAAATTGGGACACCACGGTTAGGGGGCTTCTTCTAAATCATGATGGAAAAGCAACAGACATCAATCCCAGGCCTTCAGTAGAAGAAAGGGATGTTCAGGGACCACAGACCAAGCAGAGAGGTGCCATGGGAAGGTGTCTGTGCCCCTTTGGACATGGCACAGAGAGCCCAGCTTCACATGGCTGGGAGACACCTCAAAGCCATTTAACATAGAATTAGGTAAATCTGGATAAAAACAACTCAGTGAGTCTGTGACTTTCTACTGCTCCCACTTGTCTGGCACTCACCACAGAGCAGTGGGCACTGAAGCAGAGGGGGGGCAGGTTTGGGAGTTCCCATCAGAGCAGGCAGCCCTCCAGCACACTCATTCCCCTTGCAGCAGGGAGAAACGAGGGCAGGAAACAAAAGCGATTTATCAGTGCCACGATGGCCACATCACGTGGAAGGGGCAATGCCAAGATAAACCAGACTGCCCAGGGCCCAGAGCTGGCACCCACAGGCATCCCACCCCAGGGGTTGTGGCACTGGGAGCTGAAGGCTCCACAGCCACCAGCCATGGACAAGGACAAGGACGAGGACAAGGACAAGGACACAGGGCACGAGCTGTCCATCACAGGATCCCACAGCACCTCACAAGGCAAGCACAGGTGTCCAGCACAAGGAGACCAGTGAGCTGAAGGCAAAGGGATGGTTCAGATGGAGGAGAGATGAGATCTTTGCAAGGAAAAAAAAATCTCTTGCTCCTTTTGCCCCATAGCATGTGGCAGCCACATCTCTAACCACTGTTCCAGGTTGTAATTTCCCCATATTTTAACAGAAATCCTGTTTATGAAACTGCAAGAGGATTTAGTACTTATGAATAATGCCATGAGGTCTGGGAGATGTTTCTTTGTATGATTAACTGACCACAGGCCATTTGTTTTACAACAGAGGCTCAATGATCCGTGCACACTGATTTATTCAGCCCCCATCTAGTGCAGTGGCTGACATCTTCCCTGTACCCATATCTGCAGTGAGGGAGGAATGCAGACTGTGAGAGCCTGTGCCCAGTGCTCCACAGGACAGTCCATGAGCTGGGCCAGAGCTGCTGGGCAGGAGCCCCAGACTGTGCCAGGGGAACCCACGTGGCACACCAGGGTTCAGGGCTCTGCTTTAGGGCTCTCCCTAGCACTTGGCTCACTGGGGCACTGCTGCACCTTTCACTCACATTTCTGATTTCAGACACAATATTTGCTGCAAAGATAATGGGTGGCACAAAATAAACTGGGGGAATCGATAACAGCCCTGTCATATTGGACACCATTTGCTGATGAAATACTGCTGCACTGAAACAGGGTGTGAGAACTGGCAAGTGGATTTCACTCTGAATCAAAGTGGAACTGACAAATGCACCGTAATTGTCCAAATTAAACAGCTGATGGCAAGTACCTGGCATCCTCGGGGTACCACATACTTTCCCTCCATAAGCACTTGATTTTGATCAGTCTGTGTTCCAGGGAGGTTACCTTCCTTCTGAATTTGCCTCCTAATAATTGAACCAGAAATTATATGGCTACAGAAGAAGTCTGAGTTTCTCCATCCAATGAAACACAGCAATGCCTGGATGGCACTAAATGTTGTTTTGTTTTGCTGTACATAAATAATGAGGAGTGAGGATGCAGTACTTTGAAGTTGAACTTTGGAGTATGAGCAAAGCTACAGTGAGAGTAATAAATTATGCAAAACCGTTTGTGCTTGGAATATTAATGTTTCAAGATGATGCAAGCAGGCACTTTTTAAACCTCTTCTAAAAACCCAAAGAAGCCTCGGGACCAAACCATATGGTTTAAGTCAGCAGCCTATAGCAAGCTTAATGCTTCTGCCAGCCAGCAAGGATTTGGGCAATTAGTTTATTAATGTGTTTAAGTAAACAAAGAGAAAAAAAGTTGGGGAAAGTCTCATCCATTTCTCTCTGCCAAACTTATTGAGCATCATCAAACAGAGAAAAAGCAAATCTAAAAAACTTTAAAACGCAGCAAAGCCCCAGCCAGCCCCAGCACCCTGCCAAGCAGAACTGGTGATGCCCTCACATATACAGGGCTGAGCAGAGTGGTGTTTTACCAGCCATAAAGAACGGGCAAAATGGTCCCCTCCAACCTCAAGAACCTGAGAACCTCAAGCAGAAAATTACCATATCACTTATAGTTTATTATAGATCCCTGAATCAGGACAAGGAATATCTAATTATCCTAATTGCTTCTGCTTTGGGAATGGGCCCTTTACACTGGGATAAAGGCACCTATAAACAGCAGCATTTCTGCCTGCTCAGCCTGCAGGTCAGGTTTTATATGCTCTGAGAAGATTAACTTTATTCTTAGTGAAGAATTTAATTACAGGAAGCGATTAGCCAAGTGCTCCCAGTCAATAGAGATGCAGTAGGAGCTGTGTGGGATTGGGCACCTCTGCTCCTGTGCAGGAAGTCCAGGCACAGTGACATTATTGCAAAGCCATTTGGGTTTTAAGTGACACCAGCCAGACCTGGATCTCCACAGGCCAATTACAACATGCTGACTTAAGCAACATTCAGCAGGGCTGGGAAGGGGGAAACCAATAAAAAGACAGCAGGAGACTGAAAGTCCATTTGAAAACACAGGAATACATCAGTTTATAGGCTTGTTTTCTAATTGCAACACTGCAAAAATCAATGGCTTTTGAAAAGTAAAAGAAACACAGTAAACTGCTTGCAAACTCTGCTAGTCAGAAAATGGCACTTGCTGATAAATGCCCTGTTTTCTCTGTCTTCTGGAGGGCAGGACAAAGGAATGCCTTGAATACTTGCCATCTCCTGAAACCCTTTCCAGTGCATGTTAATAACTGCAGCTATTCACTAAGCAAGAAAAAACTGTAATTAAATACACCTAAAATAGCCTTCCAGCTTCCAAACAGCACTGCCAAGGACTAACAAAGGCTAAATCCAACAAGCCAGCCAAGCTGCCTGTTAGCCCCCCACATGGGAGGCAGCGATAGTGGAAACACACTGGGGTGTACACTGAGCACCCAACAGGGAGAACTCGCTCAGATGATATTGTGGTGTATTTTTCTACTGCTAATTACCACCCACACCTCTTCCCAGGCCTGCATGTGCACTGAGAAGGTGCTGGCTGGTCCCACGACTCATAAGGCCACCAGCCCAGCTGCTGCCCTGAGACTCACACACAGCTTTTCCAGGGGCTTGGTTTCATTTGAAGGCCTGAGACTGCATATGCAGATGAAAAAAGTCTTTTTCTGGCAAACCCTAGTCCTCTTGATTTCATCACCTCATCAATAACTTTGCACGTTGTCAGAAACAGATGGCAAGGAAAAAAGAGGTTTGGTGAGGCAGCAGCTATCAGGAGATGAAGAACAAAGTGCCTCCCAGGTCTGGAATTCAGCTGTACAGCAGGACCTCAGAGCAGGACTCCTCCCTTAGCCGGGAAGTGAAAAGCACACATTCCTCAGGCTGGCTGCAGCATCCCTGTGGAGACTGTGCTGCCCAGCAGAGCTGGTGCTGGTGCTGCAGTGCCCCTGCTTGGGGAGCAGAGCTGGCACCAGCCGTGCTCACTGCTCTGGGCACTCCCCAGGGTCAAACCACAGTCTGTAAACACTCTGAAGCAGTCGAGCAAGATGCTTTGCCCATGCCCAGCAAGTGCTGAGACAGGACAGGACACCTGTCCTGACATGGACAGACACCTCCTGCACATGGGAACATGAGCATTCCTGAGGAGATGCTCCCTCCAGAGTGTGCAAGGAGCAGTAAAATGAACCTAAAAACAGGTTCATGACTCTAATTCCAGCAAGCAGAAGGTTCACTAGAGGCAGTGACAAGTGTGTGTGTGTGTGTGTCTGTCTGTCGGTCTGTCTGCAGCCAAGAACATGGACATGCACAGCAGCAAGTGAAGACACAACTAACTGCCCACAGCCATATGGGCTTTTCAATTCACAACTGCTCATCCCTGAGAAAAGGGGTCCCAAAATGCTTGTGAACATTCCTCTGTTCTTCTGCCTCCTTGCACAGGTAGAATACCCCATGGGAAAGGGGGAGATGGCTTCTGCCTGCCTGAGGGAGAACCTTGGTGCAAAGAGGACACCTTGCACTGTGGCTGGACTTGGCTGCTCAGGGAGATGGAAGGATAGGAGGTGAGTCAAAGGCCTCAAAGACAACATCCTTCTGCAACACAGACATGTAGAACCACAGTCCTCCCTTCCCAGTCCTGTAAACCACAAGGGACATTGGGACCACACGGGCAGAGATGTCAGGGACAGGATCTCACACCTGTATTTAACAGACAAAGGTGTTAAACACACACCTGTATTTAACAGACAAAGCACTGTGGCTGTGTCCATAACCAGCCAGGGCAAGGGATCTACAGGCCACAGAACTCCTGGGCAGCCTTCACATGGACACTGACAGCAGCATTTGACCCCAAGAGCCTAACTTAGAGCAAGGCTAATTGTATTAAGGACCACACAGCGTATTGCTTTATTTGTAATGAGTTTTAGGCTTCAGAAGCTGAGAATCCCATCTGCAAGAACAGACTGTTGCAGGATTCATCTATTAATAGCCACTGGTACACACTTCCAGCTGAGGGACACAAGGAGGGAGGAGACAACCAGATGGAGATAATGCATTAGGGTGACACAAAGCCAAAAAAAGGATGATCCACTTCCCCACATCCTCACACACATCTCAGGCTTGCAGCAGGGGGCAAACGAAGTGTCACATGTGATTAACTCATAAACATCCTAATTAGAAAGTTTTTACATTCAATCAAATGTCCAAACATGACAAGATTTCAGTGTCCTCCCCAGAGCCTCGTGCAAATGAGGCAACACTGCAGACTTCAGCTCCAGCTTCAAAGCAAGACCCATGCCCAGCCTGGCACTGCACTAATGGGCAGGAATCAACAAATACATCTGTAAGATCCTGTTTATGAAGTGCTTTGAGACCTGGTGAAGGTGTGCTGGATGAGAACCAAGAGCTGCTCTTCTCCCTTCAGTGCTACACCCAGATCAAGTTCTCAGGCCCAGGCTGACCTCCAAACCAGCCTGTCAGCAGGAACTGCTGCCACTGATGGGCACTGCAAGGATGAGGAGCTCTGACCATGGAAAGATCCATGGGAGACATGGATCTGGCCCCACTGATGCCAGAAACAGCCCCAGCTACAAGGTCATGTCTGCACAGCATCATCTTCACAATCTTGGGTGAACTCAACCATTTAGTGCCACAGGTACTGATCTCTGGTTTTGTTTTCATGCCCAATGTTTTTCTGCCTGATGACTTTGATTGCTGAAAAAAGCTGAATACCCTGTCATAGCTGGAGCTGCCACACCTCACTGCTGCACTTTGCAGGACTCCTGATGAAAATGTCACATCCAGTTGCCAAATTTGACAGTATGAAATGGGATCTACAGCCAGATCTCTGCTGCAGGAGAGCTTGTACTGAGCTCTGCAGGGGCAGAAGGGCTTCCCTCAGACACCTCCAGCAGCATGACAGCCCATCAGCACTTTTGGGTTTTCTGTATCACCACTATACACTTGCTAGCAGCAGTCCAGAGGCTCCTCACAGTGACTGTGCCTCCTCCCCTGTCCCTGGGCTCATTCCCACCCAGCACAAGGAGCACAGCAGGAGCACAGCTCACAGCTCAGACATTGCTGAGCAAAGCCAGCAAAGCCCCTGGGACTCACAGGCATCACCAGGGGCAGGCAGGCTCCTGTCACTGCAGGACTCCAGCCATGACCTGCAGACAGAAATCATGCTGGGTCTGGTGGCTGCACCAACCCCAGAGCAGAGTCCTCACCTGAGGCCAGGGTGGAGAAACAGCATCACCAAAACTCAGCCAAAACTCAACAGTTTGTCATTGCTTTCAGGTCCCTGTTTGCTCTGGTGCCTTCAAACAGAGCAGTTCTGTAGAAGGAAACTGCTGCAGAGATGCTTGTGAAGATTCTGATGGGACTCTGGTTTCTGCCAAGAAATCAGGAAAACAACCAGAGTGCCCCTGGATCCCTGCACGACTCGTGTCCTCCAGCTGAGAGCGTTACCCGAACAGATCTTTCTGAGCAGAGGCAATCACAGGCAGACATCTGGCACACCGCTCCTGCTAGCCACAAATTTCCAATGGGAAACCAGTTACAAAGCAACAATGCTCACGCTGTTATTATAATTAAGAATCTGTCAACCTGCTGAAACGAAGGCCAAGTTTATTTAGGGATTGTGAGGGAAAAACTGCCTCTCTAATTCTCTTCCATTCCCCAGATCCCAAAGAGATGCATATTTCCATGGACAACTTGCCAGCTGAGGTTGGAGCAAGTTCCACCACTCCTGACATCTAACCTCCAACAGCAGAATCCATCTCCTGCTCCAAAACAGAAGGGCAGGGGTCCCCCTAATCATTAGAGAGGCTTCCAGAGGAGCCAGGAACAGCAGGCATGTGTCTCATCCACAGGCAGGTGTAGGAGGGTGAGCTTCCACTGGTGCTCCTCCTGCCTCAAGGGGCAATGCCATGCACCCCACCTTCAGGACAGCAGCTCAGGAATCCACAGAGAGGGACCCCATGGAAGCCAAGCTTGTCTTCTTGTGAGAAATTTCATGCTGGCTGAACAGCCTCACACCTACACATCTGGACACTGCAGGTGCCCAGGCACCTTTCATAGAGCTCCAGTGCCCCTGGAACCCCACACATGAGATGGGCACAAACCCCTTACACTCTACCCAGAGCAGGTTTGTACAGGAGCTGTGCCACAAACAGGAGAGAACAAACACCTGGTGATGTGAACTGTGTGCCTGTGCCAGTTTAACAGGTAGGACCAGGTGTTAAACAAGCCACAGCCCTCCCAGCACTGGTCAGCATCTGGCACCATCAGTCTGAGCTCTGTGGTGAGACAGACCCAAGGGCTGGGGCCCCTGCGCTCCCTGACCTCGTTCCCTTCTCGCTCTGTGAAATGGGCTCAGCCTGCAAGGGAAGTGATCTGTGTGCCCTGCTCACCAGCTGTGAGGCTGCTGCAGCAATGGGCAGCCAGGCACTGGCACTGGTGTTTGCTCAATGCCTGCACTGCTCAGGAAAGCTGCTCTTCAGCAGGGTCCTTGCCTTTACTCACAGACCTAACAAAGGGAGTGCAAGGAAATGCCAGCTA
Organism: Rhabdornis inornatus; assembly: GCA_013397075.1. Lineage (NCBI taxonomy): Eukaryota > Metazoa > Chordata > Aves > Passeriformes > Rhabdornithidae > Rhabdornis > Rhabdornis inornatus. The sequence continues at coordinate 317,070 of VWZS01009708.1, forward strand.
ACTCAGCACCGAGGCTGCACTGTTCATTTCAGGGCTACCTGGTGACACAGCAGCACATGGGCAGGGGCCCAAGCACTGCCCCCAGCTCTGCCAAGGCAGCCAGAGGCAGCACCACCACTGTAACACAGCTGCAGCAGCCAGGGGACACCCAAAACACCCAGCACTGGAAACAGAACACCCAGCAGGGGCACAGAACACCCAGCACAGGCACAGAACACACAGCATTGGGCACAGAACACCCAGCACTCTGCACAGAACACCCAGCACTGTGCACAGAACACCCAGCCCTGGAAATAGAACACCCAGCACTGGGCACAGAACACCCAGCAGGGGCACAGAACACCCAGCACAGGCACAGAACACCCAGCACTGTGCACAGAACACCCAGCACTGGGCACAGAACACCCAGCCCTGGAAATAGAACACCCAGCATTGGGCACAGAACACCCAGCACTGGGCACAGAATGCCAGTCTGGAGCGGGCTGGCCAGCACTGGGCACTGTTGTGGCACAGCACTGCTCCATCCCCAACAGCAGCCAGGGTGCCAGGGCAGGGTGAGGGCAGGGCAGGACTCCAAGGGCACTGGCTGTGAAGCCACACCAGCTCAGGTCACACATCAAATCCCAACTGAGACATGCCTCTCTTGCTATGAGCTTGCTGTCAGCTGATGAGGGCCCAGACAGCAAGAATGAAAACACCAAAATGAAACTTTAACAATCCACTGGTTTTCCAAAGTTTACAGAACCTTGAAAGTGAGCACATTTAGGGAGCCCTGCTCGTGTGGCTGAGTTGGGCTGGGTTCACTGAAGCCACAGCTGAACCAGAAGCTGTTTCGTGGTCCAGGGCTTCCCCCACTGCTGTACTTCTCAGTGAGCTCGTTATCAGCATTTGGAGAGGCTCAGCTTTGATACCCTTTGCACTAAATTGAGTTGCAGATCAAACCAGGCAGTCAACAGAATTTTTAAATTAAACTACAAAATTATTTAAAATCCCCTTTGAGGACGTTATCACAGGGTTAACACCCACTCTGGCTTCAGATAATACAGCAGCAATAAATGGTAATGTGCTCTATGAAACATGATTTATTTTTGCTGAGCAGGCTTGGCATTATAAATCTCAGCACTCTTAACATTTAAAGTTGTTATTCCAATGACAAAACAGACATGAGGGAGATAACAGTCTTTATCTCCATTAATGTTTTATTGTTGTTCAGAGAATATGGATATGGACTGATCCAAGCGTAGGAAAATCACAGCAATTTGTTTGCATATTGGGGAAGCTGAGATAATGGTTGTGTTTTATGAGTGCACCAGGGAATCAGCTGAAATGCAGGACAGAGCAGATCAAAATGAGGGATTAATTGGCTACTTTGGTCTCTGGTTTCTATTCTGGTTACATTTCCATTCCCAGGACCTGCCTTTGCATGACATCAGAAGAGATGGTCCATGTGGCTGAACAGCTGACCCGTGGCACCCGAGGAGCTGAGGAAACAGACTTTAAAGGAAACAAAAATGCTGCACAACACTTCTGTGCAATGCAGACAAACAGCACTGCCACCGAGGCAGGATCCTTTGGATATTCAGCTGCCTGGAAGCGACTCTCTGCTCTCCTGAGCCCCACTAGGAGCCCCTGCAGCTTCCTGGGGTGTCACAACACAGAGCTCCTGACCCGGCTGGCATGTGACCTCCTTCCCAAGGTACACACTGCTTCCAGAGGACCACAACACACCCTGTGAGCTGAACCTGAAGCACTGAGCTGGAGCTGCAGTGAGGGCTGTGCTGCTGGAGGCTCAAGCAGATAAAGGCTAAAAACCAAAGCAACAGACACCCCAGACAAACCACACAGCCCCAGCCCAGGACTCCCTGGGCCACAGAGGGAGACCCTTTCCCCTCAAGAAATCAGGCAGATAAAAAAATGCATCAGGGAAAAACCACCACCAGTGCTGCCCTCAATGAGAACATTGACTCCAACAGCTCAATCACAGCTTCACTGGGAGGACGGCAGGGGGCTGAGCTGGGGACAGCGTTCCTGACACCGTACAAATAACAACCGATGCCCACACACCTGGCCTCCAGTGCCAAGCGCCAGGGCAGGTGGCCACGGTGGCATCTCACCCCAGGCCAGTTCTGGGTTCACTGTGCCTCAGCTGCCCCTCTCCAGGGCAGGGCGATCACCAGCTCCCCAACTCATGGGGATTTTGGGAGGGCTGCAAAGAGCTCAGGTGCCACTGCCCAGGGCTGCCAGGTGCCCGGCAGCCACAGCAGCTCTGCACAGGGATACTGAGATGAGAATCTGGGTCTTTTGGTCAGCTCCAGGCAGAGTGGCCATGCAGCAGCTGCACCAGCACTGGCTGCCCAGACCCCTGGTAAGTGCCTGCAGTCACTGCTGGGGCACTGCCCGGACCCCGGGATGCTCCCAGGGCACTGCCAGGACCCCGGGATGCTCACAGGGCACTGCCCGGACCAGGGGATGCTCACAGGGCACTGCCAGGACCCCGGGATGCTCACAGGGCACTGCCAGGACCCCGGGATGCTCACAGGGCACTGCCCACACCCGGGGATGATCACAGGGCACTGCCAGGACCCCGGGGATGATCACAGGGCACTGCCCACACCCGGGGATGATCACAAGGCACTGCCCGGTGCTCCCTGCCGTGCCCAGCCCTGCCAGCTCTGCCTGCAGCTGCGGCTTTGTGCCTGCTCAGCACATCTCTGCCCAGCCGCGATGGGGAGGAGCAGGGAGGAGCAGCCGCTATTTTTAAGCTGCCTGATCAGCATCCTGCCAGGTCAGCCCGCCTCGGCTCCACTCCGTGTGCCGGCTCAGCTCCTCACCTCCGCACATTCATACAGCGGCTGCGGGAGGCACCAACTCGCACATTCCAGCGTTTCCAAGTGATCCAGCAGCTGGCATGGATATTCTCAAAGGATTTTTTTCCACAAGCATTTATTCCCCCAGCCAATCACTAACAAGATAGTCTGGACTCAATAATCTTGGAGGTCTTTTTACTCAATAATCTCGGAGGTCTTCTTCAACCTTAATGATTCCATCATTCTGTGATTCCACCCCTGCTGGCAGGGATACACCTCTGCTCCAGCCTGCAGAGTTAGGGAAGCTGATGATTACCTAGTCTGGTAATCTTGGCATTAAGCCCTTCCACCTTCTGACCTTCCAGGCACCAGACCTCACCAGCTCTTTTGGTAGGAGGGGTCGGGGGTTTGGCACAGCCCTGCAGACTCCTGCTCCCACAAGCAGCCACAGGGGCAGTCTGCTGGGTCAGATTGGGAGCACATCCAGCCCAGTGTCCTGTCTCCAACAGACCGCAGGTGATACACAAACAGAGCTACCATGCAATGTTCCCACTACTATTCTCCTTCCCTCCACAATGTTCAGATCAGGAGGCTCATGAACCAGAGGTGGTCTCTCTACATTCAGTAAATCTTGACCACTTCACTGAGTCCCTCAATTCCATTTCAAAACCTGATGGTAGGGCTGTCCTGGCTGGCACCCCAAGATCATCCTGCGGGCACCCACAGCATAGCCTGGGCTCCTGGGCTTGAGGCCCTGGCCAGTGCTGGGTTCTGACCTGCTGCAGCTGGTCCCCAGAACACGGGGTCCCCAGGTTTATAAGGCCAGACCCCTCCACTTGCTGTTGGTGCCTGCTGGGAGTGACCCAGCTTTCCCCAGCTGTCGGAGCAGCTTGGCTCCTGCACAGGGTTGAGGAGACAGAGACAGATGTAAGACATCACCAGTGACCAGGCACCCTCCTCACAGCCCATCTGCAGTGGGTCAGTCACATCATTACCTGCTCCCAGTCCTCTCAGTAATCTCTAGATTAGAGAGTCCCTAGGCACATCTATTCACTCCTTAATCTGTAGATTAAAGTATCCCCAAATCGGCTTTGATGTAGAGCACTGCAAACATTGAGTTATGCTGTGCTTCTGCAGCAACCCGAGATTAGGCACAAGGAGACGTCTGTGGCTCCTTCCCTCCTGGGGGAGCACAGGCTCAGGAAGAGGAAGGAACATCTAAACACAGCACATGTGTATAAACAAAAAGCAGAAAGGATGGGACTGTGTTTCATAACCAAAGTACTCAAATTATAAAGCAACTTCACAGATGTTCCCAGATTGATTAAATCTCAATCCAGATGATCTCCAAACAACAACGTCCATTGTTTGCAACGACAGCAATACCCTTACCCTAAACCAGCACTGGGAAATGCTTCACTTGGTGCTTTCCTGGAGACTACATGCAGATTCTTCAAGAAGCAACTACCGTACCACAGAGAGCTCAAGGCAAGCTTCCCTGGCACCAGGGCAGAGGCACTGGCATCAGGGCCCTTTCCTGCAGCATGATGGCAGGGCAGGGATACAGGCAGGATGGGAATGGCTGAGAGGCTGACAGAGTTACAGAGGGAGTAACAAGATTAAATCAGGAAAAGGAAATAAAGGCTTAGTGATAGATTTCTCAACAGCAAAACCTATTCTGTTTGGGAAACTCCCTCAGGAGTTTCTCCCCTTAAGGCCACATCTCCAACAAGCACATCTAGAAGTGGAAGCTGCTCCAATGGTTGTTTGTATTCAAATGTCTCAATTTGTCCTACTTCTGGCTGGGCACTCAGCAGAATTGCCAATGAAGACAGATTTATGCAAAACAAGAACAAATCAAGCATATTTTCTGGACATGTTTCATGTGAGATCTGCCGTTCTGCAGCAGTGCCCTGAGATCTGAGCTGGCGTTGCCCTGGAACCCGCTTGCCCTGCTCCCTGTGCCCACAGACCTTGTGGCACGGCTGGGGATGTGGCTGCACCTCAGCACCTCCCTGGCAACCCGAATTAGCACAAGGGCCCCCGTTCTTCTCAGCAATACTCCGAGCTGCACAAGAACAAGGCATTCGAATGTGCACTTGTGATGATGCCGTTCATCACCCCACATTTGCATGAAAATACCAGACCTATTTAAGTGACAACGACACCTCACTAAAGCAAATTACATAACCGGCTATTTCCCTCCGCTGATACACCAGGGACACCTTCATTTCCAAAGCAAGTCTGCACTTGCTGCACAGCACTCGGAAGGATTTTCTTCTTTTTTAACCAGATACCACAGCGTTTTACGCATATGCTAGTTTTCACATGTAGAAATGCTGTTTTCACATGTAGAAAAAATAAAACTGAATTATCTAAATTTATTATCTTAGCAGAATCTACCATTTCAAAGTGCAGTCAGCCTCCCTCTAGCAGAACCACTGCATAGAGTCAGGAGTTCTATACAGCACGAAGTGAAGAAAAAACCCCAACTGATATACAGACATTAAATCCCCCCCTGTACTTCCCCCTGCCCTGCCACCCCAGCAGGGATCACATCAGCTGATTCGGTCAGGTACTGCACAAATGCCTCTGTGTGTTTCATTTCTACCGAGAGGATTGCTGTGGTTCCCTAGCACGATGCACAAGGTTCTTCTGAAAATGCCAGCACACAGCCACAGATTACAGACAGACTGGATCTTAGCACTGAAAATCCCCAGCCTTCCCCGAGCCACCGGCAGAAATCACTGCGGGCTCATCTCAAACCCCACCCTTCCCCAGCAGAAAACCTGAGTTCTCAGCAGGTCACAGCAAGGTAGCTATAGCCCCATTTTACATTTGCTGGCTGTTGCAGCTGCGTTTTTGAATGCAGCAACAGCAAATTCATCCTTCAGAGAGCACAGCACATGGTGATGTGAGCCAGACAACTGGAGGTGTGGGAGCTCAGTCCCATCCTGGCCACAGCACCTCCCTGGAAGCACTGGCTCACACCACCCCTCTCAGCAGAAACGTCCAGTCAGCGTGGTGTGGCCTCCACAGGTCCATCCCTCAGCCCCACAGCAAGTCCTGCTGGACCCCAGGCCCAGAGTGTGAAACACACGAGGGGAGCAGCAGAGCCAGGGGTGCCCCAGGACAGCTGCTCCCCAAAATCTGGGGGCTGTCATGCTGGGCACTCACATTCCAGCCTCACACAAGCAACACCAACAACCATTTCTTTGGCTCACCAGGTATCCAAAGCTTTCCATTACTATATCAAGCCAAAGATTTCCCACTAGATAATCCCTCCTTTAGCCATGTGACAAAATTCCCAAGGTCTGGCTTCCTCTAAGTCTCATAAGGATGACACAGTAAGGGAAAAAAGTAAGGGATGACACAGTAGCCAAAGCCTCTTTGGCTACTAATTAAGCTATAAATAAACCTGCTCGGATTCTGGTATGGAATCTGGTTTTTGAAGCCTCATTGAAGGTGTCAGTGCTACCAGAAAGGGTGGGGAGGGTTCAGTTTTGCTTTCCATCAGCTGCACTTTCCTCCTGAAGCGAGAGAGCAAAGGGAGATTGTGACAGAGCTCATGTGAAGTTGACAGCTCTTCAGCTACCAGGGAGGATGGCAGAGGCAACAGCAGCTCCATCCCCATCCCTCCTTCACCCCTCGCTGGTGGAGCTGCCTTTGTGGTGGCTGCAGCATCATGTGCAGGCTGAGCTCATATTCTGATGCCTGAACCGAACATGGCCACACCATCTTCTCTGCTCTTGAGCCATCATGGGAAACCACTTTCAGATGCACCATGAGCCTCACCAGGGCTGTGACATTATCCATGTCCAACAGCCTTGGCATCTCCTTGCATCTGCAACGCACCAGTCAGGATTCATACACCGCCCTGAAGCGGCTTGTAGTGAAAATAGCTCCGAGACAACTGTTCCATTGACGAGACCTGCACCAGCGTTTGCCGGATTCCCGCACCTCACAGCGCGGCTCCAGCCACCTGCAGCACCGCGAACGCTCTCAGCGGCGGAGGCAGCCGATCGCAAACCGCGGCCGCCGCCCGCATCCCTCCGGCTCCGGAGAGCTCCGCATCCCTCCGCTCCAGTGGGGAAGGGCTCCTGGAGGGCTCCGGCGGGGCTGGGGGCTCCGCGGCAGGGCGGGACGCGAGGAGATGGGGGCGGCTGCGTCCCGGGCACGGCTGCGGGCGGCTCTCGGCGCCCCGGCTCGGCCGCCCCCGCTCCGCCGAGGGACCGGCCCGGCCCAGGGGAGCCCACCCAGCGCTGCTGAGTCACCGGAGCGGATTCGCCGCGCCCGCACCGACCCCCGGGGCCGCCGCCGTGGGGCTGAGCAGCTCGGGGGGGGCTGCGGAGCCAGTCCCGGGACAGAGCCGCGGAGGAGGGCGAGGGGCGATGCGGGGGAGGGCGAGGGGCGATGCGGGGCAGGGCGAGGGGCGATGCGGGGCGATGCGGAGCGATGAGGGGCGATGCGCGGCGGTGCGGGCGGGTCCGGGGCCGCTGCGGGGCGGCCTCACCTGCTGCGGGCGGGCCGGGGGCTGCGGGCCGGGCTCACCTTCCGTGGCATAGCTGTGATCCCGCAGGAAACTGCTGCTGATCTTACGGGTCTCAGCGTCCTCCTCCATTGACGGCGGGCAGGCGGGCGCGGGGCGTCAGCAGCCGCAGCCGCGGATCCATCATCCCCCCCCGCGCCCTGCTCCGCGGC
>VWZS01009708.1:324637-335774 GCA_013397075.1 Rhabdornis inornatus
CTCCTCCCATACGGCACCGACCGGCACCGCGCGGGCGGGCGGAGCGCGGCGCGGCCCCAGCCCCGGGGACGGGGCTGCTCGGAGACACACCTGCCCCAGGAGCGCTCCTGCACACGGGGGTGTTCCCTCCGCGGGGGATGCTCCTGCCCCGGGACGCTCCCTCCTGCCCCGGGACGCTCCCTCCTGCCCCGGGATGCTCCCTCCTGCCCCGGGACGCTCCCTCCTGCCCCGGGACGCTCCCTCCTGCCCCGGGATGCTCCCTCCTGCCCCGGGACGATCCATCCTGCCCCGGGACGCTCCCTCCTGCCCCGGGACGATCCCTCCTGCCCCGGGACGCTGTCATGCATGGTGATGCTCCTGCCCGGGATTACTCCTTCCTGCCCGGGGCGTCACTGCACCTGCTGGACGCTCCTGCCCCTGGGGAAGCTCCTGCAGCCTTCAGGCAGAAGGATTGCTGCTCCCTGACCTGCCTGCCCCAAACACGAGATCCCAGCCGAGGGCTGGCAGCAGACCCTTTTGTGGCAGAGCCAGAGCATAGGAACGCGGGGTGTCCCGGGAAAGGGACGCAGTAAGGGCCATGCAGGTGGCCACGCCTGCAGCGTTAAGGAGATGTGTGCCCACAGCAGCTGGCCCAGGCTCACCCTGTCTTGGCTTTGGAAGGGGGTAGGAATGCTCGGTGACTTATGACCACAAAGGTGGATGTGAATGGGGGGATTGGCAGCATCCAGAAAAGAGAATGAACACAAGGAACATGGGGGAAGGGAGGGCTTTCCTGCTCAGGTCACATCTCTGAAAGGACAGTCAGTATTCTGGACTCATCATCTGGTGCACACCAAAGGGAAACAATTGCACACTGGAAGCATTTTGTGTCTTGGTAGAGTCCAGGAAGAAGCCTTGGCACTGGCTGAGCCTCTGGCAGATACAGGGAAGAAACTCAGAGGGGGCAAGTTCCCTCAACTCCAGCACCCGAAGTTGGAAGCAAAACCCCACCACAGCATCAGGGCACAAGAAATCCCCAGCCAGGCAGCAATGTGCACACCGGGCAGCAGTGAGAGGATGGCCACTACTCCCCAGTCTCACATCTGACCCTCTGTCCCCTCTGTCCCCTCTGTCCCCTCTGTCCCCTCTGTCCCCCACTCTCCTCTACACAGCTGCTGAAAGGAAAGAGGTGCATGGACACAGCCTGGGCTCTGACCCGGGCCAGCACCCCACAGCACCCCACAGCACCCCACTGCACCCCACTGCACCCCACTGCTGCCAGGACCCACCTCAGCACTGCCTTGGTTCACCGTGCACAGGAACACCCTCGGTGCTGGGCACTGCCCGGGTGCAGTGGCCAGCTGGCACACGGGGGCTCAGGGCTCGTGGCCCCCTCACACTGTGTGCCCAGCCAGCACCCCTGGAGCCCCCTGTGCCATGGAGGAGCTGCAGAGCTCGGTGTGCCACGGCACAGGGGCTGCCTGGCAGTCCAGGGCCACATCAGCAGGGAGTGTAATTGTTACTGGAACAGGAGGATGCAGAGGGAATGGACAAAGGCGGTGGATAACATTGTAAATACAGTGGTGCACTGCAGCTTGATTTCCTCTCCCAACTGTAGTATCATAATTAAAATCTCATTGGGAAGGTGCAAGATTTTACAGCCTGTATTATTGTTCTGCTGAGATTCACTGCCTGCTTGGGGGCTGCTCTGAGAGCACCTCTGAGCAAGAGGGTTCAAAGACTCCAGTACATCCAGTATGTACATCCTTTGGACAGCACGTTCACACCTGTGCTGCACAACCACACCAGCACACCCCCCACAAGCACCACATGCCTTTTGGAGGGGTGTGTGGATACTCTCAGAGTGAGGCAAGAGAGAAAAATCTTGTTCTACCCACTGTGACCTTATGAGGAAAGGTGAATTCCCAGCCCCACAGCTGCCTGCCTCCCCAGGATGTTTTCTGACACGCTGTCACACAGAGGCTGCTACAAGACATTGTAAAACTGCACCTTGGAGAGCTCTGGCACTTACTCACATGCATATATAACTTCAGGATTTGTCAGTCAACCACATCACGTCACAGGCCACTCATTAATACAAGGATCACTAACGTCACGAACCAGAAGCATTCATCAGGCAGGCGTAAGCCTGAAGTCTCCATCCCCAAGCCTTCGCTGAATTATCTCGGAATGTGAGTTACTTGCTATAATCACCAGGCACACGTTTAAGTCAAGAAAGCAACATTGTATTTGAGGCTGAGGCTGCTCTTGGCTGCAGGGGTGAGAGCCACAGGCTAGTGTGAATTCACTCCCTGTGAAAAGGCACAGGATCTGGCCATGGCTTCGTGGCACAGAGCAGAGATGCTGACCAAAGCTCTCTGGCAGGCCGAAGAGAGCCACAGCACTCACATCGTGCTTTGGAAATAATCTTTGTGTGGCTGGCAGCTCCTCGTGCGTGCAGCAGCGCAGGGGACCAGACCCCGGCACAGCACAGGACCCGGGAGTGCTGCTGGCTCTGGGCACGCAGCTGGCACCTCTGTCTGTGGTGTCCCGTGTCCCGAGGGAAGGACATGGACCTCCCACAGGAAAAGAGACATGGAAAGGAAAGATTAAAACCGCATCACAAGACTATCCCAGGAACTGGGCTCCCTCTGTCTACAAGCTACACTCACCTGCAGGCGTCCTGTAAGAGGCAAGAGCAGCTTCAGACAAGAAAAGTAAAGACAGATTTTGAATAAGCAGTTGTTATCATATCACCTCCTGCCATCAGACCCGAGATGCCAAACCCCAGGCCAAAGGCAATGCCCAGCTGAGTAACGAGCCCCTGCAATGCCCATGAATATCATAAACACAACCAGTGGCCTCCTTCCCTTCCTTTTCCTCTTTCCCTTCCATCCTCAGTGTATTTTCCTTTCAGCGAGTACCAAGCCTCTACTCCTTTACTAAGTAGCAAAAACATTCCCCCATTGTGCATGAATTATACTTATGTATTCATAAGTTCTGCAGTTTTTCAATATACTGTATCATTTAAATAGATCCAGAAGCTACCTGTTTATTATGCAACACACATAGGAGCTGCATCATGAAATCCATTTATTCTCAGCTTTTTAAAACCCAGGAACAAGCCTTTACAATAACTAAAAGCATTAGCTGTCCTAAGCAGGAATCCATTTGCAGATTAAATTCGCCAAAGGTCAGCTTGTAGCTGTCACAGTTTCCCAAACCCCCAGGTGTCCACCATGTTCTGTACTTTGACATCTCCTGAAGGGCCAGGACACTTTCCTCTCCAGTGATTTTTGCTTCAATTAGAGAGGCTGAAGAGTTCAAGCTGAATGCTCAGCTTTCTGTGGGATCTAAACAGTGTGTGAAGAATAATTGAATAAAACTTCCAATTTTATGCTCAGTACAGAACTTCCTTCACAACATTTATTTTAACCTCCCATCCATGAGCACTAAATCTATTTTCCTAATTACTGTTTTGGGTTAGAACAATTACTCTCATCTTTTAACCATTAAATAACGATAACAAAATTTCTTCTAAACTTGAAAGAATTATTTCTGTTTGTTAATTGATAGTTAGCTCAGTGCCCTCAGTGGGGCACCTGCACTGACCACGTCTGAGATGCTTTAACTCAAAGCCCATCTCTGCTGAGGAGGGGAGAGCAGGGCTTTCGTGACACCCCTCAACATCTCATATCAGAGCCAGCACCTGGTCTTTGATCTGGGTGAAGGTCATGGCACACAATTACTGTTCTGGGAAGGAGAGCACTTGAGGCCCTTGTACAATTTCTCCTATCATGTCCAGTGCTCCAAGTCCTTCAGTTCACAGATTCTGGTAAAGACAGCACTTTAGATTCACAAACCAGAAATGCTAATTATGCAGCAGAAATGGGGTAATTATACTCCTATTCTCCACATATAATTGGTGTCAGCCACCTGGGCTGGTGGCTGGCTGGCCCATATTTAAGGCACAGCTCCAAAGGGGAAAGGCTGTCCCAAGGCAGATCCCCCATGCTGCACACCCTGCAGGAACACAGAGCTTCCCACCATCCCCAGTGCTGAACACATCCAATGCCACAGGCACGAGTTCCCTGGGATGGCCAGAGACACAAACACCAGACCAGGGATCCTGGTGCCCAGAGGACCACAGACAGCCGAGTCCTTCAGAGCCAGTTTATAAATATTGTGCCAGCCGAGCCCCCAGAGAGATTGGTGCTCCTGTCTTCCAGCCTAGAAAGCCTGGGCAAGGCTCAGGAGGGGCACCAGCTCCACCAGCCAGCAAAGACCATTCCCATCCAGCCACCAAGGGAATGCACAGATGAACACTCTCATGGTCAGCACCTCATGCAGGACCATCCCCTGTACCTGCAGCCAGTGTGCTGGGCTGTGCAGGGAGTGCCCACAACCCCCACCAGAAGTTAATATCCTCACTGAGCCCCTGTGCACCCTCCCCTGTGCTCTACAGCCCTCCCTTTGTGCTCCTGCAGTGCAGCAAGAGCTGACTCTGATTTTCACATTTTCTCCTGTAAGTCATGTAAGCAAGCTGGGGAAGCCATAACCCACATCTGTGATGAAGTCCCAATCATATAAGCCTTAATTAGCATGACTTGAGGAAGGCCAATAATTTACCAGATTAGACCAAGATCAAGAAAATTGGGAAGCCGGGTTGCATGCAGAGGACAAGTTGCAGTCCTCTTCTTCCCAAATGATGGAGAACAAGAGTCAGGACCTCGAGACAGAAAAGGGAAGAATCAGTTCATTGAATGCAAAATAGGTGAAGACTTCTGCCTCCCAAAGGTCAAATGATAAATTGATCTACTTGGCCTTGACCCCTGCCGTGCTGTTCAGGGGCTGGTACAAGCTGTAGGTGATTAACAAGCCCTGCCACACACCCCGCCTGCCTGGGGAACAGCTGCTCCCCAAGGGCTTTCCCTCCTGCCTTCCCTTAGACCAACCCACTTCTGCTGCATTTTAGCAGCCCTTCCTTCAGATGCAGTCTTTCCCTACTAAGCATTTTATGCCAGGCTTCAGAAAAGTCCAGACATCTTCCTGTTCCCCAGATTTCTCCTATAATGCAACAGCCACACAGCAACAATAAAATGCACCTGTGCAACAGCAACATAAACATAGTGCTTCCGGGAAAAACTTGCTATGAATTTTTCTTACTCTATTCTACAGCTGATCCAGCCATAACATACTCATTACCTCTATATTATTACTAAGTTATACACTGCAGAACACACACAATACCCCAAGAATGGAATGAGGCACAGAATATTTCATGGGGGTCTGAGACATCAATGTCTTTTAAAGGATACAGTGTGAATGGTTTGTCACATGTTCCTCACATCAGAGATATAATTAGCTTAAATACTTACACAGTAAATAGGATTTGCCACTTCTGAAGATTAAGGCCACATGCTCCAGCATTGGAGCATCTGAACCAGTGTAGCACAGTCTATGCTAAGGAATAAGTTTTTACTTGGAAACAGCTCCTCTGAGCCATGCTGCAGCCCATGTCCATGGTGGGGTTTGTTCTGCTCCTCTGGGTTTGTGTTTTACCTGGAGTAACAAACTCCACCACAAGTGACAGTGGAAGGCCAAAACTGGCATCGGTTGGGTATTTGGAGTGAAACACCTTGCAGGGCAGGAGTGCAGGTCCCTGGAGCCCTGGCACAGAGCACAGCCCAGGTACAGACACATCACTCACAGCTCACTGCCCTCAGGGGCTGCTGCAGCAAAATGTGACACGGGGTTCAAGAGGACACAAGAGGACACTGGAACATTGCTCATGAGAGGAAGTCTCGGGCTGGATTACTAAATCTTGTAAGCACAGAATGCAAAAAGAAAGGCAGTATTTTGTTTCTTTGATTTTCCTGTTGATTTCTTTTCAGCTGGGGAAGAAATTCACTGTGTTAACTATTTCATATGAAATAAAGCTCTCAAAAAGTTTTTATTAGGTTAGACCACCCCATGGGAGGGAATATGTGAACTCACACATGCATTTGAGTGGAACAGACACACTGCTTGTGGTCAGCTGGCTGCACACCCGAGCCCTGTTCCATCAGCCACTCACACCCCACAGCTGGCAATTAGCATGCAAAATTTCATATGGCCTCAAAGGTGGATTTTATTTGAAAGAATGTTCACCAATGAAACACCAACACATCCAGGTCACTGTGAATTGTATTTCCTAAACTGCAATTACTTCACAGCTTTCAGTTAATTGAATATGTCCCACATCAAAAAGTAATGAAATCATTCTATAAATTAAAATAAGACTGCCCATATCTTGCAACACAAACACAGTAAGTTTCAGAGCACTGGGAACCTGAGGCTGGGATTACTACCATATAAAAATTATTCTGCTTGTCCTCAGATGTCACCCAGCAGTAGCAGAGTGAAGCACACACAGACATAGCCTGGCCAGCCTTACAAAATGGAAAGCACAAAGGCTAATCAGTCAGAATTAACTCCCCAAAGGAAAGGAAACTGTGTCTGGCAGAGCAGCACTCCTGCCCTGCACGGGGATTAGCTGAAGTTCCACAGCTGTGAGAAGGTGTGAGTTTGGGGAGCCCTGCCTGGCACTGCCACCCCTTCCCAGGAGAGCTGACCTCCTTTCTCCAGGCTGCTCTTCAGCCACGGAGCAGGGAGAGCTCCCAGGAACAGCCACTTTCTCCTCTGTGTGGTGTACAGCCAAGTAGGGCTTGTTTACACCCAGTCCCACCTTTGGAGATCGCCAGCAGGAAAGATGGGGTGATAGCATCACATGAGGATAGGAATGGGCTGGAAGGAAGAACACTGCACTGGCAGGATAAATATAGAGGATGGCCTAGGACATCAGCCAGGTCTAGGCTTTCCTTACACTAAGGGGAGACCAGCTTTTAACACAACACAAACCCAATTGTGCTACCAAAGAATCTTCATGGAGTACAGCATAGGGGAGAGGAGAAAGAAAAACAAGAGACACTTATGGGGAGCCTTAAAAGTTTGCCTGACTTCTCAGAATGCCAATGCTGTAAAACTAATATTTGTATGTCACTAATATTTACATATAATCTACCTCATGTCATTTGGAAAAATAAACCTAGAAAACTGTTAATTAATAAAAGATATCATGTCTTATTAACATTCATATAGTAATTATGAAAATCACATATCCATCTGTTAAGCAGTCAGCAAACAAGACAAACGACTGTGTTATGTTAAACAGATTATAAAATGCCTGGGGGAAGGAAATCTAATAGCCCCGACCCAGCCATGAATCAAGCAGCAGCACATGGGCTCCAGCACACAGGAACACACACACACCTGCCTTTCCAAGGCTTTTTCCCGAATTACATATAACAACAACATCAGCAATGAGGTCAGTATGACATTAGGCATCGAAGTCTACATTGAAATGTGATGATGTGATCATTAAGAATTTATTGTCCTTTAGAAAAAATTACTTCCTAAAACAGACAACTACTCCCCTGAAGATGAGAGTGGAACAATATGCAAAGTAATATTAAATCCAATTGCCCTCGTAAACATGGGAATACAGCTACTTTAATCCAATTGAATAAACAAAACTGATTGAATTCCTGTTATGTTTGTGAGTGATTTCTGAACATTTAAAGGGAGAAACATCCATGCATGGAGAGTAATTGATTCATTATCATGAACACTGTCAAACTGTGTGTTCTGTGGACGCTCAGCACAGCCCATGGAATGCTGCAGCCCATCCCTCACACCTCCACACATGCAGCTACTGCTGCCAGCTTGCAGCAGTCTCACCTTGACTGCTGACACAGAACAAGTACCTGTGCTCATGACAAAGAGGAGTTGAACACTGATTTCACATGAGGTCACACGTATTAGCAGCTCCCTCTGCCACTGGGCAGCAACACACACAAAGGATGTCCTGGGCAGAGGACTGAGCACCAACTCCCCCACAGGATCCTTGGCTCTTCCCCAGCACTTCCCACACTTAACTCACTCAGCCCTTCCACTCCAACCTGCCATAACCTACAAGAAAGGTTAAAAAACCTACACTTTTCATGCTGCTGACTGCAGAGTTTTAGACCTATCCACCACCACCATACACATCTGTTGCCAATGGGCTTTGACAAAGAGGCTCCGGTGCTTCGTCTTCCTGAGACCCAAATTTATGGGAACAGAATGTCCAAGATGCAACAGCAAGGTTCCCTTCACTCCTGCCTCCCAAAAATGGGTGTCAGAAAAATATCAGCATGACAGTCCATCAAAAACATTCTCCGTGGCCTTCACAGACTCACATGTGAAAATTCACCAGTGTGAATTTTATGGCTTTTAAGTTTCAACAACACAGGGAGTGATGTCAAGCACAGCAAACCTGCAATATCTTTCCTCTCAAGGACAACTACCCTTGAGAAATTACAAAGCCAGCACAAAGAGGAGGAGAAGATTTCAGGGCAGCCCAAGCAGCAGGGGACTGTGATTCTGCAGGCAATGCCTCTGCTGTGCAGCTGTGCATGTGCTCGCAGTCAGGACACAGAGCCCTCAGAAGAACATGGGGAGCTGTTTGCCTTCAGGGAAGGCACAGAGCACCCCTGGGGGCACACAACAGCCCTGAGCAGCCCCTGCTCACCCCACATGAGGCCAAGCCCTCCTTGTTCTGCACCAGGTGTCCTGGGGCCTGGACCCACTCCTGCACCAGGAATTGTCACTGCCATCCTTCATCCTGTGAAAATGCCTCTCAGCAGCTCCTGACTTTCTCCTCCCACGAGCTGCAGAGCTCCAGATCTGCAGGCTGGGAGCCCTCCTGAAGCGCCCCAGGGCCCTACCCTGGGGACACAGGCTGCCCCACCTGGGCAGCAGCAGTGCACCCCACTGCTCGCAGCTCACAAGCTCTCATGCTCTCTGCCACCCCACCACAGCCACCACGGGGCTGGATGTGCCCTGGCCAGGTGCTGAGCACACCTGGTTGCCTGCTGAGCCTGCTCGGGGTCCTGGTGCCCAGCACCTCTGGCACTGGCTCTGGGCACAGAGCCCCCACCCCAAAGAGCACAAGGGGGATGTCCCCCTGTCCATGTTCCCACTGAGCTGGTGCCTCTGGGACCCCCCCAAGCCCAGAACTGGAGCTGGCCAAAACAAATATTCCATGCAGGGTCTTACTGCCCTATTTCCAAAAGAAACCAAGCCAAAAGTTACACCGTTGTGCAACACTGCACAGAAAGGAAAATAGCAGCCAGCAGCACTGGAAATGAGCAGGGGCAAAACTGCTGATGAAGTCCACAGGAGCTGGTAAGAACTCACTAATGTAAGTGCTTAATTATAGTGCTGAATGTGCACTGCCGAGACAAGAGGTGGCCCATGGCTGCAGCCAGCTGACCGTTCCCAGATCACACGCTGCAAGAGGAAACAGAGAAAACAGAGTGCTGAGCTGTATACTGGAAAATGTATTACAAATGACATGAACTTGCATTTGAAAGGAACTGCTGATTGTGAATAAATCCACCATATGGCTTTACAAAGCCGAGAGTGTGTTTATTTCCCAAATATAGCCAAATCAGCCTCTGACAGCATGGTTTTCTTTTATAATCCATGTCAGAAAATTATTTAGAGTGTAGTATCAAACACGGTTTGTTGGGTGGCTGGTGTAACACGAGAAGTTCACAGTAAGAGCAGCATCTCCTCTACAGCAAGTACACCTGCACAGCTCCACCACAACAACATATTTAAGGAATTTCAGAGACCTTTTTGGTGACCTTGTTTTGAAAAGCTGACTGCAGAGGAAAAAAAAAGGTTAACTCTCAAACTATTGGGTTTTCTAATGTTTTCGTTGAGTCCCATGTGTGACCCTTCATGTGGTGACCTGTGACATTCCTGGGTGGGCTTGGCACCCAAACCCCAAGGGGCTGCAGGCTGTCGCTGGGTGTTTCCCATCTGGTCAGTACAGCAGCTGAGCACATCTGTGGCTCTGATCAGAGACACTGCTGTGCCTGTGTCAAATGCAGCCCGTGATGCTGGGCAAATGGGCACCCTTGGCTCTGGCCCTGGCCAGGAGGAGGGTTTTGGGAATTCCACTGATATGCAAAGCTACCTGTGGGAGAGACAACAGAGACAATTTCCCTGGTTCTTCTTATTGGTAGGTCATCCTGACCATGCCACAGTCACCATCCTGCCTTCCCCACAAGTGCTTAAAATAACTCCATTTAAAGGCAGCCGTAGCCCGAGATCTGCTCTGAAGCTCAGCCCCCGCCAGCTGCTCTTCCCTCTCACTCTGAAGCATTTCCCTGCAACCTCCATCAGGTCCCTTCCGAGTGGGAGGGATGACAGAAGGCACCTTTATGCTGATTTAAGCACTAACTAAATATAGACAACAGGGGAACGCTGGGAAGCTACAGCTGAACCCATCTGTAGTGAGGAAAATACAGTCACAGAATGGAAATATCTCTAGAGATATCTTGGAAATGTGTTTGTAATTCGGCTTATGCTTTTGTTGGAGCCGTTCAACATGGAAAATTGCAGGAGGTCTGAGCTCCAGGAAGCCTGTAGAGGCCGATGGTCACACAGGAATGGGATCAGAGAGAGAGGTGTGGGGAGCAGCATCCCGGCACAAACTGGGAGAGAAGAAAGATAATTTTCAAAGTCCTCCAACGCCAGGACGAAGCATTCACAACTGAAAGTATTTTTGATTAAAAAATCCCTCAGCGACATTTTGTGTCATTAAAGACGAGCGCTGGTCTCGCGGTCAGCGCCGGTCAGGGCCACCCCGAGCATCCCCGCGGCGATGCCAGACCCGGAGCGCTCAGAGCCCGCGGGGAGAGGCGAACGGGCGGAGCAAGAGCGGCCGGTGCTCCCCGCAGCCGGCCTGCACCGGCACCGGCACCGGGACCGTGGGACCCCGNTCGGTGCCTCCCGCAGGACTGGGGCGCTCACCGGCACCGGGACGGCGAAAGGCACCGGGACCGCAACGTGCACCGGGACCGCCAACGGCACCGGGACCGCCAACGGCACCGGGACGGCGAAAGGCACCGGGACCGCAACCTGCACCGGGACCGCAACCTGCACCGGGACCGCAACGTGCACCGGGACCGCCAACGGCACCGGGACCGCCAACGGCACCGGCACTGCCCCCTCCCGGCAGCCGGAGGGAGCGCACCCGCGGCGGGGCGGGGCCTGGGGCGGGGCC
>VWZS01009710.1:0-15811 GCA_013397075.1 Rhabdornis inornatus
TTCTATATTCTACATTCTATTCTCTGGGTTGAGAGAGGTCTAGTTAGGCAAATTCTGTCTGTCCAGAACATCATGGCTGATGGTGAAAACATCACTTGTGAGCTGTTGATGCTCTGATAAAATCCTCTGCTGTGGCTTCCTGGATTGGAGCAAATTCAAGATGAGCAGAGGATGGAGCAGCTCTGCTGGGAGANCTGCTCACACCAGGATGTGTCTGAAATCCTTCAGCTGGCTGGAGTGGCAGAACAGGATTTTTATCAATGTGAGCAAGACGAGATTCTGTCCAAGATGTTCTCATAAAAACAAGAGTCTGCCCTGGGAACAAAGAACCTTGTGAAAGTTTTTTGTTTTGTTTTTTTTTTCCCAGCTCATTCAGCACCGAGGAGCTGCAAACAAGGGGGTGCTGCTGCCATGGAGGTGCTGGCATTGTTCACACCCTGCACGCTGCAGCTCCAGCAGGTTCCTGATCCTTTAGGGGTGAAGATTTTGCTGGGAGATGAACTTTGGTACTGATGGAACTCGGTAAATACCTCATGGAACACACAGGATGTCAGTGGATAGTGAGGAAATGTGGATTTACTGTCTGCACTGACACTCAGGGCACTGCAATAATAAAATGTCTGCAATTTCTATCTTGGTTCAGTGTTGGCAATGCCATTTTTTATTATTCTATTCTATTCTATANGAGGAGCTCCAAGAAATATGGATTGAGTTGGTGATGGAGAGGCTGAAGGCTCAGGAGAGGGGGAAGAGAACAGTGGGGCCATTCCAGGCAGTGCTGAGCCTGTGGATGGTGGGAAAACACCCAGGAACTGATGGGAATTTGGGGGTTTGGGTTGTGAATCCAGATGTTTGTGGTGTGGGTGTTCAGGTCTGGTCATGAATATCAGCTTGAGTGTGTCACCTACACGTGGTGACGTGGCTTTAGCATCGTTTAATGCCAACACGCACAAATGTTACATTCTAATTCTAATTAACGAGTTCTAATTCTGATCTAATCCAAAAATCTCTGCCAGGATGAATTTTATTTGCATGGACTTTCTGTTCATTCTCTTTTTAATGCCAAAACCCGCTGGATATTGCCCAAACCCATTTGAAATTTAAAAAAATTCTGCATCATCACTGCATTACTTGTTCTCCAGGATCTACAGAATTTTCTGCTTTAAAGATGTGAAGGAATTTCTTCCTGGCTTTTCCAAAGCACTTTATCCACAGGCACACAAGTGGGAACGTGGCAGTTCTGCTGCTGCTCCAGCAGTGACCCCACTCTCCAACAATCCCCTCCCAACCTTTCCCTGACCCAGTTTTCCCACCTGGACATGCTGTTGATAAGGCAGGAGACTGGGATGATAAATGGGTAGAGGTTTCCCTGTGGGACCACACCATGCCATGATGGATTCCTGATGTCTACAGGCTGTGGGAAAACCTGGAATGCCAGAAAACACATCCAGATCCTGCTCTGAGAGCAGCAAACAAACACAGATACCTGGGATAATGCCTGGAAAAGCTTCGCCCTGGGCACGGAGCTGTGCTCCTGCTCTTTTCCTGCCGGGATTGGAGCAGTGCCGAGCTGGCAGAGTTTCCCTGCCTGCTCCAGAGCTTCAAAGGCTGCTGGTATTTCCTTTGAGTCATCTGGGTGAAGAGGCTGACAGGGCTGGGCTGGGGCTCAGGGAGGTGTCAGAGCCTCTCTGTGCCTGCCTGCAGCTGCAGAGCCCTCCAGGGACATTCCAGGGCTGGATTTGGGCTCTCCCGGGTACAAACTGGGGTGGCTCCTGGCAGGAAAAGCTCCCTAGAAAAGGTCAAGCCAGCAGGAACACCTTGAGGAACAGATCTCACACCGTGGATGAGGGTTAGGATGTCCCAAACCCCATATCCCAAAGTTTTGTAAACTTTCTCAAGTCCTTCTGAGATTTTTCCTCTTCCAGACCAGACCTGATGCACATTTCTGACCCTCTGAAGGTTTGGGAGCACTTAAAGGACTTTTGAAGACAATTTGGTTGTCTCTGTCTGAACAAATCAAAGTGAGTGTACAAAACACATGGATAAACATTAGATTGCATCCCTGTGCTCTGCTTTCAGTGGAATTCCATAATTTTTTTACCAGGAAACGTGCTGGGTGCTCTGATTGATGCAATATATGGAGCCAGGCCTTTGCATTTCAGGGTTTGTCCAGAGAGATCCAGGGAAGCTGGAGCAGTGACAGCATGCACAGGGATCATGTAAAAAGCTGGATGGGGACATTTCCACCACTCACTCCCAACTTGCCCTGTGATTCCCTGAGGTTCCTCCAAGACAAACAAACCCTTCTTTGCTGAGGCTTTCCCAATCCTCCCTCTGACACCAGAGCTCTTTAGGGGAGACAAATTCCCTGAAGCTGTTTGCTCCTAATGGTTCTCCTGCTGCTCCTTCCTTCCAGATGACTCCAAGGTGCCAGGAGATCCTTCCTGTCCCATCCAGCTGGCTTCACTCTGGGTAAAGTTGGAGAAAATAAATGGAAACCTCAGCAAAGCTCTCGTGTGCTGCTGAGGGAGCTCTGCTTGTCATTAAAGGGCAGCTGCTGAATTCCAGAGTTTTATTTCCTGGGAAACCAAGGGAACCAACAGGGCAGAGCTGGAAGAGGTTGGAGTGGGATGGAATTTCCTCACTGCTCCACATCTTGTGGCAGGGGGATAAAACCTTTCAGAGCACACAGAGAGAATCTGGGAAATGGGAATTGCTCTGCTGCTGACTTCCTGCATGTTCCTGGGCATCATCTTCCCATATTTCCTCTCCTTTAGATTAAAAAAATTGTATTGATTCTGTTCCTCTGCAAGGACCAGGACCTCGAGAGTTTTTTGGTCTTCTAAGCGCTGTAGATGGACAGAAATTTAAATTCATGTGTCAGCCACTGAACCTGGTGCCAAACAAAGGGATGGAGCTGGGAGAGGTCATCACAAAATTATGTCTCACTCTGGATTGTGCCAGAAATTCCCTTTGGTTCCCTTTCCATGGTGAGAGGCTCTGTTTACGTCAGAAAGAATCTTCAGCCTTTCTGCACCAGCCTGGGGAGCTCACAAAAACCCTGGGATGAGGCTGATGCTGTCCAGGGTCTTGGCCAAACATGCTGTACAAAATCCCGGAGTTTCCCGCACGTTCCAAGAGTCTCCAGATGAATTTAAGATGTTCAGGATCGAGGAGACGTGGCAAAAAAAGGAGAATAAACCATGGATGATGTCCTGGAACATCGGTGGAACATCCATCCTGCACGAGGAGTTCTGAATTCCATTCATATTCCCAGATGGCACCACCAAATGAGAGAGGAAGAAAATTCCAGAAGCTCCTTGTGGTTTCAGCTTTAATAACCCTGACCCCCATTCCCACCTTCCTTAGTCTGGAAAAGCAGGAATAAGATGTGTAAAGGTCCTTGACATTTTAATTTATTTTTTTATCATCTGAAACGTTACCAAGTCTTGTCTTCTCTTCTTCTGATCAGCCTTCAGTTGGAAAGAAAAAGGAGAATTCCAGAAAACACCTCCCAGCAGAAAGAAAGGACATAAAGAAAGATGTCAGGGAGGTTTTTATGCAGCTGACCAAACTTTTACCTCCAGTAAAAATGTAAAACAGTGTAAAAACAATGTAAAAACAGTGTAAAAAACTTTCCCAGGTGTTCTGCACACCTGGAACAGGAGGAAAAGTCTTTTTTTCTGTGTCTTTTTTTTCCACAGAGTTGTTGCCATCTCCTTTAAATTAAGTTTTGGACAGAGGAGGTCAGCACTAAAAATCTTTATGTATTTGTCAGTCTTATCATAACCAGGAATCAGTAAATGCCTTCTAAATCTTGCCTTTGTATAGAAAACAAAACTATTTTTTCCATATAGTTTTATCTTAGTTCTACAGTTTAAATTTTGAGTTTAAAGTCAAAAATCCCCAGATTTTATGGATCCACCTCTCAGATGATGAAATATTCCTCCTGGCCCTTAGAAACCCATTGATTTTTCTTTTCTTGTGGCAAACAGGAAGAGATATCACCCCTATCATAACTGAGTTTTGTTTTTCTTTTCCATTAAGTGCTTTGTCTCCTTAGGAAAAGCAGAGGAACATCCAAAATGTGCTTTCCATACATTTTTTAATGCATGATTTTCCTCATTACCTGTAAGTTCAGATCCCAGGTAGGATTTCCAGGAATTCTCTGAGCTGTAACTCCGAAATGTCGCAGGATTTAAAACACAACAAGCAATTTCTCAGTGCTGAGCTCTTCCCAATGCTCACAAAACACAGAATTTCCCTGGATGCAGGATGAGGATTTCCCTCTCCTGGATGCAGGATATGGATTTGGTGTTGTTTTCCTATGAAAACACTTTGGGACTCTGGACCTTCATTCCCTACATGGTCAGATATGAAGACAATTCCCTGCTCGGAGCACTGCCAGCTGATGGCCCAATCCTTCCTCAGGGCTGTGGATTCCATGCCCTGAGGATGCAAATCCAAGAGGATGAGTTGGATTTCTACCCCTCTGGAGCCAAGCCCAGCCCCTCTGGGATGGGGGATTTTAGGGATCCCTTGGAGATTGGCTGGAAAGGAAATTTCTGCTGCTGCCTGACAGGAAGCTGTAACAGGAGCTGAGAGGAATCACCTTTCCCAGGCAGGGGAGCACTGGCTTCATCTCCTTGGAATTCCAAGAACAGCAGCTCTGGAGCAGGCAAACAGAAGATTGAATGTCCTGTAATTCCAAATTCATTATTAGACAGCGCTGGCTTGTCAATATTGCAAAAAATCCCTCTAATTGCACATTGCTTCTTCCCTCTCATTCCACCTTTTCCTTGCCTGCATCCATGGGAACATTTATCCTCACAGTTCCCTCTCTGTGAGCTCACACATCCCATCCTGATATGCTGGAAAACGAACCTTTAATCTGAGAGGGAGAAATTCCTTCCAAAACAAGAAATAAAGAGCTGCTCCTCTCTTGGAAGCAGGTGACAAGATTTTCGCAGCAGCCAGTTCATTTCTTTCCCCTTTGTTGGTTTTTTTTTCTGCCTCATTAACATGGTTTAAAGTTAATCACAATATTCCAGAGCCTGTTGTCAGCAAAGCTTTAATTCAGTGCAGCCTCTGGTCCATTCTAAGGCAAATTTTTCCTTCTCTCCTGAAGCACTGCAGGGATATTAAAAAAAAAAATAATCTACAGTGCATTCAAATTTTCCTTCCCACCAGCAGTTCTGAGTCATGTCCAGGCACAGAGGTTTTCCCTGGGGAATTGAGGAGGTTCCTCCAGCCTGGGCTGCTCAGCACCCTCAATCATCCCATTTATCCCCCCAGATCCAACCCCTGCAGCTCCACAACAACAGAACAAATGCTCACCCTTAGGTAGATTCCTGATTTTCTTAGATCTTGTGTCTGCTTCCAGGAAAGGCCCTTTAGGCTTCCCTTTTTAGTCCTCTGCTCTCTGAACTACAGGAACAAAGGGGGTTTTAATCAACATCTCCCAACTATTCTGAGCCTGGAGCAAAGAGAGGCGCAGGGGGCAGGTGCAGAGGTGTGGATTGTGAATTTGGGTGCAGGCAGGCACAGATTTGCTGACATTAAGGAATTAAAATGTGCAAAAAGTGGATGAATGAACCAGGAAAGTCCAGAGAATTCAGAGAATCCCCTGCCTAGAGGAAGGAGCCTCAGGATTTTCCCTGTTCCTGTGATGGCAGCGATGCCTTCCAGCATTTCCCTGCCCTGTGGCTCTCCAGGCTGTGCATCCATGACATCTCTGATGTCACTGCTGGTGGCTCAGGAGCAGGAATTTGGGGATTGAAGGAATATTTCCTTTGAAAGGGAAACCCAGCATGGATCACAGATCCCTCCTGCTCCCCAGAGCTGCTCCCTGGCATTGTTGGAAGGCTCATAACCAGATTCCTGCCCCATTTTGATGGTGTCTCACACAGGGATCCAGGCAGGAATATTTTGTTTCTTGCCTTCCCCTGTGGCACTGACAGGATTTGAATCCCCCAGCTCCGGGCCCTGCACAAATTTGGGAAGATTTTATCTCCAGAGAAACATCAAACAGCAGAGGGCTGGGCCAGACACTGGAATTCCTCCCCCCACCGCAAAATTCCTGTGAACTGGGGTCTCCCACATCTCCCACAAACGCTGCTGACTTCATTTATAAGGACAACAATAGCCCAGACTGTGAGGAATGGGTAATTAATGAGCTTTAAATCTTTGGGGGAAAGGAAAGCGTGGGTGACTTGGCTGGTGGTGACAGTGCTGGGACCTCCTGGTCCCACTCTTGCTCTGAAGGAGGAGTTTGTTACCCTTGGCACCAAATTCCAGAGAGATGCAGCCACTCTGAGCTCCTTTACCTGCTCCAAAAAAAAAAATCCACATCCATGGCTGGGAATGCTGGACTCAAGCTGCCAGCAGGTAAAGGAGAGGAGTGCTGTTTATTTTAGTTTAGCTGATTTAAAGCCTTATAATTACTTTTCATATGGTTGTATCCATAATTATTTATTTTGGGCTTCGAGCAGGATTTTCCCTTTTAAAACTGCACCCACTTGAACTCGGCAGCTGCCTTAACTCATGCAATAGGAATGAGCTGAGATTTCCAGGGAGAGGGAATGCAAACCTTCCTATGAAATGTTTCTTACCAGGGCCTGTCAGCTACAGCCACCCCGGAACTCTCAGTGTGGACAGGGACAAGGCTCTTTTGCAGATGAAAATTCTGACATCAGACACTGGATCTGTCCCACACATCCCTGTGCCTGTTGTGGAAACTTTGGTTGATTTGTTTGCATCTGCATTTGTAAAATCCCCCCAAACCCGGTGCAATTCCGTGCAATTCATGCCTGCTGCTCTCTGGCTGGGCAGCAGAGCTGCCAGGCACAGGGCTGAGCTTTGCAGAAACTCCAGCCCGTGACTCTGAGGGACCTGGCCGGAGCGGGGAGAAGAGCTCAGAGCGATTTTCAGGAGAATGGGAATCTCAGGAGAGAACTCAGAAACCCCATGGATGAAACAGCAGCAGCTTGGAGAGAGGAATTCCACCCCATGAGAGTCCATGGCATTTCTGCCTTTTCTCCTCCTAAAATCCCACCCCAGATCCACATTTATGCCCAGCCCTGCGTTTGAGCAATGCAGCATCTCCCTCCTTGCTCCACCTGCTCCTCCAGGACACCTGTCTTGGTTTGAAAGACAGGTGTCTGCCAAGAAAGGCAGGAGCCTTTTTAAAATGGAGAATGTAAACCCCCTCCCTCCAAATTATTATCATTTTGAAACTGAGGGGCTCTCAGGCAAAGATATGGGAATGGGAATAACAGTTCTTTACTAGGAAAATTAAAATAGAAATGCAGAATTACAGAGAACAAACCCAAAGCACAGGCAGAGTGAGAATCCAAGCTGCCCCCGTCAGTCAGGCAGGGTGTTGGTGCAGTCCCATTCCATGGTGGCTGCATCCTCCTGCAGTGACAGATGTGCTTCTGTTGGAGCAGTGCTCCTGGAGAAGGTGCAGTTTTCCTCCAAAGCTCCAGGGATGATGTGCAAGGCTCTGGTTTTCCTCTGGGATCCAGTGGGAAAAGGCTGCTCTGGTGTTCCAAATGTCAGATTTGATCNTCACATCCTGTATTACAACCTAAGACAACACCTTTCCCAACTTCCCCCTTCCACCAGAGGGTTGCACAAGCAATTATGAAACCAAATGTCTTTGACCTTAGGAGTCAGGAATCGGTGGCTGGGCAGGGCTCAGTTCCCTGCAGGAATATTTACCGGGCACAGCAGGAAGGTTGCACGAATTTCTTTCATTGTGGGGAGAAAGCAGGGAGCCAGCACGGTGTTGTGCTCACCTCAAGCATTCAAATCTTCATTATTATCTTGGTTTACCTGGCCTGGCCTTCTGCTCTGCCCTGGGGAGCAGCTCAGCTGCAGGAGGGAAGCCAAGAGATTTTTTTTTTTTTTTTCTGAGGGGCAAATATTCCTAGAACTGGAAATGTAAGTGGAGAAAACGTCTCTCAGGGATTTCTTGCACTCAGAGATGGACACAGGTGGTTACGAGAGAGAACTGCACAAAGGTTGGTTCCTGGAGAATTTCTCTTCTGCAGCAGCATCTCCAGGGATGCAATCAAAAAGTCCTCAGACAGGCACAAGGGTGGATTTTTTAAGGCAAAAAGCTGAGCCTTTGATAATTTCTGGTGAACTGAGGGAGAAAATTCCTGTTCTCTGAGGAATGGGAAGGAATTCTGGAGGATACAAGGTTCTACAAAGTTCAGTCTGTGCCTCCATGGTAAAGGTTAACAGTGGGAGTAGGAGAGGCAGGAATTGCAGGTTCTCTGGTCAGACTTGGAGCCATTTTTTATCCCAAATTTCTGCCGGGAGCTGGCGGAAGGGCAGAATTTGAGCTCGCCAGGGCTAATTTTAGCACGAGACAGCCTTACACCATTTCCCTCAGGGCTGGCAACATCCAGAAAGATTAAAATAAAATCAGCCCCAGATTAAAATCACCCAATTACTATCTCGCAGCAAATAAAAACACTCGTCAGAGATGTAATCTATGCTATTAAAAATCTCGGTCCCACACAGAGCCCCGCTCCCAGATACCATCTCCGAGGTGGGTGTCACACACAATAGCCCATCTAAAAGCAATTACTGGCGTTGTTTAAGGAGTTAAACAGGGTTTGTTTAGGGAGTTAAATGGGGTTTGTTAGGGAGTTAAATGGGGTTTATTTAAGGAGTTCAACAGGGTTTGTCTGACATTCCAGAGGGACTGAGGTGGGGAAAGAGCCCGGGTGGTGCCTTTCGCTTGCAGGGGCTGCTCAGTTCATGAATGACAAAATGAGAATGGAATATTGAAGGCGGGATAGAATATTAAAGGTGAGATGGAGTATTAAAAGGTGGGATGGAGTATTAAAGGTGGGATAGAATATTAAAAGATGGGATGGAGTATTAAAAGGTGGGATAGAATATTAAAAGATGGGATGGAGTACTAAAAGGTGGGATAGAATATTAAAAGGTGGGATAGAATATTAAAAGGTGGGATGGAACATTAAAGGTGGGATGGACGGGACGAGCTGGGAATGGGCTGAGGAATTCCCCTGGAACAAGGGAAATTCCCTTCAACAGGGTTCACATCACGGCCAGGCTGAGAGGGAATTCTGCCTCTCATTCACCTCACCTTGGTACCTTCATGCTTCCCGCCCTTCTTGCCACCAGACTCGGCCCCCAATTAAGCAAATTAGTTGGTGGTAGCCAATTAAACAACTTTCTTTGCATGGTCTGGCGGTGGCTGCGTCCAGGATTTTCAGTGTGATGGTTTTTCTCAAACGCAGTCACTTTTTAAGGATCCTCCGGTCCCCCAATCTTGCAGAACTCAGCCAGTGACTTTCTTTTAGGGCATTTGTTCATTTTCGTGCTGAGAGCAAAATCCCCGTGACAATTCCCACGGGAACTGCCCGGTAAAAAGGGATGACTGATGGTACAGCCAGGCTGAGGAATTCCAAAGAATTCCAACAATCAACCGAAGCCACTTTTGGATTGTTATTTTCTTTTATTTTTTTCATCAAGGTTTTTAGGGAGAGGATGGGACCCTTTATGCTGTAGCCACAGAAAAAAAAATCAAGCTTTTTAGGGACTATCTTGTGAAGTTGCTCCAAAAGAACAGGCAGACACCAGTGAATGTCCTCTTAATATGCCTGGAGAAAAAAAAAAAAGGAACTGTTGATTGTGTTTCATTGAGGGAAAACAGAAAATCGTGGGCACAATGACTGCAGAAGTCCATGAAATCCAGGAGGAAAAGGTGATTAAAGCAAATTAAAGCCTGGTGGGTTTGCCCCAAGGCAGCACCCACCATAGCCATCCCACCCTGCAGCAATTCCTCCTCAATCCATGCCCTCGGAGCTGAGGCAAAGCTCAGCAGCCACTCAGCTATTTTGGGTTTGATACGAGGCAGATTTGATAAGAAAGCTCTCAGGAAAAAGCAAATTTCCTCTTGGACTCCACACATATTCCAGCACACCGAGTTCCTTTTCCTATCAGCTCGTGGAGCAGCCTTCTAAAATTAGGGGTGAGGTGGAGGTGTGTCCTCCCTGCACACAGGGACCTGTGTCCTCAGCTCCAGGACTCACCTTGGGGACACAGCAGACCCTGCTGGATGGAGAGGTGGAGAGGGCAGAGCTCCCTGTGCTGTTTCCATGGAATATCTCCTGTATCCATGGCCATTATTTATGGGAATCAGAGCTTTACACCACTGGAAGTGCCACTAATTTGCCTCCTGCTTAATGACACTGAGAATTGTCTGAGCAGCTCAGGACCCTGGGAGAAAGGCAGGGAAAAGGTTTTAAACAACGAGGCAGCTTCAACACAGCCAAAATTTGGAGCATTTTTCTTGGAATCAGCCTTGGCCTCACACCATGAGGGTGCAACTCCAGCCCAGGCTCCTGGGAATTCATGGCTGCATTAATTTAATTTATGGCCCCACTGTACCTGGGTGTCCCCTCCGAGCTGCTGGGTGGGGGTGACGGAGCAGAAACCACTCAGAAATCCCCCATGTGTGGCAAATTCCCCTTCTGCAGCCCCAGAGCCTGCAAGGAGCCAGATCTGGGGCAGGACAAGGGAACACCAGGGGCTCAAGGGTCACTGGCAGGGACAAGCCAAGAGGGAGGTGAGGGTTGGAGACAGCGATCTCCTGCTGTGAAAACTGTGTTTAATTGTGGGAAAAACACAAAGGAGGAGAAAAAAAGCGTTGATAAGCATCTTTTATCTGTTCCTGCCTTGCTCTCTCTCATTTCCTCTGCTGCCCTCGGGTTGTGTCACTCTGTGAATCATCTGCATTCACCAGCGTCCTGGTTTAGGGCAAATTTGGGAGGAAACCTCTGAATGGGGTCCCTCTAGGAAACAGATTCAAGCAGTCTCTCCCCTAACTGGTTCGGGGAAAATATTTCCTCGGAGAGAAGTGGAAAAAATTGGGGTAAAGCAGTTTCTGATAGCAAACTGTGCACCTCTTCTCTCCCCCTTTACTCCTGGAACCAGTCTTAAAGTTGCAGAACTCAAAATTCAACACCAACAGAGCAGATTTGGGGACACAAGCATCACGAAGTCACCCCAAGACAACGAGCAATGTTGATTTAGGGATGAGCAGCTCAGTCTTTGAATGAGAATGAACGGCTGGTGCTCAGCTGTCCCAGCAGTGCCACGTTCCACACAAAGTCCCTCACTCTTCACTGGGGTCATCCCTCCTGTCCAGCAATTTCTTCTTGCCTTGGTTTGGTCTAA
Organism: Rhabdornis inornatus; assembly: GCA_013397075.1. NCBI lineage: Eukaryota > Metazoa > Chordata > Aves > Passeriformes > Rhabdornithidae > Rhabdornis > Rhabdornis inornatus. The sequence continues at coordinate 11,221 of VWZS01009710.1, forward strand.
AACACAGAAATTGCTTCCCTGTGAGTGCTGGGAGTGCAGAGGTTAAAATGTGGATATCCCACACTCGGATCCCCTGGAGATGCACGGGGAGGACCAGAGCATCCCCCAGCCCTGCTTTGCTGCTTTTCCCTTCCCACCTTCACAGCACCCTGGGGTGGGATGAGCTGGGGATGGTGGCACCCTTGGGAGCTTCAGGGAAGCTCCAGGGTCAGGCAGGAGCTGTGCCAGGCACTTCACATCATCCTGCAGCGCCCAGAATGGAGTAAAACCCTTCCCACTGCCCCTTCCCCTGCAGGACACAGCGTGGGCACTGTCCTTGGGGCAGGAGTGTCCCTGTCCCTTCTACTGCCCCTCCTGGCACAGGGGAGTGCAAAGGGAGCCCTGGGCTTCCCTCACTGCTCCTGGAGTGAGGAGACAGCCCAGAGCTCCCTCCTGGCCATGCAGGGAGCTCCAGAGAGAAACAAGCAAATAAAAACTCCACTTGATCCCTCAAACCCTATTTGTGACTGCACTGCTCTTCCCAGCAGGGATAAAGGAGAGATCAACGGGGAGCTGCGAGTCAGGGGTGGCTCCCTCTCATGGCTTGGAGGGCAGGAGGGGGAAAGAAATGAGGAGCCAGGAGGCTGCACTCTGCTCCCCCAAAAATCCTGCCCAGAGCACCCTGACCCTGCCAGGCTGCTCTGAAGCAGGAGCTCGAGGGAGCCTGGACAATCATGGAATGGTTTGGGTTGGAAGGGACTTTAAAGATCATGGAATTCCTATGGGCAGGGACACCTTCCATTATCCCAGGCTGCTCCAAGCCCTGTCCAGCCTGGTCTTGGACACTTCCGGGGATCCAGGGGCAGCCACAGCTGCTCTGGGCAACCTCCCCACCCTCCCAGAGAAGGATTCCTTCCCAATATCCCATCTAAATCTACTCTCTGGCAGCTTGAAGCCATTCCCTCAAACTCACCTGTCCCATCTCTTGTAAACAGTGTCTCTCCATTTTCCTGTAGGTTCCCTCGGGTACTGCAAGGCTGCAAAAAATCCCCAGAGGAAGGCACAGGTGACCCACAGAAAGTGCCCCTGTCCCTCCCCACAGCCACAGCTGGCACAGCTGGAGGAAAGCAGCAGCAAAAAGAAAGGAAGCAGAGTGGATCCCCTGTGAGCAGGCAGTGCCAGGGTCAGAGGGTGCCCGGTGTGGCTCAGGATGGGCACAGGGCTGATGTGAGCCACAGCTGGAGGAGGAGCCATCCCTCTGCTGCCTCCTCACGTCGCAGCCACGCCGCTTCCCTGCAAGGAATTTCACAAATTCCCCTGCCGCCAGACACTTCGTTTTCGTTCAGGATTGTCACTCCCAAGCTCTTGCCAAAAGCCTGGTGTGGCCAGACCGCTTAATTCCAGAGGGTTTGTGATAAACATCTGGGCAGGCACGGCACAGCCAGCATCCAGCTCCTCACAGTCCTCAGGAAAGCCTTCCATGCCCAAAAGCCTGGCTGTTTATTCCAATTATGTCAGCTGGGCTGATAAAAGTGATTATTTCTCTCTCCCAGCCCTGCTTTCTCATTGATCCCACAGGCTGCTCTTCAAATGTCACTCAGTGAGGAGGGAGCACACATCCAATTATGAAAAGGGAAAAGATCAGCGTGATGACCAAGCACCAGGGCCACTAGGGCATGAAACAAATGAGATCTGTCTGTTTTTGACACCCTGCAAGTCCAAGGAACCCAGAAGGAGGCATTTTGGGGCTCTCCCCTCCAAAAAAAATTCAAACTGAACTGTGTTCATAACATCTCTGAGGTTTGGTGTTGTATTTGTTCCAATATGAGGCCTTGAACCTGATGGAAATCTAATAATTACTCAAAAGCACAAGTAAAGTCATGCAAACCTCAAAAGCCAGTGAGACTTGGGGTGATGGAATTTATTTTCATGTGAAGCAAATTCCTGCCTTTTCTTTGAACCTGTGGTCACTTGTCCAACTCATTGAGGCTGTGTAGTCAAAGTCAAAAATCATCTCAAGCCCTGGGCCCACCCTGCCACACCTAAAAGGTGAGTAAAGATTGGCAAAGAGGAAATCAAGGGAGAAAACCAAGCAACAAAAATCAGCCTTGCCCTGCTTTCTCAGGCACAGCTTCTTAACCAAAGCCCAGGCTGAGATTTCTTTGAACAGGGCACAACAAAGACAAAATACTGAGCTGTAAACTGGGCTGGCTGATCCCTGCACCCTGGGTCACAAATTTAGGGAGTCCTGGAGCAGGCTCTGGAGAGGGATTTCCAGAGACAGGGATGCCTTGGGTAAAACTCCTGTTGCAAAGAAGAGAACTCGCCTTTGTCTCTCTCAGAGCTGGGATTTCCCATCACAACCTCAAATCTGCTCCTGCTCCTGCCAGGGCCCAGTGCTGCCTGCAAGGCTGAACATCTGTAGGATGTTTATTAGGATAGAGGACTTAATTTTTTGGGAATGCTTGGATTTGATCCCAGAATACTCAGAAACAGCCCAGCAAACTCACCTGGTCACTGCCTGGCACCTCGAGGGGTTCCTAGAGCTGTCACCTCAAGCTCTTACAAAAAAAAAAGGGGGAACAGAGAGCTGAACATCTGTGGGATGAATATCTGTGTGTTTATTCGATTAGGGGACTTAATTCTTTGGGAATGCTTGGATTTGGTGTCAGAATACTCAGAAACAGCCCAGCAAACTCACCTGGTCACTGCCTGGCACCTCGAGGGGTTCCTAGAGCTGTCACCTCAGCTCTTACAAAAACAAAGGGGGGAACAGGGAGCTGAGGACGAGGTGTAATTCCCAAAATTTCTGCTTTTCCTCCTGATTGTGCTCCTTGCTCCCACTACTGCACATCCTCCACCTCCCTGCTTTTCCAGGAGCTTTTGGCCGTGTTTTCCCTGCAAGGTGGGCCTGGGGCAGAGGGTGGGAATGGATTTGCACCCAGCCAGTGCTCCTGAGCCCCTGGGGGTCTGTGAGAGCCTCGGTGCCACAAACTGAACCCAGCAGGTCCCAGCTCTACCCGGGTGTGTGTGTAGGGAGTGATGGCCCCGTTTTTCTTAATTTATCTTAGGGGCAAGGGAAGCTCCCGGTAATTAGCTCAGGTCATTAGCTCCTCCCAGCGCTCCTGCTTTCCCAGATGTCTGCAGTGGGAGGGGATGACTTTGGGATCTTCTGCTCCTCGTCTCTTCATTTTTAAACCTCTGAAGCGTGTGGATGCAGAGCTGGAGTGTGGGTTCGGGGAGGTCCCTGCCGAGGCAGACACTTCACACCCCTGCAACCGCTTTTCATCTCGTTTCCCGATTCTAGTACCTCATCTGCCCCTCTGCTTTAAACCACCAAACTTCCTCCCTTCTCTATAAATATCCCCAGCACAGCCAGGGACACCCAGCGGGCTGTGGTGTGGGGACAGGGGGGCAAAACCAGCAAAAGTTGGGGAACCTGGCCCTGGCATCTGACCCTGGCACCCAGGGTCAGGTTTTTTCCTGGTACTGCAGGAAAAATGAGGCAGAATCATGAAAACGCATCAGAGCTCAAGAGCTGATGAGTGTCAGATAAGATTGAACATTGATAAGAGTTTAATTGCTGACAAAGGCAAGAGCCTGGCGCTGCCCGTGCCATGGGAGGGTCACAGAGCTGCGTCCAGCCAGGGACTGACCTGCAGCTGCAGCTGGCATTGGGGTAATCTGGGTGAAAACAATTCTTTCTTTTCTCCCTTTCTGTGGTACAGGTACAGCTGTCACCTCTGAAAGCAGCCAGGGCCAGCAGAGTGACACGGGTCACTGGGAGAGCAGGGTTGCTTCAGAGGGATGCAGAAAAGAAACTCCAGTGGCAGCGTTATCTCCTGCCAGGCTAAAAGGAAGTTTTCAGGATTCCTTAGCCCTTATTTAGCGATTTTGTTTGTTTTGGAGGGAAATGCTTGTGCTAGTGTCTGGCTCTGACCACATGCCTGGCTGCAGCCACAGTGTCCGGTGGTCACTCCCTGCCTGGTCACTGCTCTCAGGACAGTTAAGGGTTGTCTACCCTTGCCCAGCTCTGGGGTTTCTGTGGCTGCTGCACTCGGATGCACCCCGCAATTGGGGTGCAGCAACAGCCTGAGCTGGGGACTGACAGGGACGGGAACTTGGTGACATCCTGTCACGAGGTGTCACCAACGACCGTGGCGTGCCAGGGGCTCCCCACAGCCCCAGAGCCCTCGGGATTTTCCTGGTGCTGCGTGTCCTGGTGACACCCAGGGAGCACACAGGGGACACGGGTGAGGTGGGGACACCTCGGGGCAGGCAGCGCGGGGACATTTCTGACATTTGTGACACACGTGTGGCGCTGCGGGCAGAAAGCACGGGGTGACGAGAGAACACGGTGAGCACGGGGAGAGCACACGGGGAGTGCGGGGACGCGGCGGGGACGCGGAGACACGCGTGGGGCGGGGAGCGCAGGGACATTTGTGACATTTGTGACATTTGTGACATTTGTGACGTTTGTGACACACGTGTGGCGCTGCGGGCAGAAGGCACAGGGTGACACCGTGAGCACGGAGGGGAGCACACGGGGAGTGCGGGGACGCGGCGGGGACGCGGAGAGCGGGGCGGGGACACGCGTGGGGCAGGCGGGGGT
>VWZS01009710.1:35240-66409 GCA_013397075.1 Rhabdornis inornatus
TCTGCCAGTTCAGGATCTGTGTTTCACTGCAGGATCAGCCAGTTCAGGATCTGTGTTTCACTGCAGGCAGCCTGGCTGGTGCCTCTGCCCTCCCACGTTTCCCATTCCCCTGTCTGCTCCTGGAGCTTTGTGGACACGATGGTTGCCTCTGGAATGAGCAGCAGCTTTGCTTCCTTCTCAGAGCTGCTCTGCCGCCTGCCAAGGCATGGCTGGGGCGTGGGGCAGGAGTTCCTGTCATTCTGGAGCCGGGGATGCCTTTGGAGTGAGTGTGTGACAGGTATGGAGACAAACCAGGACAGCCGCCCTGCCTGCCCCAGGCGAGGTGGGAATGGGGAATCACAGAACCATTGAGGTTGGGAAGGACCTCTCAGAGAATCCAGCTCAACCTTTGACCACTTTGCCAGCCAGGAGAGTTGTAGGGGAAATGGGTTTTACCCAGTTGAAGGGGAAATGGGGTTTTCCCAGTGGAAGGGGAAATTTGGTTTATCCAGTTGAGAGGGAAATGGGGTTTACCCAGTGGAACAGGAAATAGGGTTTTCCGAGTTTGAGGGGAAATTGGATTTTCCCAGTGGAAGGGGAAATGGAGTTTTCCCAGTGGAAGGGGAAATGGGTTTTCCCAGTTTAAGGGCTGTGGGAAGGGGGTGGGTATCTGGGATTCTGCTGGGTTTTGGCACCAGCATTGCTCTCAGGAGTTTTGCTGGTTTGATTTGCTCTTTATTTGTCATCCTGATGTCTCCACAATGCCAGCCAGGAGCTGTGGTTTGTTTGGAAGGCACAGGTCAGCGTTGTCACCTCTGCTGGTGTGTCCATCCTGCAGTTTTCCCTGTGGTGCCCAGGGCTGTGGCCCATGGAACATGAACACCACTGTCACTGTCACCTTGCTGAGGTGGTTGATCCATGGGCATCCCCAGAGGATGAGTGGAGGGACCCACAGCTCACTGTGCCCCAGGGAATTCCAAACTTCCCATGGGAAGGTGGCAACCCCGGGGGTGGGGACCTGGGCAGGATGTCACCCACGGTCCAGATGTGGACAGGAGCTGTCCTGCTGTGCAAGGAGCCCTTGGAGCATGGACATGTGTGTCCAGTGTCCATACCCACCCCTGCAAAGCTGCTGCCAGGGCTGTGCAGTGCCTGGGCAGGGGTTGTGCTGTTACTGCCACACACGGGACTTGGAAAGGCCAAAATGTTTCTCCAGGCTTTGTGTGGAATTCCTCAAGACCTCAGCCCTGTCCCAGGCTTTGGCACAAGCAGCTTGGGGAGTGGCAGGGAGACAGAAATGCAGCGTGGAGGTGTCACCCTGCCCCGTGGTGACAAACAGCAGGGCCCAGATTAGAAACCAGGCTGTGCCCTGGTGACTCACAGCACAGCCTGGTGCCACCTGCCACTGTCACCTGCCAGGACCTGCCACTACTGCCTGCCAGGACCTTCCCCTGCCAGGATCTGCCACTGTCACCTGCCAGGACCCTGCTGCCTGCATGGGCACTGTCCCTGCTCACTGTGCCCAGCACTTTGGGGAGATGCTCTCCAGTGATCCCACGTTGCCCATCCTTGGCGTCCTCAGCAGGATCTGGGCCCCAGCCCAGCACAGGTGCACCCTGAGGATGGAGCCCTTCTCTTTCTTTGCCACTGTGACACAACTGCCACGAGATCCTTCAAATCACACAGACGAGACTCAGAGCTGCACCCCAAAGGATAACACACAATCCTCCACTCCAATCGTGCAATGCTTGCCTGGCAGTGGTAGAAAACCATTTTATATATATATATATTTTTTTTATTTTATTTTTTATTATTTTTTTTTTTAAGTCTTGAGTAATCCTAACCTAAAAGTGACTGCAGCCCCTGCAAGCTTGTTCCATTAACCATAAATACCTGATAAACTCTCTCCCTCCAGCTGCTGGTGACACAGGTCGTGTTTGCAGTGAACTTTTCTTCCTTCCCCTTCCCCTCCGGTGTGATTCATCCCGGGGTGAATTCATTTCTCGGGCGAGTGGAGAAGCGAGAGGTGATTGCATCCGTGCAAATGGGGCCTGAGGAGTCGCAGGCTGATAATGGCAATTTCTGTAAAATGTTAATTACAGGAGCAGCCCAGCCAGGTCCGAGCTGGGGCTTTGCACGAGGAAATCCCCTGTGGGTTTAGCCGGGAGTTCCAATTCCTCTTTTTGTTACAATTAATAAGAGAAACTGGAGGATTTTGGAATCTCTGGTGCAGACACGGGGATGGTTTATCCCTCTGGAATTTTTTCAGGCTGTGTCTTTGCAGAAGGAGGAGGTGTCCACTTCTTCCCTGGGACAAGCCATCACCTCCCAAATTTGTGTCTCCTGCCCCTGCCCTGCTTCTCCCTGGGAATCCTCACCCCATCCACGGCTCCTTCAAAGGATGGTGATGGGAATAACCAGCACTTTGTTGTTAATAATAGAGACAATTTCGAGATGAGCTGCTGAGGGATTAAAGAGCTGCTGGACTGGTTTTGGAGGTGAGGATAATGGAGGTGAATAAATGCTTGGAGCTGAATAAATCCCACCCGCTCCTCCTTTCATCTTCCTTACATGGAATTCCTTAAAGTTTGGCTTCCAGTCCTTTAGGGAAAGCTCAGCTGTAATTCCCACAGCCCTCTTACGGATTTCTGTGCACAGAAATCACTCTCTCATCTCACAGCACAGGTTTTTATTGGTCTCTTTATGTGACCCTGAGCCCTGCTCTGTCCTCCTGCCTTTGCAGTGAGCCCTGGAATCACAGGGCCAGCTGTGGAGGAGCCACACAATGTCACCCAGCTCTGGGAAAAGCTGGGGTCTTTCAGATTTCGGGGCTGTCATAATTATGAAACTGATATAAAATAAAATGCACCTGAAAATCTTCCATATCAGCCCCTCAGAGGGCTAAAATACACCTAAAAATCTTCCATATCAGCCCCTCAGAGGGCTGCAGATGAGTTCCTTGAACACTCCTCTCGTTCCTGCACGAGTCTGGGGACCACACATTTTCAGATGAGGTTTCAAGTCACAGCTGGGCTTCTCCACCTTCCTAAACAGGAGGGAAATTACAGCAAACAAGCGACCAAAATGACAACCTTGTGTCCCCTTAGCATCCAGGTTCTGCCATTTCTGCACATTTCCTGGATTTTTCCTTCTGCAAGGAGTGTCTGTGTCATTCCCAGCCCGTCCCTGGAGGCTGGGCTCACTGTTGGGTGTGCAGTTGGGATTTTCACTGGGAAAGGTGGATAAGGCAACCCCGACCTGCAGAATTTCTGCTGCCAGGAGCACGGAGGTGTCAAGAAAATGAATCCACAAACACCAGAGGTTTATGTCCAAAAAGGAGACAGAGGAGTTCTTCTTGCTCTATTTGAATAAAGGGATTTACCTGGGAAAGGTGGATAAGGCAACCCCGACCTGCAGAATTTCTGCTGCCAGGGGCACGGAGGAAAAGCTGCATCCATCAGGAGCAGCAGGTCACCATGCCTGAAACCATGAGATCACCAACAATCCCAGCTCCACCCCGCAGGGAAATCTTTTTATATCTCCCTGGCAGGTGCCAACCATTTGCTCAGAAGGGAGCAGAGCAGGAGAGCCCCATGGGCTGAGCTGGGAGCTGGGCTCTGGCAAAACACGTCGTGTGGGGGTTTGTTATCAGTTTTGTTTGGGTTTTTTTGGGGTTTTTTTTTAGAGCTAGGATTATTAGAAAGGAGATCGAGATGATTTTTGTGTTTGGGCTTGGATGTTTATTATATTTTATTAAAAATTACAGAAAGTACGACAGCACCTTTAGCTTCTTGCTAGAAGTGGAAAAAATGGCTCCAGCTGAGCCTGCTTTAAGGTCTTTTAAAGTTAAACAAGCTAATAAAAGTTTAACATTTACATTATTTATTCTTTTGACCTAATAATAGATTTTTACGATTTTTAGAGAGATTTTTGACTGACTAATCAAAGACTATTATTTGAGTTTTGTGAAGAAGGAAGAAGAAGATGAATAAAGAGGAAGACATTACCTAAAATTCTCCATTTTGTTTCAGATCCACTACTATGCTACAAAAATCTTAAATTTAAAACTCGTTACCTAATGAAAATACACACATCTAAGTGACTACACATTTGTGATTTCTAACTCATTATTCATATTTGCAAGCTTTTTTTTAAAGGTTTCAGCTCCAGAGCAGTGTTTTTCAGGGGGTCTGTGCCTGGAAGCACAGAAAGCTCAAAGACTCCAGATTTTTGGGATCCAACAGGTTGTGTTTACCCAGGTGTGATGGCAGCTCCACCCAGGGGTGCCTGGCCCTGCCTGGGTGCTGCCTGAGCTGCAGGAGCTCTGCAGGGCTGTGTTGTGTCTGCCTGTGATACCATCAGCACCCCTCTGCCAGCCCTGCTGGCAGCCCAACCATGCTGGAGCTTTTTCCACACAGGTTTAGCCCTGGGAGGGTTTGCCAAGCCTTGGCACAACCCCTGTGCTCCACCCTTTGAGGTGGGTGAGAAGGATCAGGGGAAAAAAAAATAAAAAATTAGGATTTGCTGTCATGGAGTAGCAGCTAGTGCTGAGTGAGAGATTGCTGGAGGTGATTTTGGGAATGAGATTTAACTCTGGAGTGGCTTTGGAAACACTTAGTGGGGGTGTGTTGAAAAAGAGGCCGGCTGGGGCTCTGTCCCCCTCCCTGCCCCTTGTAATTGTGCATTTCTGATCTGGATTCTGACAACCAGTGATCTGTGTCACTGGTTTAATGGGATGGGAAGGTCCATAAAGCTCCTCAGGAGCAGCATCCTCCAAAATCCAGTGATTCAACCATGAGTGCAGGAATTGCCACTTGCACTCCTCCAGGTTGTTTCAGAGGAGACAATTCAGAATTCCATCCCAGATCTTTGTGGGGAGCCCAGAGGCAGCTGGAGAATTCAGAATTCCATCCCAGATCTTTGTGAGGAGCCCAGAGGCAGCTGGAGAATTCAGAATTCCATCCCAGATCTTTGTGAGGAGCCCAGAGGCAGCTGGAGAATTCAAAATTCCATCCCAGATCTTTGTGAGGAGCCCAGAGGCAGCTGGAGGAGGGAATCTGTTGTTAGTTGGAATATCTGCAGAGGAAATTGGGTTTAAGCCAGGCTTAGGGACAAGTCTATACTCTGCTGGCATCACACCAAGAAAATGAAATTACAGTGCCACAAATCAAGGGGAAAACATTGGTTTAGATGGGATATTGGGATTAAATCCTTCCCTGGGAGGGCTGCCCCATCCCTGGCAGTGTCCAAGGCCAGGCTGGATGGGGCTTGGAGCACCCTGGGATAATGGAATGTTCCCTGCCATGGCAGGGCTGGAACTGGATGATTTTAAGGTCCCTTCCAGCCCCATGATTCTATCCCTGCTCCCTCTGTTGGGAACAACATTCAGTCTGTTCAGTGATTAAAAAAAACCCGAAAGATCCAAAGCAAACAATGTCCTTCCACTTCCCCAAAACTGAATAAAAGAAAAAAATCCCTCAGAAAAGCTGGGACAAGGGAAGGAGAAGGAAATGGGATAACAGAGCTTTTGAAAGCCTGTTGCTTTGCAGCTGTTCCCATCCTGGCTGCTTTCCAGAGGTGCTTGGATCTTCTGCCTGGAAAAAAAGAAGTCCTTCAAAGCCATCATTTGATGGGGACATTATTTCTCAGCAAAGGAGATGAAAATCCAGGTTTGGGGTTTAGGAATGGAACTGCAGCTGTGTAGGAGCCAGGGATCTTCACTCAGGTAGATTTGAGTGATATCCCAGGGCTGGGACATTCTTCAGGTGGGGCTTAAGGGCACAGAGCCCTTGGATCTTCAGAGGAGTTTGACACCACAGCCAGCACGTGGAGATGTGGAGTTAATTTGGTGCCTGGCTCGTGGGGAAAGCTGGACATGTGCTAAGAACTAACTGGGAATTTGTGTCCCTGGGATCAAAAGCCCAAGCTTGGCACAGCAAGCTGGAAGGGATGAGATGGGATTTTTCCTTTCCTAGGTAAAAGTGATCATAAACCAGACTAAATCTGGGCTGTTTTTTGTGTTACACCTTGGCTTCTTACCAGGCTCTCACAGGTTTTTCTTTTGCCTTGAGCTGTGCAGAAGCACCTGATGGCTCCTCTCCTGTTGCTGTGCCCCAGGATTCCTCTCACACCTTGCACTTGCAGCAGATGCTGTTTAAATGTTCCAGGAGGAGCTGTTGGCAAATGGGGGATGACAGGTTGCAGAAACAGGATAAAATAGCAGGAGTTTCCAAGGAGAGGTTGGAGAGGCAGGGAAGGAAGGGGGGGACAGTCTGCAGAGGAGCTGGGCTGGGTTGTGAGAGCCCTGCTGAGCTGCAGACTGTGCAGGGCAAGGCTGGCAGATTTTCCTGGTTCCTGGAGGGCTGGAGCAGGAAATTCTGTCTTGCTCTGCCCTCATTCCACCCTGAATCCTTGGATTGCTCGGGGAGGAGCTGCTCATGGGAGCTGCATTTCCATGGACATCCAGCTCCCATGGACATTTCCACAGGGTACAGGGTTCAAATGGAGTGAAGCAAATATAAAATTTATGGAATCACAGAATCCCACAGTGGTCTGGGTTGGAAGGGACCTTAAAAATCATCTAATTTCACCTCTGCCACGGGCAGGGACACCTCCCACTGTCCCAGGCTGCTCCAAGCCCCATCCAGCCTGGCCTTGGACACTTCCAGGGATCCAGGGGCAGCCACAGCTGCTCTGGGCACCCTGTGCCAGGGTCTCCCCACCCTCACAGGGAAGAATTCCTTCCCAATATCCCATCTAACCCTATTCCCTTTCAGTTTGAAGCCATTCCCTGTGTCCTGTCTCCACTGTTCTTGCTGATTTGCAAAACCACTTAGTGCAGAGCACTAACACAAGCCACAGGGAATTTTTTTTCCTCTTCATCCAGTCCTTGACCCCATGGGAAATGTCCCGTGCAGTGACTCTGTTTGCAGCAATCCATTCCCATTGACTGGAAAGGGAATTTTGACTTTCTGATAAGCTCTTCACCCTGTGGAAGGGCTGTCCTTGAGCCTGGGATTAATTAGGACTAATGACCAAAAACATCATCATCATCATCAGGCCTCCACCTCTCCTAGGACTATCCTGAACCAAAAGAAGGGAATGTAAAGCAGTGAATTCCAGCTGGGAATTTAACAAGGCTGTGCTTTGTGGGATGTGGCTGATCCATCCTGCTGAACCCAGGATTCCCACAGGTGAACAGGCAGGACCAGAGGCTGTGAGGTTTCCTCAGCCAGCTTCTCTTTTGAATATTAAGCTTTGCCTTGTGAACCTTGAGGAATTCAGCTCCCAGGGCAGAGGAAATGTTGGAAGGGGTCAGGCAAGCTGTGCTCTGTCCGTGTCACTGGGAGCAGCCAGCAGCATTCCAGGACAACATCTGATTTTGTGCTTTTACGAGGCAGATGTTTGGGAGAAGGGATGTGCTGTTTATTGCAGCTGCCATCTCCCAGCCCTCCTCCCTCACACTCTGAGCTCATAAATAAGAATTCTTGGGATTATGCCTCTGTTTGGGCAGCCCTGTGTTCCATCAGAGCATGCAAACCCTGCTCCCCCTGCACCTCACTTTTACAGGGGAATAAATCAGGGAGGGCTAAATCCTGTCCCAGTGACACGAGGATAAATCTGGGATGGAATTGCCAAGGGGAGTTTGGTTCCTTGATTTGCTGATTTACTCCAAAGGAGTTTGGGCTCGGCATGCCCTGGGACTGAGCAGCAAGGCAGGGATGCAGAGCATGGCAGAGCAATAATGTGGATTTTGCTGGAATTCAGTGGATGGAAATGAGTTGTAGCTTCAGTTTGGGCCTCAAAGAGCTCTGGGTCATTCATGACAGAAAGGATAAATCCTGTATAAAGTGATTTATTCCCGTTGCCTGACGCTATTCCAGGAGAGTCCCACAGGGATGAATCCCAGCCTTTGGCTTGTGTTGGGATGATGATGATGATGAAGATGATGATGGAGAGTGGTGCCCTCATACCCTGATGGACACCAGGCAGATTTCCATGGAGGGACTGGAGATCCCAGCTGCTCCCAGAACGTGCAGGAACTCCTGGAAGTGGTGCCAGGGGTGGGAATGCTGCTCCTGGCTGCACTTTTCTCCTCCAAGAGGACCCAAGAAGACATTGAAGGCAGCAATCAGGGTGTTGATCCTTACTCACTTGTTCCTGTAGGTTTTCCCACTTTTTTTTAAAGGATTGGAAGTGAAAGAATGTAAAAGAGGTGCTGGCCCCTCTCAGGCTGCAACCTGTGTGTTTAAGCAGTCTGTGGGTATTCCCTCTTGTGTATTAATATTAATAATTATGGATATGAAGTGGATATTTTCTCTTGAAGCTGTAGGGCTTCCCAAACCACTCTAAAGAGACTTTGCAAAGGAGTGCCTGGAATTCTGGTGGCTGCTTTTAGGGAAGCTGGAGAGCCCAGTGGCCACCTCAGGGTGTGCCAGCCTTGCCCCATAAATACCACTGGACACTGGGTGATTTAAACCCCTCAGCTGGAGGCACCTAATTGTTCAAAAGTGACTTTTTTCATGGCTCAGAGTGGCTTGGGTTGCCCAGGGTGAGCTGCAGTCACTTGTGGATGGTTTCAGGGTCCAGGAGAAGCACTGGGTGACCTGGAGGTGGCACTGACCAGGACACGGGGTCAGGCTGGACCTGGCAGTGACCTGGAGGTGGCACTGAGCAGGACACAGGGTCAGACTGGACCTGGCAGTGACCTGGAGGTGGCACTGAGCAGGACACAGGGTCAGGCTGGACCTGGCACCTCCTGAGAGTGACCTGGAGGTGGCACCGAGCAGGACACGGGGTCAGGCTGGACCTGGCACCTCCTGAGAGGGATCTGGAGGTGGCACTGAGCAGGACATGGGGTCAGACTGGACCTGGCAGTGACCTGGAGGTGGCACTGAGCAGGACATGGGGTCAGACTGGACCTGGCAGTGACCTGGAGGTGCCACCCTGTCCCCCCTCAGCTGGAGGGTGCCCATGAGGTGCAGGGAGAGGTGACAGAACATTGTCCCAGTTTCCCCACCCGTTTTGTTCTCACTGGATGACTCTGCTCATGCTGGAGTTGGCCAGCAGGGAAACCAAACTGGGATTATTGCAGTGGAAACTGGAGATTGGGTGGGAAGCTCGTCCAGGAAAAGTGTTTTGGATTTCTGTCTCCTATCAGACTGTGTGGCTTGGGTTTGGAACTCCACACAGTCATTATTGTGATAATCTTGTGGTAAAATATCCAGAAACATCGACTTTTTCTTTGCTTTCCTGGGAAAAACCAAACCAGGATCCCAGCCCCTGATGAGCAGCACCACTGTAATGAGCAAAGCTCACTAATTACAGCAGCAGCAATTAAACCCCAGGGGTGAAGGATGCAGAGCTGGAGACAAAACCTCTGTGGCTCCATTTCCTGAACACAGAAATGGAATTGCTTTGGAGCATCCCCTTTTCACAGAAATAGAATTATTCTGGAGCATCCCCTTCTTGCAGAAATGGGATTATTTTGGAGCATCTCCTTTTTGCAGAAATGGGATTATTTTGGAGCATCCCCTTTTCACAGAAATGGAATTATTTTGGAGCATCCCCTTCTTGCAGAAATGGGATTATTTTGGAGCATCCCCTTTTTGCAGAAATGGAATTATTTTGGAGCATCCCCTTTTTGCAGAAATGGGATTATTTTGGAGCATCCCCTTTTTGCAGAAATGGGATTATTTTGGAGCATCCCCTTTTTGCAGAAATGGGATTATTTTGGAGTATCTCCTTTTCCCTCCCACCTGAACTCCACGGTGGCTTTGCCCTGGGAGCTCTGGGAAAGGCTCAGGTTTCCTTGGAAGCTGACAAGCACCATCTATAGGATTGCTGCAGAAGAGGCTCCCAGCTGATGAAAAAGGGCACAGGAGCTTCACTCTGAGTTTCCAGATTTGTTCTGGAAAAACTCCAGCGTGCTCAGCATTCCACAGTGCACAAAGCCACAGCTTCCATCATCCATCCCTCCCATCTGAGTGGATTGTCCACCCTGGATAAATTCCTGCTCCTTGATCCCATGGGGGAATGTTGCCTGTGGAAATTGCTGGAATTATTTCGCACAGGGATTTTCTAAAGTGCTCACCATCTGCAAGATTTCCCGTTTTCCTCAGGAATTGCAGGGGCAGGGCAAGGGGGAATGGCTTCACATGGAGAGAGGAGGTTGAGGTGGAATGTTGGGATGAAGTTCTTCCCTGAGAGGGTGGGGAGGCCCTGGCACAGGTTGGGAGGGAAGAAGGGAGCAAGGAAGGAAGGAAGGAGGGATGAACACACTTTGCAGGGCAGATGGAGTGCAAATCATCTTTTTAAAGAGATGCTGGCAAGGGACACTGGTGCAAATCGTCCCTGTCACGTTGGAACTTCATCCTTGATTTGCACAAGAAGTACAACTCCAGTTTGGATACCCAGAATTGTTCTGAGAGAGGCATTGTGTTCCCAAAGAACAGATATGGGTTTTTTTTTCCTCTCTTCAGATCCATTTTGGCTTTAAAGCTGTTTTCTTCTCCTACACACGCAGATGATAATCTTTTACATGTCCTTATTAAAAAATATCACTTCCAGAAAATAAAAAAACATTGGCATATTCTGTACTTGTTCCTTTCTCTATCTCTGAATTAATTTCCCATTTTTTCATCTGACTTGTCATTCATCTGATATCTCCAAGGAAAGAGGTTTAATCTCTCTCCTGGCTTTGGCATCTGAATTCCTCCTCTATCCCAGCCTCTTTTTGCTAAATTAATGCTGTTTTCTTTTCTCCCTCTTTTTTTTTTTTTTCCCTACAGAGATCCCTGGATGCCCAGGAACGGTGGAGAGCTGAATGATTCCAGGTTCTGTTCCTCACCACCCTGAGCTCGTGAGGGCTCTGCAGAGATGGAGTGGGAGCACAGCCTCTCTTCCCTGATCCAGGGGATGCTGTGGGAAGCGATTGCCTTGGCAAAGATCCTCATCCCAACCCATCTCCCACCGTGCAGCACCTCCAGGAGAAGCTGGGGAAGGACAACCAAGGGACCAGGAGAGGCTCTGGGAGCCTTGGAGAGAAGCTACAGGAACTGAAGGGGGGGATGTACCATGAGAAAAGGTGCCGAGGGTTTTTCCCCTTGGAAAATCCCTTTCCAAAAAACAAACAGCAGGCAGGTGTGTGGTGCCCAGCTGGTTTGGAAGAGGCACAGCCAGGGCTCAGGGCAGGTCAGGAGCCCAGCAGGACGTGCCCATGGATGAGTGCTGGGTGGGGATCCAGGTGGGACAGGAACCTGTCCAAGACCAAGAGAGAGGAGCATGGAAAATCCCTTTGGATTTATTCTGTGCTTCTTTCTCCTTCTGGTGTCTTCTCTGTCTACCTCTTCTTCTCTAGAGAGCACGGGGGGCCCTGGCTGTCACCAAGGAGCAGGAGGATTGGCACAGGGCAGGAATTGGTGACTCCTTGCTCCAAAAAATCTGCAACTGTCCTGCCTGGACCTCAGCCTCTGGAAAGGCTGGGACCTGGCGATCCTTTTTCACATTTTAGCAGGACCAGCCACCCCTGGGAGCCAAGATTTCCCACCTGAGGCTCAAAACGTGAGAGAACATCCCTCCCTCTCCTGCAGCTGTGGGGAGGAGCACACGGAGCTCCTGATTTTGGATTGTGGAAAACTCGTTAGGTGGCGAAAGAGATGGAAGGACTTGTGGTCTCAGGCAGAAAACAGCAGGAAAAACTGGGTTTTTTTCCATCAAAAATGTGCACCTTGGACTTGGCCCAACTCTGTGGTCACTGAGCTGCTCCCAGAGCTGGGCAGGACGTGCTGGTACTGAACTGTGGGAGCCCCATCTCAGACCTTCCCTCTCGGGCTTCCAGCTGCAAAAACCTTTCCCTCAAGTGCAATCCTATTTATTTATTTATTTTCTCGCTGCTTGATGTGAAGCTGCTAAAGGAGCCCCCCCTCCCCACAAACAGAGTGTCCAAGGTCTGTGTGAGGGCACTGAGCAGAGGGGGAAGGACACAGGGACACTTCCCAAAAAACCAGGAGCAGCCTCCTGGGGAAGGAGGGGGGGGGGATTGGGCTTGGTGGTTCCTTTTAAGGTTCCTTCCGAGCAAAACCATTCTGTGGTTCTGTGAAGTGTGGAGAGGATTTCCCATCCCTGGAGAGGATGGAGCTCTGAGCAGCCTGGGATGGTGGAATGGATGAGCTTTAATGTCCTTTCATTCTAGGATTCTGTGGACAGGGCACACGAGGGAAGAGCTGAGAGCAGAACTGCTGTCCCTGCCATGTGGATATTCCAAGGATTAAGAGCAAGCTGGGCAGAGCTTTGTTGGGAAGGACAGAGGCTGCAGGAGCTCAGCAGTGCCCCTCTATCCTGATTTTCTTCTTGTAGGACCATGAGAGTTGCTCACCTGGGGGGCTCTCAGGTGCCCTGCTGCTCTCCCACAGCTTTCAGGATACCCTGAGATCCCTTGGCACAGCTCCAGCTGCCCTGGGACACCCTGAGCTCTCCCTTCCCTCTGAAGAACCCCACCAAGGCTTTGTCCAAACCTGCTGAAGGGAGATATTCCCACCAATACCTGTTCCTTAGAAGATTCCTGGATGGCTCCAGCCCCTCATTCTGTCCTTGGGATTGTTTGCAGGTTAGGGACATGCATGGGGTTGTGACAGTTCTCTTTGTCCCCAATCCCTGATGTGCAAGGGCAGGTTCAGGGAGGGGAAGGGCTGAACTTGCTCCAATCACTTTCCAGCCCAAAAGCAGGGACCTGCCTTGCAGAGCTGCCCAAATCCATCTGCCTGGAATCCATGCTGTCCCATGGATTCCATTCACTGCTGGATCTGTTTTTAAGCTCTCTGACCCCTGGGTTATTGTGCTGTCCCCTGGGAGGTGGCTCCGTGCTCCACAGCAGGAGCTGCTGGGAGTTTCCCAATTGCATTTTCTCCTGGAAATTTCATTCCAATATATTTTTTTTTTTTTCCTCGTGCTGCTCCTCAAGCACCTGCTGTTCATCTCGACCAGGGCTCCTCTTCCCCTTCCAAGAACCTCCCTGTCCTTGCCTGGCTCAGCACAGGATGAGCCTGGTCATTAGTGAGTCTGTCAGGGATCCAAACCCATCCCTGGAGCAGCCTCTGGCAGTGCCCAGCAGCTGCTCCCTCCCTCGGTTGGGATGCAGGGAAGGGGCAAACAGAGCCAAAATGGATCAGTGTTGGCACTGAGCAGTCACATCCCAAAATATCAGGAAGAAATCCTTCCCTGGGAGAGTGGTGAGGCTCTGGAATGGATTTCCCAGAAAAGCTGTGGCTGCCCCATCCCTGGGAGTGTCCAAGGCCAGGTTGGACAGGGCTGGGAGCACCCTGGGATAGTGGAAGGTGCCCGTGGCTGGGGTGGGAATTAAATTACCTTTAATGTCCCTCCCAAGCCATTCTGGGATCCTGTGGGCAATCCCTGGTAGGGACAAGTGCACAGCCAAGTCCAGCTCAGCAAAGCCCAGCCTAAGCTCCAGCAGGGGGGATGCTCCAGAATTCCCTGTGGAGATGTACTGGGAATGTGTGGGGAATGGGGAACTGTCCTGCCTGGAAGTGCCATCCATGGGCTGGGGCTGCAGCTCTGCATGGCAGGGGAGCTGCAGGGAACTGGGAGCACTGGGGGAGCTGGTGTGGGGAGCTCTGTGTGCACCACGGGGAGGGACACGGCTCTGTCCTTGTCACTGAACAAACTCTTCTGACAAATAAAGAATGGAAAGTCCTGCTCTTCCCACTCTTCTTTTTCAGCAGAGGGAGAGGCTGCACCTGCCTGCTGGGCATTAATGGCTGACTTCTTTTTTCTTCTGCCTCCAGCCAGAGTTGGGATTGAATGCACCGAGACAGATTTCTGTGTTTGGACTCAGTTGTTTATTAATTCTTATCCATAGCACAGAGAGTTCTGCAGGACTTCTAGCTAACAAGCTAAAATTGAGAAAATGTCAGTGCATCTTGCTCATTACAATTCTTTTAAAGCCTAACTATCCAATTAAAACCTAACATGTAAATTATTTAGACTCCTGACCCAATGACCAAACACCTGTGACCTGCACTGTGGTACTTTCTATCCAACCAAAAAATTCCACCTGAAACTAAGAAGAAACAAAAAGGAGAAGAAACAACACCCCAGAACATCCATCTTGTCCTGTATCTATTATAAATATATATTCTAAACCCTTAAATTCCAAACCCTTCACCATGTGAAATCACACACTTCTATTCCAACTACACACCGGTGGTTTTAACTCCATCACTTGAATTTGGAAATCTTCTCCAAGGTTCTTCTGAGGGCCAGAAAAGCCCAGAAAGTTCGAAACTCCCAGGTTTCAGGGTTCCAACACTGGGAACACAGAAATGCAGTTTGGGAAGGGCACCAGAGGGAGAGGCTGGGTGCACTCAGGGTAACTGGGGGGATTCAAACACTGAATTTACTGGAGCAGGTGGCAGAGCCTCTCCAGGGGTCCCTGGTGCTGCTGGTGATGGGTGGGAATAACTCCAGGTGGGAATGGGCTGTGGGACCAGGCTGCAGTGCAGCTGAGCAGCAGCAGGGCAGGGGCTGCAGGAGATGCAAGGATGCAGGGGGTGCAGGAGAGGAGGGGATGCAGGAGATGCAGGGATACAGGAGATGCAGGGAGTGCAGGAGATGCAGGAGATGCAGAGGCTGCAGGAGATGCAGGAGATGCAGGAGAAGGAGGCATCCAACAAAACAAGGAGGACAGAAGAGGGTGGAGGGTGATGAAGAAGGTGCCGAGCATCCCAAGGGTTTCACAGGGTGACAGCAGAGGGATCTGGAGTCCCCTTTGTGGCACTGTGCTGTCCCCTGGGCTGGCTCTTCACCCAAATCTCAGATCCGCTCCTTAATTCCTCCTCCCCACCCCTGCTGTGCCCCGGGGCAGAGTGACAGTGACAGCTTGGCAGGGGAAAAAATCAGTCCCCAAACAAGGAAAGAATCAAGATGACACATTTCCAACTGAATTCATGACGAGACAATTAATCATCCCAATTAAAACCAGTGGAGATCCTGGAGAGCCCTAATCCATAAAGATGCTCCAGGCAGCAGCACCCTGGGAGCTGCAGGCAGCACTGCCAGGAGAATTTGGGAATTTTATCACAGGACAGCCTGAAAACCTGCCCAGATCCCTGTGGAGTCACCCCCTGCTTTCTAGTGCCACTGAGAACTCCCAAAGCCAGCAGCTCATCCCTGATGTCTGGGGACGTTCCCAAAGTCACCTTCAGTGCCACCCACCCACATCAGAGCCCTGCCCAACCTCTGCAGGCCTCCAGGATGGATTTGCCTCCAGGATGGATTTTCCTCCCGGGTGGATTTTCCTCCAGGATGGATTTTCCTCCAGAAGGGATTTTCCTGCAGGATGGATTTTCCTCCAGGGTGGATTCTCCTCCAGGATGGATTTTCCTCCAGGATGGATTCTCCTCCAGGGTGGTTTTCCCTGCAGGATGGATTCTCCTCCAGGGTGGATTTTCCTCCAGGATGGATTTTCCTCCAGGGTGGATTTTCCTCCAGGATGGATTTTCCTCCAGGATGGATTTTCCTCCAGAAGGGATTTTCTGCAGGATGGATTTTCCTGCGGGAAGGATTTTCCTCCAGGATGGGTTTTCCTCCAGGATACATTTTCCTCCAGGATTTTCTCCAGCTCCCAGCCTTTGTGTCTGGATTTACAGAGCTCTGGGCTCAGCCCTGGCTTTTGGGACTGGGTAAGTGTGAGCCTTGTTTGCCAGGAGCTCACACAACTCCAGACACCCCAGCAAGTGTCCAAACATCCTCCAGGAGTTCCTGAAGCTGGAGAGCAAAGGGCTGTGAGGAGACACGGCTGCAATAAACCCTTTTTCCATCCTTTCATGGGCCGAGGTGTGAACATGAATTACGGCAGCTTTAAACCTCCCGAGAGCAGCTTTTTTAAACGCCGGCTGAAGAGCATTGTTAAGCCGAGATGTCAGCGCTTGCCGGCTCCGTGAGGTTTTTTTTACGAGGCACTTTAATCCTTCCAGGAATCCAACGACCCCTTTTCCACCCACACATCCACTCCTTGCTCTTTGTTTTCTGCCCTCTTTGCTCCCCCAGGCTCTGGTGCTTCCAGATGTGAACAGGTTCCTGAAAAACCTCACATCTGGCCGGATTTGGGGCTACCTGGCAAACAGCAGAGGCTGCAGAGGTATCGGGGGTGTCTCTTGTGACTGCTGCAATTTTTAAGGTTATTTTGTCAGCAGGGCTGCCAGCCCCCAGCAGTCCCTGGGGATGCTTTCCTGTGGTGCCCTGCGGCTTCTGGGCATGGATTTTGCTGGAGGATGGAGGAGGATTGAGGGGCTCAAAGAGCCGGGGTCACCCCAGACACAGCCACATCCCCTTGGGATGATCCTTCATGTCTTGGCATCCTGCTAAATCCTGCTTTAAAATAAGCAGCAGGTGCTTTCCTTGCCTTCCTTATTCCCCCTTCTGGAGGTTGTGTCATTCCCTGCTTCCCTTATTTCCCTTCTGGAGATTTCGTCCTTTCCCTTCTTTCCCAATTTCCCTTCTGGAGGTTTTGCCCTTTCCCTGCCTTCCTTATTTCCCTTTTGGAGGTTTTGTCCTTTCCCTGCTTCCCTGATTTCCCTTTTGGTTGTTCCCTTTCCTTGCTTCCCTGATTTCCGTTTTGGAGGTTTTCTCCTTTCCCTGCTTCCCTTATTTCCCTTCTGGAGGTTTTGCCCTTTCCCTGCTTTCCTTATTTGCCTTCTAGAGGTTGTGTCCTTTCCCTGCTTCCCTTATTTCTCTCCTCGACGTTTTGTCCTTTCCCTGCTTCCCTGATTTCCCTTCTGGTTGTGTCCTTTCCCTGCTTTCCTTATTTCCTTTCTGGAATTTGTGTCCCTTTCCTTGCCTTCCTTATTTCCCTTTTGGAGGTTGTGTCCCTTTCCCTGCTTCCCTGATTTCCCTTTTGGTTGTTCCCTTTCCCTGCTTCCCTGATTTCCCTCCTGGAGGTTTTGTCCTTCCCCTGCTTCCCTGATTTCCCTTTTGGTTGTTCCCTTTCCCTGCTTCCCTGATTTCCCTCCTGGAGGTTTTTTCCTTCCCCCACTTTCATTATTTCCCTTCTGGAGTTTGTGTCCCTTTCCCTTCTTTCCTAATTTCCCTTCTGGAGGTTCTGTCTTGACCCCAATATCATTCCCTGCTGCCTTGACCCCAATATCATTCCCAAGGCTTTTCCTTCCCGTGGCACAAGCTGAATTCTGGGTCTCACAGCCACATTTATTTCAATTCAAAAGGCACAAATCCCAGCAAATATTGGATTGAACCATTCCAAGCTGGTGATTTACCATCATTGTGATTGCTGTAGGAGAATGTTGAATTCCCAAATGCTCTGGATTGGTCTCCTTGGAAATCGGTAGGAACTTTTGGATTGAGGAACGTGAGGCTGAGGTTTTGTCAGTTGAGGATGTGATGGGGGCTGCTCTGCTTTGCTTTTTGTGTTAGTGAAATTCCTGATGAAAATGAGGATATGCCCAGCCCAGGCTGTCACCTGACAGCAGGAAACGAAAAACAGGAAGAAGGGGCATTACAAAAATGGAAATTATGTTCATTAAAGCCCAAAAAATCCCACCAAAATAAATGTGGACATTATAAACACCAGGTTGGTTCATCCAGGCTGCATCCAGAGCTGCTTGTGGCTGGGAACTGGGAAAGCAGGGAATTATCCAGCTCTGTTAACCATTAACTACTCACTGCAGGTTCTGGCTGCAGCCTGCACTCAGTTATTTATTGTTTCTAGGAGTTAATCTTCCTTCCAAGGCTGCCCAAGCCAATGGAAAGGCTGGATGGGTGTCCAGGGATGCAGGTGACAACAGAGCTGTGTTTGCAATGGCAACCAGGCAACCCAGCAGGGAGTCCAGGTGGCTCCAGGTGGCTCCAGGTGGCTCCAGGTGTCACAGAAGCCACGTGGGAAAAGCTGGTCCTGGAAGATCAGGATCTAAACGGCCAAAAAAAGGAGAATAAAAACAGGCAGAGGCAGCAACAGCATCCAGAGGGATCCCTGCTTCAGCAGAGGGCAGGGAAACATCAGGAAATGAGGAGCAGGGGAAAGGATGATTCTTCATCAGGGACAGACAAAGAGGGATGGCTTCAAGAAAAATGGGAAATTTAGGCTGGATTTTGGGAAGGAATTGTTCCCTGGGAGGGTGGGCAGGGCTGGCACAGGGTGCCCAGAGCAGCTGTGGCTGCCCCTGGATCCCTGGCAGTGCCCAAGGCCAGGCTGGACATTGGAGCCTTGCATGAAATATCAGGAAAATTGTGGAGCCAGAAGGGAATTCCACAGCAAGCAGATCTGGGGGAAGGGCTGTGTTTTGTTTGTCAGCTTGGAGAAATCATTTCAGATGTTTCTTTCTAGAAAACAAGGAAGTCACAACTCCGTGGTGGCTTTGTTCCCCTTTCCAGCAGCGAGGGGAGTGCACTGACCCTGGGATTGTTCCACTTCCTTCCACCCTCCAGCTGGAGAAGTTCTGTGATTTTGATGGGTTTTAAACAGCAAAGGAGGGGGGTGGGGGAGAGATGAGAACACCCTCAGCATCATCCCAACAAGTGCATTCCAGGACAGAGCAAACAAAGAGGAAATTAGATTTCCCACTTTTTTCTTTTATCATCCCAACCAAAGTGAAGTGAATGCGTCAATCCAAAATTAAATTTTCCGTGTTTCAGAAGCCTCCCCCAAGAAAGTGTAATCAGAAATGAATTTTTTTTTTAAAAAAAAGATGGATTTGATGGAATCAGACACTTTAATCCCCGAATTGTGGCCAAGCAGGGTGGAGTGTCCCTTCCAGCTCTCCATCCTCTGGCTGCAGTTGGGTATTTCCTGCTGGTCCTTGTGCAGATTTGTGATGGTTTTGGTAAACAGGCAGAGAATCCCAGTTGGAGCCACAAACATCCCACATCCCATGGAAAGTGGGGAACAGGGCAGATTTTGTCAGGATTTTTTCAAGATTTTGCCAGGAACTTGCCAGGATTTTGCCAGGATTTTACCAGGATCTTACCAGGATTTGGTTATGATTTTCCCAGGATTTTGTCAGGATCTTGCAAGGATTATGCCAGGATTATGCCAGGATTTTGTTATGATTTTGCCAGGATTTTTTCAGGATTTTTTTCAGGATTTTGTCAGGATTTTGCCAGGATCTTGCAAGAATTTTGCCAGGATTTTGCCAGGATCTTGCCAGGATTTTACCAGGATCTTACCAGGATTTGGTTATGATTTTCCCAGGATTTTGTCAGGATCTTGCAAGGATTATGCCAGGATTATGCCAGGATTTTGTTATGATTTTGCCAGGATTTTTTCAGGATTTTTTCAGGAGTTTGCCAGGACCTTGCCAGGATTTTACCAGTATCTTGTTATGATTTTGCCAGGATTTTTTCAGGATTTTTTCAGGAGTTTGCCAGGACCTTGCCAGGATCTTGCCAGGATTTTGTTATGATTTTGCCAGGATTTTTTTTATGATCTTGCAAGGATTATGCCAGGATTTGGTTATGATTTTGCCAGGATTTTTTCAGGATTTTGCCAGGATCTTGCCAGGATTTTGTCAGGATCTTGCAAGGATTTTGCCAGGATTTTGTTATGATTTTGCCAGGATTTTGCTATGATTTTACCAGGATCTTGGCAGGATTTTTCAGGATTCTGCCTGGATTTTCCCAGGACTTTTTCAGGATTTTATCAGGACGGGTGGAAGAGGGAAAACCCCTCCTTGCTCTCCCATCCTGCCACCTCCACCCCAAACTCTGCTGCATCCCAGGTGCTCCTGGCAGGAGAAGAGCAGGAGAAATTCCAGAGGGGTCCAGGACATCACCTGTTGTTGAGGCTGCCCTAGGAAGGAGTTCAGAGTTATTTTTGGAGCTGCTTGAGGGCAGGGAGGATTAAGGAGCCCCAAATGCACGGGAGAGGGCTGGGATTTGCTCAGCCACAAACTCTGCCCCAGCTGGGGAAATGAAGAGCCAAGCTGGATTCTTTGGGAGATTTAAAGTTAAACATTAGTTTAACATTTAAAGTTAAACATTAAAAAAAAAAAAGGGAAATATTAGGGAAAAAATCTTTCCCTGGAGGTCCCTGTTTTTCCCCATTTCCCTCCATCCCTGTTTCTCCCCCATTTCCCTCCATCCCTGTTTTTCCCCATTTCCCTCCATCCCTGTTCTCCCCATTTCCCTCCATCCCTGTTTTCCCATTTCCCTCCATCCCTGTTTTTCCCCATTTCCCTCCATCTCTATTTCCCCATTTCCCTCCCTCTCTGTTTCCCCCATTCCCCTTTTTCCCTGTTTCCCCATTTCCCTCCATCCCTGTTTCCCCATTTCCCTCCATCCCTGTTTCCCCATTTCCCTCCATCCCTGTTTTCCCCCATTTCCCTCCATCCTCAGTGTTTTTGAACCAAAACCATGGAAAATCACCAGGACTTCTGGGTGGGAAGTTTCCTTCCAGAGAGCTGAGTTGTGTCTGCATTCCCTGGATAAATCCCAGTGGGAGATGGATTCCTGTCTTTTAGTGATTAATGCAACCTCCAGCATCATCAAACACTTCTGCTGAAGCAGAGAATTTATAAGCAAGAGGATAATTTGCTGCATTTGGGATTGAATAACTGTTCTTTCAATCCTCCCATAAATGAATTAAATTAATGGAAGTGGTCATTCCCCCCATTCCAGGGAATCCCTGAGTGCCCAAGGCCAGGCTGGACAGGGCTTGGAACAACCTGGGATAGTGAAAAGTGTCCCTGCCCATGGGATGAGATGATTTTTAAAATCCCTTCCAGCCCAAACCATCCCATAATTCTGTGCTTCCTAAAGAGAAAGTTTTAATCTGATGAAGTCTTGCAGGGGGAGAGTGGGACAAGAACAATAAAGAATCTCTGACATTAAATCACATTAATTGCAACATAATCTTACAAATGTGTTCCTGGCTGCCAGACTTGCTCATCCTGTGAGCAACTGCACACCCACATCCCTTCCCCAGGAGTTCATTCCACACGTAAATCACAGCAGGATCCTTCAGCTGCAAGGATTCCTCCTGCTGTTGCATTTTTTGTTGTAGTTTCTGGTTTAAAACACGCTCTGGCCCTCTGATAGATGCATTTTCCCCCCGTTTTCCTGGATCAAGCAAATCTCTGCTCTGCGTGGAGCCAAAGCCCAGCTTTGCCCATGGAAAGGTGCCTGTGCTCACTTTAGGTCCTGCCACTCAAAAATCAGAGGAATTGTGACCTAATTAAGGAGATAAAAAATGAGGCCATCCCAAAAATATCTCTTGTGGGTGGGCAAAGCCTGTCCTGGGGCAGGGGGGCAGGGCCAGGCTGGACCCTCAGGCCGTGCAGGTTTAGGGGTTTCATTCTCTCTGTGGCTTTGACATCAAAACCCACCCTGAAACTCCAGGGTCAGAACATTTGTGGGCTCGTTGTGCTTTGCCCAGCACTAAAAGCCCCCAGGACGGCAGGAGCTGCTGCAGTGTGGGAGGGGAGGGCTCCACGTGCAGATGTTGAACTCGTTTCCCTTCCCAGATCCCTGGGAAAAGCCTCTCCCTGTCCCTGCGAGGGGGCAAAGCTCCAGGTGACCCCACCAGAGCCAGAACCTGCAGGTGGAAGTTGCAGAGAAGGATCCCAACCCCAACCTAGGCTGGCCCTGCGTGTGACAGGGGGCTCAGGAGCCACTTTCTCGTCCTGGCTTCCCACTAAACCTCAACTTCCCCTGAGCCCTGCTCCAGCAGAGCTCGTTTGACACGGAATTTGTGCACAGGGGCACCAGGCAGGAGCCTCTGTTTCCCAAAATATCCCTGACAGGTGCCCTTAAAATCCTGGCACCAGAGTGACACCACTGAGAGAGATCCCAAAATGGATTTCATCTCTTTGAGCCCAACGAGATGAGACTCTGGACCTCCAGGTCACTTTTATTTGTCCAGCTTCTCCCAGGCACAGGGATTGGAGAGCAGGAACATCTCCATGCCCACAGCTCCCATCTGCCCACCCAGGCACAGAGCTCAGGGCTGGGGACAAGCTCTGGGTCCCCGCTGTTAGAATCTGGTCATTAAAATTATTCCTCTGCCCTAATTAAGGTGCAAACAAACCCAAAGTCCACAGTAGAGTTTTTTATTGAACAGTAATGTGGGATCCAGAGGGATGGGCAGTGTTTGGGTGGATGAATTCCCAATGGGAATCTGGAAGGCAAAGCACTGCACTGCACTGGGGATTTTGGGATTTCTTCCCAGTGCTGCCAAGAGGAAATCTGAAACATCAACTCCATCAACTCCTGCATTTTGTCTTCTGAATCCTTCTGTAAAGGCAGGAAGCTCTGGCCAGGACAGCAGCTTGTCCAGCTGTTATTGTCCTTAGGGATCCAGGCACAGGCAGAGAGGGATTTTGTGATCCTCTGCCTTTGCTGGACCTGTCCTGTTCCCTCTCCTCCAGCCTGGGATTCCTGGGAAGGGCCAGCTCAGGCTGCAGGAGATGCAGGAGCCACAGGAGCTGCAGGAGATTTAGGAGATGCAGGGGATGCAGGGGCTGCAGGAGATGCAGGAACTCCTGCACTCTGCCCATGGTGGCTCTGGGGAGGTGACAGTGACAGTGGCACCTGTGATCACACAGGCTGTGAGTCCTTCAGAGCTGCAGGGCTCCATTCAAAGGCCACAGGGGAATTCCTCATTTGTAAAACCACACCGTGCTCCACAGGGAAAAAAAAAATCCAGCAACTTAACTGAAGCCAACCCAACCTCCAACAGCAAATCCAATCAAGGTTTGCTGCTCAGCACAGGTTTGGAGAACATTGCACCGAATCACTGACGGTGCTCAATCGATGGGAATCACCTGGAGATCCAGCAGCAGTTTGTGTCTGCAGGGAGATGAGTATTGGATGGATATTGGATGGATATTGGATGGATATTGGATAGATATTGGATGGGTATTGGATGAGTATTGGATGAGTATTGGATGGATATTGGATGAGTATTGGATGGATATTGGATGGATGTTGGATGAGTATTGGATGGATATTGGATGGATGTTGGATGGGTATTGGATGGATATTGGATGAGTATTGGATGGATATTGGATGAGTATTGGATGGATATTGGATGGATATTGGATGAGTATTGGATGGATATTGGATGGATATTGGATGGATACTGGATGAGTATTGGATGGATATTGGATGAGTATTGGATGGATATTGGATGAGTATTGGATGGATATTGGATGAGTATTGGATGGATATTGGATGGATATTGGATGGATATTGGATGGATATTGGATGAATATTGGATGGATATTGGATGGATATTGGTGCAGTTTATTAGTTTATTTATCTTTAAAAGGCCTTGAAGCAGGCTCAGCTGGAGCCATTTTTCCACTTCTAGCAAGGAGCTGGAGGTGCTGTCACACTTTCTGTAATTTCTGATAAGATACAATAAACATCCAAACCTGAACACGAGAATCACCTCACTCGTGTTTCCATTAATCATGAAAACAGACGAGACTGATGACAAACCACTAATTATTGCTGCAAAGCCCAGCACACACCCCCACAAACTCCCTCACTGCACCCTCTGCCCACCCCACAGCCAGGGTCTGACCTGTTTTGGGACCGTGCCACGAGCAAGACAACTTCACTTTTACATTTTCACTCACATTGGCAGCTTTAGAGCAACCCAACTGCCTCCATCCTTTTTTGTTTGTTTTTTTGGCACCTCCGGAAGGAAAGTCCCAGGGAGCTGGAGTGATGCAATCCTTGAGTCATCCTGTAAAGAGCAGTGGTGGGCGAGTGCTGGGCTGTGAATCACACAGCTCCTAATTGCAGCCAACTGCCCAGGTTGTTGTTTGCTGTCCTATTTTCCCTTTTATTTGGCCATTTGGCAGTGCTTGTTCATTACAGGACTTTTGAAGATGCCTTTTGCTGTTGGCTCAGGGGTGCCAGTAATTATTTAATGAATTTCCCCCAGATAGAAATGAACAGAAGAGCTGGAGGAGAGGGTTTGATTTCCAGCCTCTGGGCACGCTTTATCAACAGCTCAGATGATTAAAAAGACAAGGGTGCTCTTTTAATAATGGGCTTTGTCAGGGTTCAGCTAATTAAGTTCAGAGAAAAATGTAGCATTTTGGTAAAGCAGCCACTTGAGCTCCTTTTTCTGTTCAGCTTCTCTTTGGCTTCACAATAAAATTTTCCTGTGTCATTTGAAGGCTGGTGGAAGTTAAGGATGGATAAAGCTCCTTCCAACCTGGCCAAACCTCAACCTGCTGCCAATTTCCCTGGAAAACGTGGGCAGGGTGGCAATGGGGAGCTCTCCAAGCTGCAGCCTTGGCATCCTGCAGGATAACACAGTGGAAAAGTTGCTGGCAAAAAAAAAAACCCAAAAATTATAAAGGAATTCAAATTATTCCAATTAACCCCTGCTGTCCTCTCCTGCCTCACTGAGAGCTCTTGGCTGGTGAGAGATCAGGTGTGAGAAGGGAATGGAGAGAATGAGGATGGAAAATTGGGATTCCTGCAGTGGGGAGAAGCAGCAGGGAGTCTGTGACCTCTCCAAAGCTGAGGGATCAACCCCATTCCCATTTTTTGCCTTTTTTTCCCCCTAAATTCCTGACCAACCTTGCCTCTCCCCCTCCCCAGGGCTGGGAAACACCAGGACAAGGCTGGGGGAGCCCAGCAGAGCCCAGAACTCCTTCCCTGGGCACAGCAGACACCAAAAAAAATCAGAATATTGCATCCAGCAGGTCGTGCTGGATAAAACCAGGTTCATTTGCCCTGCAATCCTCACCTGATTTAGAGGCAGCCCTGTCCCTTGCTCCACTTGTGAAACAAATGTCTATTTTTGTGCTCAGCTCCTGCCTGCTCCCCACGTACTGCCAGGGAAATGAAGAGCTGTGTTTATTCCAAACGGCTTTATTGGAGCATCAGGAAGCACAAATCAATTTCCAAACGAAGTCCTGCAGTACCCCAGGAATCAGAGCTGACAAACACAGAGATTTGCTGGGTTAAATTAATGGCAAGGCAAGAGAAAAGGCACGGCAGGCCATAAAATGAGTCAGGTACAATATACTCCCTAAAATGTAGAGCTCAGCAGTAAATAACCAGCAGAGGGGTTTTAAAAATCAACATAGAAAAGCAAATTCTGGGAAGCCCTGAGTGCATTTTGCCATGGAGGAGTCGCTCCTGCTTTTCTTTACTGCCCTTGCTGGGGGCTGCGGGAGAAGGGGAAATTTCACAGCAAAAAAATCTTCCACTTTTCCAGTTGATTTGGGCAGAGGAAATTCAGATTTCATCATGTTCTCCTTCAGTCCTGGTGGGGCCATGAGCTGAGGCTTCCCTCTCTGCTTGTGGTTTCCTGCAGAGATTGGGAATTGCTGGTTTTTGGCAAAAAAAAANGAAATGGTGGTTTTAAAAAAAAAAAAAAAAAAAAAAAAAAAAAAAAATTGGGTTTTTGGCAAAGAAATGAACGGAAGAGATCAAGCCCTGGGCAAAAAGGGAGCAGAGCAGGCACCACCCAGCCCCGCAGGAATCCCGGGCACCTCGGGAAGCATTAAACAGAGCTGGAAAAACCATGTCCTGCTGGGAATCACCGGGAATGCTGCCCCGGAGCAAAAATGTGAATTTTCTCTTTTCTCTCTTTTCCCAGATACNTCTATTTTTGTGCTCAGCTCCTGCCTGCTCCCCACGTACTGCCAGGGAAATGAAGAGCTGTGTTTATTCCAAACGGCTTTATTGGAGCATCAGGAAGCACAAATCAATTTCCAAACGAAGTCCTGCAGTACCCCAGGAATCAGAGCTGACAAACACAGAGATTTGCTGGGTTAAATTAATAGCAAGGCAAGAGAAAAGGCACGGCAGGCCATAAAATGAGTCAGGTACAATATACTCCCTAAAATGTAGAGCTCAGCAGTAAATAACCAGCAGAGGGGTTTTAAAAATCAACATAGAAAAGCAAATTCTGGGAAGCCCTGAGTGCATTTTGCCATGGAGGAGTCGCTCCTGCTTTTCTTTACTGCCCTTGCTGGGGGCTGCGGGAGAAGGGGAAATTTCACAGCAAAAAAATCTTCCACTTTTCCAGTTGATTTGGGCAGAGGAAATTCAGATTTCATCATGTTCTCCTTCAGTCCTGGTGGGGCCATGAGCTGAGGCTTCCCTCTCTGCTTGTGGTTTCCTGCAGAGATTGGGAAATGCTGGTTTTTGGCAAAAAAAAAAAAAAAAAAAAAAAAAAAAAAAAAATGGGGTTTTTGCAAAAAAAAAAAAAGANGTGGCCCCAGAGGTGCTGAGTGACACAAGTAAAGGATTGTGACTATAGCGTTGAACATAACTATGCACAATTTTTTCTTGCATTACAGGGCATTTTAGACTATTCTTGTTTTTAAGATTTTTTTGTGACTTGGAATATTTGGAAATTTCTAGTCAGATAAGAAGGATAAATACAAAACTCCATCTGTATTTATAACTATTTTTTTTTTTTTTTTTTTTTTTTTTTTCTAGTTTAATTAATACCACCTTAATTTAAGGTTTAATTTTGATTTTAATTTTTTAAATTTTCCCATTGCACTGAGGCGCTCTCTGAGTGTTTTTTTCCCAGTGGAGCTGTCCCAGAACGTCACCAGCAGCCACCTCTGGTCCCTGCTCATCCTCAGTGACAGGGACAAGCTGTGCCTGTCACCTCTGGCGCTGCTGAGACATTTCCACACTTTCTGTGGGGCTGCTCCTCTGTCCCCTAATTAACTAATGAGGCGTGATGAGGCTGTGACATGCACAGGGAGTGACAGGGCCGGGGAATGCGACAGGATTTGGGAGGGAGGTGGTAATAAACACTGAAATGGGAAAGTGAGAATCGCTCAGAAACTCTCAAAATTCTTTAACCCTGTGGATTCTCCTGCATTCCCAACTGCTGCAAGGAGGGCTGGGAGAAGATCCTGCTTTTCTGGGAGTCTGTCCCTCCTCAAGGCAGTGAGACACAGACTTTTTTAAACCCTTTTTTTGGGGGGGGATGTGGCCAAAACTCTCCTGGAATGTTCCAGGCTTGGAATATAATCAAACTCCTGATTATTTTATTACTTATAATAAAATTATAAAGCTCTTCCACATAAATTAAGTTACAGGTGTCTCATGTTCGTCCCTTTGGGGTTCATCACTTTTTTGTTTGTGAAACTCAATCCAATGATGCCTAATAATAATAATAATAATTATTGTGGATTGTCTAACGAGCAGGAAATCAATCCCTGCCTCCTGGGCAGTCACTGAACGTCAGTCATTTTATAAAAATCTGTTGTTTTTTTTTTTATAAACATGTGATTACTGTCTCAGTAAAGCTGAATTAACAGTTCAGCTGATGTGAAGCAGCTCTGGCTGCTGGGGGTGATTTCTGCAGCTCCAGCTTGGGCTGGAAGAGATCCAGGATTTGGGAGCAGCTCCTTGCCATGGTAACCCCTCCCCACCTGCCAGCCCTGGCTGGGGTTTTTCTCAGGCAGCCTCTGAGTTTGAGATGCTGTCCCCCAAAAATTCAGCCCATGGGGTGCAGCCCCAGCCTTCCCAAAAAATTCTGCCTGCACCCGGAGAACATGGAGAAGATGCAGAACTGCTTCTTCAGAGTGAAGCTTTTGGCATTGAGCTGGTGGAAGAGAAGTAATGAGTTAAATAAATAAAGTAAATTAAATATTAGGAAGAAATTGATGGCCTGGCACAGGGTGCCCAGAGCAGCTGTGGCTGTCCCTGGATCCCTGGAAGTGTCCAAGGCCAGCTTGGATGGGTTTGGAGCAGCCTGGGACAGTGGAAGGTGTCCCTGCCCTGGAAGGGCTGGGATTGGGATGATTTTAAAGTCCCTTCCAACCCAAACCAGTTTGGGATTCTGGGATATTGGCACACAAATGTGCTCAAATCCCAGCACAGAACCCAGCATCCATCAAGGCTGTTCCTCCCAGCTCCTGAAGGGAGGTTTGGCTCCAGGAGCTGCTGCCTGCTCTGCAGGAGTGAGAACACAAATTTTGGCCTGGGTGGGAGCAGAGGAGCTCGCTGAGCCTCGCTGGAGGAGCTTTGGGAGCTTTTTTACACAACCTCAGTGCCAGAGCCTGACAATGCTCATCCCTTCCCGGGGTCTGATTGTGTGAGAGCACTGCAGCCACCCAGGACGGGTTTTGGCTTGAGCTGAGTTAATCCAGCTTAATTAATTAATGTTCCTTGGAACCCATTCCAAGGGAACTGAGTCTTGGCTCAGCTCTGCATCCGCTGGGGGCTGACATCAGACTCGTGTCCCCAGAGAAGCTCAGGGTGATGAGTGCTCAGCCCCAGCTCTGCCGTGTCACTCCTCTCACTGCCTTGTCCCCAAGAGCCACCGGCAGCTGGCACAGGGTGGCACCAGGGGCAGCTCCCAGCAGCCTTCTGCTGCATCTTTTCCGCACTGAAGCACCACTGGAGAGGGAATTTCCGAGCGATTTTCCATCCTGCTTGTGCTTGACTGCAGGTGCCACCCCCTCCTCCTGTTCTGCTGCTGCAGAGCGAGATGGGAAGAGCAGGACCAGGAGGGAAATGGGCTCCCAGTGAGATCCCAGTGAGCCCCCAGTGAGATCCCAGTGGGCCCCCAGTGAGATCCCAGTGAGCCCCCAGTGAGATCCCAGTGAGCCCCCAGTGAGATCCCAGGGAGATCCCAGGGAGATCCCAGGGAGATCCCAGGGAGATCCCAGGGAGATCCCAGTCAGCTCCCAGGGAGATCCCAGGGAGATCCCAGTGGGCTCCCAGTGAGATCCCAGTGAGCTCCCAGTCAGCTCCCAGTGGGCTCCCAGTGAGATCCCAGTCAGCTCCCAGTCAGCTCCCAGTCAGCTCCCAGTGGGCTCCCAGCCCAGTTTGCCCCTCCCTGGCAGCAGGGCTTTGCTCTGGGATGCCCAGGAAGGGCTGGATTGGCAGCTGGGCAGATGCCAGAGCAATTTCACATCCCCACAGCTCTCAGGGTGTCCCCCTCCTTTCCCTCCTGTCCCCATTTTCCCGTCTCCTTCCTCTCCCGCAGCGCTGCTCTTCATGCCAGAATTTGGGAAGTGAACCCGAAACACGGCAGAAATCCAGATGTTGGGAGAAATCCCATTTTGCCGAAGATGAAGAGGATTTTCAGGAGATTCTGGGGAGGGGAGGACAGGCACTCCCACAGCAGCAGCCGGCCCGGGGACACCCCTTTGTCCCCACTTAATTTTTTTATTCTATCAGCCAAACCTCTCTCCCTTGTTCGAGGGCAAGGAAAAGGGAAGGGCTCGTTTCCCTAAATCCCACAGGAATGGCAGCTGCGGTTTGGCAGGGATGGGCTGGGAATGTCTGCGAGAGCCCAGCGGAGTCTGGGAGGCTGCTCGAGGTAGCGACCTTCAGCCTGGAGAGCGGGAAATATTAACGAGCTGTTAATTAACCCCGAGTTTCTCTCACACCCACACCCTGCACTCCTGCACAGGTTTGGGGCAGAGGTTGCTGGCAGCACCTCGGCTACCCCAAAAAAAAAAATAAAAGTAAGTGTGGACAGGGTGAAATTTAGTGGAATTTTTAGCTGCTGTGGTATCACCTGCTGAATTCCACAGGCAAAAAATAAATCACCAGAGGTCCAGCAGGATTTGCAGCGTGTCCAACAGAGACTTCCCTAAGTGTCCCTTAGGCTGTTGTACCTTTCCAGGTGGAAACAGAAGAAGATCAAGGGATTTCCAGCTGGAGATGAATTTAGAGGGAGAAGGACTCATCACAAAAGTAGTTTGTGCCAGTTTTTAGAGCAGGCTTGGAAAGAATTTGAGAACAAAGCAGCTCATGCCTGGGAATTTATCAAAACAGCAGCAAGAAGATTTCAGAAGAAAATCTGTCAAGCCCAGCAAAGGATCTTTAAGGAGGAATTCAGATGATGCAGGAAGAAGGCAGGACAGGGAAAAAGCAGATCCTGTAATCCCCAAATCTTCTGGGGTACCAAATAATTCCCAGAATAGGGGTGGGGCAGGCACAGAAGCCAGGGATGGATCTGAAGGTGCCAGGTTTGGCTTCCCTTGGATGCATCCCTGCCCTTCAACTGCTCTGTCCCAGCACAGCCACCACCAGAGCACACAGCTCATCCTCCTGCCTCATCATCAGATAAAAATGGCAAAATCCATCTGAAGGGCTAGGGAAATCCAGGAGAGACTCCTCATGCTCTGGAGTCATCTAGGAATTTATGAAATCCTTCCCAAAGCACTGGAGGAAGGGTTTTTTTTTTAACCTGATTAATACTGTAGGAATACTTTGGGATTAAGCCTGGCTTAAATCTCAGTCTGGGGAAGGAAAAAATCGTGCTGCCATTAAAGAATCAGCTGCAAGGAGCTGAGGGTGTCCCAGCAAGGATTAAACCCCAAAACCAGCCCAGAAATCCTGCAGATGTAGTATTTATAACCAATGTGGGTTTATGCTCTTGTGTGGCCCCAGTGCCACAGTCAGAGCAGGCGCAAAAGAAAGAAAAAAACCCAAAGGAAACAGCAAAAGAAAACAACCACCCCAAAACCAGAGCACAGAGGGAGTTTGGTTATGTAAGGATTTATTCTTCCTTCCTCAAAACCCATCTGCTGCTCAGGAGCTCATTTCTGTGTGTTCATCCTGATTCCTGCACTGCTTTCCAAGATTCTCCACGGCCAAATGCGGAGTCTTTTCAATTTCCCTCCCCTCTCCTGCAGTGTGACAGGAATTGCTGGCACTTGTGCTGCTCCCTACACTTGTCCCCAGTGCTGTGGAGAGAGGAGACTCTCATGCCAGTTTTCCTGTTCTTTCCTGCCTCTTTCCTCCCAGTTTCCTGCCTGTTTTCCTCCTAGTTTCCTGCCTCTCTTCTCCCAGATTTCTTGCCTGTTTCCTGCCAGTTTTACTCCCAGTTTCCTGCCTGTTTCTTGCCTCTCTTCTCCCAGTTTCCCTGCCTCTTTCCTGCCACTTTCCTAACTATTTTCTCCCAATTTTTCTGCTTCTTTCCTGACTGTTTCCCTGCATGATTACTCCAAGTTTTCCTGCCTCTTTCCTGCCTGTTTCTTCCCAGTTCTCCTACTTCTTTCGTGCCAGTTTTCCTGCCTGTTTCCCACCCATTTCCTCCCAGTTTCCCTGCTTCTTTCCTGCCTCTCTTCTCACATCTTTCCTGCCTGTTTCTCACCTGTTTCCTCCTAGTTCTTCTGCTTCTTTTCTCCCAGCTTTTCCACTTCTTTCCTGCCTGTTTCCCTGCATGATTACTCCAAGTTTTCCTGCCTCTTTCCTGCCTCTTTCCTGCC